>JAFEMH010001141.1:0-497500 GCA_022495995.1 Adenophora triphylla var. japonica | reverse complement strand
GTAATCTGAGACCTCACCACCACAAAAAGAAAAGTGAAAAATAGTGGGCGGTCAAACCACGTGTTACCTGTAATGTTGTTTACTCCTTCCTAAAGAGTAGTTTCTCTGGTTCTTGGTATTTTGATAGTGGGTGATCTAGGCACATGAATGGAAACCAAACTATTCTAATTGACTATGAGTTAATTTGTGGGGGGGAAGGTGAACTTTGGTGGTGGTGCTCAAGGCAAAATTGTTGGGAAAGGAACCCTAAATGTCAAGGGTCTTCCAAAGTTGCACAATATATACCATGTGGAAGGCTTGAAAGTAAACCTAATAAGCATAGTCAGTTATGTGATGATGACCTCTATGTGAAATTTGACAAACACTTGTGTGAGGTATTTGATAAAGACAATAAGTGTGTGTTCACTGGTCCTAGGTCTGCTGATAATTGTTATCAATTGGGTGACAATCTTTCTTGCCTAAGCTCAAAAGCTAATGATGTCAATCTGTGGCACCAAAAATTAGGGCATGCTAGTTGCAGAACAATAGAAGAACTTCAAAGGTTTGAAGGTGTTAAAGACCTCCCTAAACTGAACTTCAAGAACCCTCATGTATGTGGTTCATGTCAAAAGGGAAAACAAACAAAAGCATCACACTAAAAGGTCCAACAATGCTCCACATCTAGGTGTTTAGAGCTGATTCATACTGATTTAATGGGACCTATCGAAGTAGAAAGCTTTGGTAAGAAAAAGTATGCATTTGTGTGTGTTGATGATTACTCTAGGTATATGTGGGTGATGTTTCTTAAGAGAGAAATCTGAAACCATTGAAGAGTTCAAGAATTGGTACATAAGGGTTAGAAATATTTATGGATTGAAGGCTGTTAGGATTAGATATGACCATGGCACTGAATATGAGAACTCAAAGTTTACTGCCTTCTATAACTCCAAGGGAATCACACATGAATTCTCTGCACCAATCACTCCACAGTAAAATGGAATTGCAGAAAGGAAGAATAGAACTCTGCAAGAAATGGCTAGGGTTATGCTAAGTTCTAAAAATCTGTCCAAGAAATTTTGGGCAGAAACATTGAACACTGCCTGTCACATTGGCAATAGAGTGTTCCTTAGGATTGGTAGTACTGTCACTCCATATCAAATCCTTCTTGGCAAGAAACCCACCTTGAAATACTTTCATGTGTTTGGATGTATATGCTACATTTTTAATGATAGGGAATACTTGTCCAAATTTGATTCAAAGAGTGATAAAGCAATTTTCATGGGATATTCCTCCAATAGTAGAGCTTACAGAGTTTTTAATCTAAAAACAAAAACCAATATGGAATCTGCTAATGTTGTTTTTGATGACTCACTTGATCTTAACCTCAAGACTGCTGAGGATGATGTTTCGGGTTGCTTACTGGACTGGAAAGATACAAAAACAGGTGCTGAAGAACCAACAGAAACTGCCAGAAATGAAAAACATATTGAACCAGTAAAGGATATAACCAAGGATGTGGACACATCTGCCTCCACATCTAAACCCACGTCTGCTCCCACATCTACTCAAAACCCTGAAACTGAGGACAGTTTCTCTAAATCTGATCAGGATGATGCTCCAGAAGATAATGTGGATGGGAGTGTAGATAGATCAAGGGACATTCCCTCTAAAATCCAGAAGAACCACCCCACTACACAAGTTGTGGGAGATGTGCATGCTCAAGTGAGAACAAGGCAGAAAGACAAGGTAGACTATAGAAAGCTGGCTGGTTTGTGGAGTTGCTCATCAGCATATTTCCAGGTAAGTTTTTGCTGCTTTGTATCAAAGATAGAACCTAAGAATATCACTGAAGCACTAAAAGATGCTGACTGGATTCTTGCTATGCAAGAAGAGTTGATTCAATTTGAAAAGAATGAGGTTTGGACCCTTGTCCCTAGGCCCTCTCATGAAAATGTCATAGGAACCAAATGGATTTTCAAGAACAAAACTGATGAGCAAGGTGTGATTACTAGGAATAAGGCTAGGCTAGTTGCTCAAGGTTATACCCAAATTGAAGGAATTGATTTTGAGGAGACTTTTGCCCCTGTTGCAAGAATTGAGTCCATTAGACTCTTGTTGGCCATTGCCTGTTATCTCAAGCTTACTCTTCATCAAATGGATGTTAAGAGTGCTTTTCTAAATGGGGTATTGAATGAGGAAGCCTATGTTGAACAACCTAAAGGCTTTGTGGATTCCAAATTTTCTAACCATGTTTATAAACTGAAGAAAGCTCTGTATGGGCTAAAACAAGCCCCTAGAGCTTGGTATGATAGATTGACTGACCATTTGCTTCACCTAGGATTCAAGAGATGAGAGGTTGACAAACCTTATTTGTGAGAAAAAATAAAAAGGAGATTCTTGTGGCACAAATCTATGTGGATGATATTGTGTTTGGGTCAAATTCTAGCTGAGTTTGTGAATAATATGACTTCCACATTTGAGATGAGTATGGTAGGTGAGTTGAATTAATTTTTAGGCTTACATATAAAGCAATTCAAGGATGACATGTTCATCTATCAGTCCATATATGCCAAGAATCTTGTGAAAAAGTTTGAGCATGAACATTCTTCACATCTCAAAACACCAATGGGATCTTTCCAAAAGTTGAGTCATGATTCAGATGGTGAGAGTGTTGATCAAACCTTGTACAGAAGCATGATAGGAAGTCTGTTGTACCTCACTGCAAGTCGACCTAATATTATGTACAGTGTGTGTCTCTGTGCAAGATATCAAACTAACCCAAAGGTGTCTCATCTTAAAGCCTTGAAAAGAATCATAAGATATGTTAATGGGACTGTGAACCTAGGGCTGCACTATTCCAAGGAGACAAACACCAATTTGGTTGGCTATACAGACTCAGATTGGGATGGAAACAGTAATGATAGGAAGAGTACTACAGGTGGATGCTTCTAGTAGAAAATAACCTTGTGTCTTGGTACAGTAGGAAGCAGAATTGTGTGCCCTTATCCACTGCAGATGCTGAATATGTTGTCCTTGGAAGTTGTTGCTCACAACTGCTTAGGATGAATCAAATGCTGAAAGACTGTGGATTGAATAGCAAAATTTTGACTGCTTTTTGTGATAACAAAAGTGCCTTAGACATATCTAAAAATCATGTCCAACATTCTAGAATTAAACACATTGATATTAGACATCATTTCATTAGGGATCTTGTAGAACAAAAAATAGTGTGTCTGAAATTTGTTGGGATTGAAAATCAATTGGCTGATATATTTACAAAGTCATTAGATTTGGAGAGATTTTCCTCCTTGAGGAAGTCTCTTGGCTTGTGTGCCAAAATGTGCACACATCCTCTAACACATTTGTATATTATCTAACTGAAAAAAAAATAAAAATATATCATGCATTTGCACGAAATATCTCAGTGTGATCACTTGTGAGTTTTCATCTTTGACATTTTCTGATCACTTAATTGTGGGCATTTCCTGTTCTTGTTGTCTTTTGATAACATGATATAATCTTACTAGATATCTCACAGTGGGTGCCTTAAAAATCAATGAGAAACAGCTGTTTCACCCTTAGTATGAAGCCAAACCATTGTGATCAAGTGATTCTCATAAGAAATCTTGAAATCAAACTTGATAAGATCATTGGGAAAAATGGCTATCTTTGGGATTCAAGAAAAGTGAAAGCTACTCAAAATGCAAATATCCACAATAAAAAATGGATGGATGCATCCTAGAGGCTGTGCAAATTGAATTATTGCACATTGACTTTTTGTGATCTAAATGTGTCCCCAAATGTGACTCATATCCTATGCCACATCTGTGAGCTGAAATTTTTTCCTTCACATGTGTGTTGCATCATGCTAGTCATTCTGCACATTAGGTCATATAGAAAGCTTTGTAAATATAATAGTTAATTAATTTTCATTCTTAAACTTACTCTTTGATTTAACATGTTTTTTATTTTTAAATCTCCCATGAAAAAGAAAGGTGTGTATCATTTCTTATTTGAAAAGGAGGGACAATTTGAAAAAGGATTCAGTTGAAAAAGATATGGCTGATGTGATTTTTGTTTCCATAAAAATTGGCAAAATATTGATTTATTCTAATCCCTATTTTTTCGAAGGTGGTTGTGTGTGGAAATATCAAAGGGTTATAGCCATTAGAGGATCTTTGAGGTATTTTGGCTGTGAGAAACCTTTTTGGAGAAGGATTCTTTAATTAAATTGGAAAGGGGGAGTTGTGTGTATTTAATGGAACTCACATCCGTCCCATCCCCTTAAACCCTTGTTAAACCTTTCTCTCCCCTCTCCCTTAATTGCTCACATGCACACAACAACAATCAATTTTGTTTCTCCTGTTCTACCTAACCAGTTTTTGCAGATTTAATGGCGTCCTTTACGAAAATCCGTGAGGAGGATGTGCTCGATATAGAGCCAATTTCAGTTGCCTCAGCTGACACCCCATTGTCGATCAACCCCCTAAACCTAAATTCACGTTCGAGGTACCCCCTTCATCATCCTCGTCTGATTCTGCTATGGAGGTTCCACCCTCCAATTCCCCTACATTGGAACTCTCTGCTGCTCCATCATCCCCAAATATCCTTATTCCTCCACCATCTCCTGTTAATCAACCACCAGTTATACCACCAATTGTGGCCCCCGTTCCACTTTTGGAAACTCCCCTAACAAAGAAAAGGAAGTTACCTACTTCCAAACCAAAAGGTAACCTTGTTCCATCTGCACCCCCCAGAAATCTAAGGAGATCTTACAGGGTAAGAATGCTCTCTGAGGCTAATAAAGCCAAAAATCTAAAGAAACTTGGAGGCAAACCAACCACAAATATTGCCTGTGATGATGATGATGAAGAAGAAGAGGAAGAACAACCTCTAACCAGAACAAGAAAATCAAGTGATCCACCAAATTTGCTGCTCCAATCATTGTTGCCCCTCCAGCTGACAAAGATGAGGAACCCCTTGCCAACATCCTAATGGAGCTTAAAGGGAAGAAGAAGGTAGTTGAAGCTGATTTAGGGCCTATTGTTGAGGAGGCTGAAGATTCTGATGGAAGCTATGAAAGTGATGACACTGCATCTGACGAGAATTTCAAGCTGGGATGTGATGAGTTGGATCAAGAAAAGGAGGATCAATCCCTTGATGTCCCCTCTGATGATGAGCCTGAAGCTGAAATTGAAAAGGTGCCCTCACCTTCAAAGGATGTACCAGCAGATGTGCACACATCCAAATGCACATCCACCAGGCAGAAAGCACAAAAGGGTATTTCTAAAACCCTTTCTATCTCTACTGATTTAAAACCTATTTCATCCAAGTTTTTATCTGCTGATACCTCTAATAGGCATGCTCAACTTGTGAATAAGGCTTTCATTGTTGAAATGAAAAGAGATAGGGAGACTTTCTCTAAATTGGGCTTAGACAAATTCTTTGAAGAGAGAGACTTGTTTTTAACTGTTGATCACCCTCTTCCCTTATTTTCCAAGCTGGTTTATGAGTTTTATGCCAATCTGACCAAAGGATTAAACAGACCTTCATCCCCTATGTTTAGCTTAGTCTATATGAGAGGCAAGTTTATCAATTTTTCTCCCTCTGTGATAAATGATCTCCTGGGTTTAGAGAGTGGGTTAGATCATGTTTGTGATGTATCTGAAGAAGAACTGGTTTCAACCATTACCCATGGGAAAGTAGCATTTTGGCCCATCAAGCCTAAGAACTTAGGTAGTGGTTCTCTTACTTCATTGTACTGCTTTCTCCACTCCATCCTAACTGCCAACCTCTGCCCCTCCAACAACAAGACCTCTGTCACTAGGGTTCAAGCTGATTTGCTAAATAGGTTGGGTGCTAAGAAGATCATAAATTTTGGGCGAGTTTATATTCAGGAAATTTATGGGTATGGTGAATCTCCCTCGAAGAAATGGTCCTTGCTTTACCCCTCTCTCATCTCTCAAATCCTAATTGCTCAAGGTGTGAAGGCTGAAAAAGGTGAAGTTAGGGTTGATAAGTTTGATTTGTTTAAGGAATCTGAAACCTTATTGGATGAAAAGCAAAGGTTTATTGATCTCCCAATGGGAGTTGTGCCTGAAATTGCTATGCCAGATGTGGACACATCCAGTCCCACATCTGTGTCTCTCTTTGATGCCCAAATGCAAGACCTGGATGCAGAAATTGAAGCTGTTGAAGCCCTTACCACTGCACTGAATGATCAAATGCAAGCCTCCAAATCCCATGCCAACAACCTCAAATCTCTCAAGAACAGACTTCTAAGGTGGCATGCAACTCTTTCTGTTTAAAAAGGGGGAGAAAGAACTAGTGTTGATGCTGCTGCTGCTGATCCTGCTACTGCTGCTCCTGACTTCTCGTCTTGGAGAAGTTGGGATCTCTAAAGTTAGGGGGAGTTATTCTTTTTTTAATATGTGGTGGTTCAAAACAATGTTTTAATTTCTGTTCTTTAAATATTCTGTTAGATTAAACAATGGTCTGTAAAACAAAAAACAGGTTGCTGAATGGTTGCTTTTGTTATACTTTAAACTGCAAGCTTTTGTTCTAATTTGGTTTATGCAGTTGTGTGTGGATGTGTTGACACATCTGCACACACATCCATTCAGGGGGAGATTTCCAATTTAAAAATGTTGATCTTAGTGATCAAATCATAAATCTTTGATTTTGACCAGAAAGTCCAAAATATGGGGAGATTGAAAGCGTGAGTTTTTAGGAAACTATGTGTTTCCTTATTTCGAATCAATATCAAAAATGGTAAGTTGATTTTGGGACTTTCATGAAAGATTTATATAGTTGTAATATTGTAAATATCTTTTATTTATGTACATATATTTAAATTAGGACTAACCTACTAACAATCTTTTTCCTTGTGAGTGTGCTTTGTGTTTTCCTGTAGGATTTGAAAAACTCACAAAAGGAAAGTTGTTGATTGCGTGAAGATCTTCTCAATGGTGCATATAAATACAAGGACATCAGCACAAGAGAAGACACGATTTTTAGAGAGAAAAATACTTTGTTCTTCACAGTTTTCAACATTGTTAATTTAGGTTGTGAGTGAAGATTGTGACATACATCCGAACTCACATCTAGGTTTTAATCAAGTTTTTTGTTTTACTTCTGATTGGAATAGAGTCTACTTGGGAAAGGGAGTCTGTTCTTATCGTAGAAGGTGATTAGAACTCGTTTAGTATTTTCGTCTTTTAGTTTTCACTTATTCGTATTTTTGTAAGCAACAAAATTTTTAATAGTGAAAAGTTTTTGGGCGTAAGCCTAGTTTGCTGGTTTCAAGACTAGTGAACGTATATAATTTTTGTGTTATTATTTTATTTCGCTGCATTATTTGTGAATGTGTGGACAGTTGTGAGACACATCTGTACTCACATCCGTGATCTGTTGAGTTGTTTGAAGCTTCCTAGCTACACGAAACTTTCACAAAGTGCCCCGGTCTGCACGTTCTATAATGAGAGACTCGCATTCAAAACAGCCTCAAACACTATTGGTAAGAAAACAAATAAGTTTTAAGGGCTCGTCAAAATCACAATTGATTCTGCCGAATTTTATTTGCTTTCCTATTTCTATTTCTTTTCGGTTTATATTACTATTATAATTTAAATTTCTGTATTTTCTTTCTTTTGTTCTAATTTTGTCAACATGGAGTAATTGTCAAAGAATTTGTGCTCTATAACTAAAGAATTTGTGCTCTGTAGCTAGCTGTAACTGAGGACGTTCAATCGGAATGAATATATTATATACATATATGCCCAGGGCATCCATGGGAAGTTATTTGATTGATAATGGATGTTGGATTAGAAATGAAGCATCATTATTCTAAGGCTGAGAGTTGATTGAGCCCTATCTATCTATCCGTTATCATAATAGCTACTTTTCTTGTTTGAAGAAGCTGGAAATGGTGGACATCAAATCTGCAACAAATACTCCCCAAGAACAATCGTACAAGGTTTGAAGGTGAAGAATATTATTCCTATACTACTCCCTCCGTCCCGTCCGACTTAGGACATTCACTCCCGACACGGAGATTAAGGAATACTATTATAATATTAGGAGAGAGAATGAGTGGAGGATGTGTTGTGAGTGTGAAAAATTAAATAGGAGAGAGAATGAGTGGAATAAATAGTGATGAGATTATTGTTGTGAGTATGACAAGTGGGTCCCATTTAATATAAAAGTAATATAAACTTTCCATTTTAAGCCGTCCTAAGTCGGGTGGGACGACCAAAATGGCAAAACGTCCTAAGTCGGACGGGACGGAGGAAGTATATCCTAATATTGCAAAAGAGACATTCATTATACAATAAACAATTCTTGAATTCGAACATTTTTTTAGTTTCAGTTATATCCTAATATTGCAAAAGAGACATTCATTATTCAAAAGAAAATTTGATGCTTCCTCAGTCCTTAAATGAATATTCTTTCGGAAACATTTGTTAAAATGTTGAATTTAGGCATTTTAGTAACATAAAAATCCTTAATAATCTCACTATATTGCTTCATGATTTATGTGTGAATTATATTTTTTTATTAATAAATGCTTTAAACTACTACAAAATTGACTCATAAAAAGTCTTTTGTGGAAATTGAATTCTTAACTTTCGTGTAAAAAGTATATCGTATGTCACTCGAACCAAAACTCTTTAAAATTAATATGTGAATTAGAACTTGTTGCACTATAAAGGAAGATTTAGTAACTTTTTCTTAAATTGGACATCAGTTTTGAAATATTTTGTTTAAAGAAAATTTAAACATTCATTTAAAAACAAAAAAGATATTTTGTAATGATAAATTCAGTTGAGCTATTCCCCAATGTTTAACAGGTTGAAAGCATTGGGGGATAATAGCCGGGTTACATTTTGGTAGTGCAAGTGGTACCGTTTTCAAACAATCTTTTCACTTTTTTATCGTTATTATTATTATGAAGAAATTTTGAGTAATAACTTTAGATCGATTTAATTATACAAATGAAAGTTTAAAACTTGTTATTTACGCACGATCAACAATAGTATTATTAATAACAAGTTTTAGATTTTCATTAGAATAATTAAATCAATCTAAAATTATTTCTCAAATTACATTATATGTAGTAACAACAAAAAGATATGGAAGATCAAGGAGTAATTGGAAAGTGAAGAGTTGCCTATAACGAAGTCAAGTTGATGATCCTGGAAACATGTTGGAAAAAGATAAAAGTTAAAAAGGAAAAAAGGAAAGAAAAAGATTTAAAAAAAAACTTAACAGCTAAATGAATAAATACTCTTATCTTAATTAATACGTCAACATTTGCGTTTACGTTTCTCTCTTCCACTTTTATTGCCTTATGTCAATTTTCAAGCTTCCAATCTCTTCATGGCAACTCAATTTTTTTTTATTAAATTTCAATTAAAATAATAATAATAAAAATAAATGAAACAGAGGTAATAGGTATTTATTTTTATTGGTTCAACCTCCTTTCCTTCTTCTCTAAAAAAATCTATCTTAATACAATAAAAACGTGTAGCTTTTATTTGGGAAAGGAAAGCAAGTTCGCTTCGCTCTCATGGCTGCTTAAGGGAAGCTTCAACCACTCAAATATCTTTAATGTTTTTAGTTTTGGTAATGATAAAAGAAAGAGATATAATATTAAAGTGTTGTTAATATAAATAACATGAGAGAGATTACTAATATGGTAAAAAAAATAGTAATAAAATTAGTTGGTGTTAATATGGCAAGTTCTATCGATCACAAAACTAATAAACACATTCCATTTATAGATTTTGTGATTTTAAGTGAAACATCTAATAAAATGACTAATTTTACAATTTCAAATGGGATGGAGAAATTATATAACAATTACAAATATAATTCGGAACCGACAAAATAAAAAGAACGGATAAGATTAATCCAAATATGTACTCATTCCGTCTCATGATAAATATTACACTTTTTGTATGTTGGTATGAAGTAGCTTTAAATAATAATTTTAGATTAATTTAATTATTTAATCAAAATTTAAAATTATTATTTATATTATTTATAATGGTATCCATAACAAGTGTTATATTCTTATTAAATAATTAAATTAATCTAAAATTATTGATTAAAGTTATTTCGTATTAATTTTAAAAAATGCGATATTTATTCTCGGGGAAGAGAATGGGTATTTACTTTCATAATTTTTTCTAAAAGTTATACTTATCCCCTCAATTTCTCTTATTTTCAAATCAGAAATAAGCAATGTTAGCAATATAAAATAAAATAAGTTCACAAATTTTTGACACAAACTGAGTTGTCATTAATTAATTGAAGGTAATGTTAGGGATACACAAAAAGTTTACAGAAACATAAACATGGATACAAATTGAGGCGACGATATTTTATTTCTTGTATTGATTGTGGATTAGCAACACTGTAATGTAATTAAAAACTCCAACACAATTATGACACATCATTTTATAAACCAAATTTTATGACTTTTTTTTTTAACTCTAGTATTACCCATTAATTGAATACTCAGGCTCCGTTTGTTTCGCGTTAAATGACTTACGGAAAATAATTTCCTATAAAATATTTTTCAAAAAATGAGATAAACATGTTTTTGACCCGACGGGGTGGAGGGCAGGGGTGGTGGTGGTGATTGAAGTAGGGTGGGGAGTTATTAAAAATAAATTTTAAATAATTAATTTTTTTTTACCCGAGGGGGAGGGGGGCAGAGGGTGGGGTGGTGGTGGTGAGTGAGGTGGTAGGGGAGGGCAATGGGTGGTGGTGGTGAGTGGGGTGGGGTGAGGGTGGTGAGGGAGAGAGAGAATTGTAAAATCTAATTTTAATATAAATAATTTATTATGAGGGGATGGGGTATGGGGTGGTTGATATGAGGTGGGTAACGTGAGGTGGGTATGAAAAGTTAGGTGTGTGAGGGTGTTGTCATATTTTGAAAAATGTTTTACTTAGAAAAAATCTGTAAGTCATTTTACGGTGAAAAGGGAGAAAAATATTTTTCGAAAACTATTTTCTCTATTTTTCGATGATTATCAAACCCCAAAAAATGAGTAAAACATTTTTCAAAAAATATTTTACGGCAAACAAGCCTTAATTAATTAATATTTAAGCCTGCAATCTCAATATTCAATGAAAGATCAAATTAGTAGCATTTTTATATGAATTCAGTATTAATTTCCTAAAATTTCGAATGTTGTGGTATTTCTAGATCTATAGAAAGACAAAGGAGTACAAGTCGGGTCAAACCAAGCTACTAACTCGGGTCAAACCAAGTTACTAACTCGGGTCAAACCAAGCTACTAACTCGGGTTTCTTTTTGGAGACTGTGCGGGGAAGGTTACATCTGAAAAGAGTCCAACGCGTCACTTTCCCCATTTTGTCTCCCGATTTCTCGCGAAACAACTCTCCGTTTGTTGTGTAAATAATCGTAAGTGGCGACACGTCTGCGTTAACCTAGGACATTTTCACGCTTCAACCCACGCCCGCTCCAAACCCTTGGGGGTTGTGTATCCACGTCAACTCAGGACAGGACTTATCCCTTACACTCAGCTATTATATCTGCTGACGTGTACACAGTTGACAATATTATTGTATTTTACGTAGCACAAGCATAAAAATGTTTAACTACGTCAGCTCTATTGTCCACGTCACTGCTAACCCGCCCGATAGTATTTTTGGTAGTATTCAAATTAATGAGGCGGAGCTGGCCTAATCTGTTGCAGCCAAACACGTGTACGGTGCGTTTAGTGATCTCGTGATTTTGTTACCGTTACTTACTCGTGAGATATTACGTTTCTGGGAAAATATCCTATTGTTACCGTGAGACCAAAACATAGAAACAGCGTGACCATGTAAAAATTAAAATAAATCATATGAACACTATTTTAGATTTTATTTTTTTATGATTTATAAAAGGAATCTTCGGCCCTTCCTAAAAAAAAAACTACAATTATACACGTAAACTAAAATAATAATTATGAATGCCGCAAAAAATGTGCTTATCAATCTTTTTTTACGTGGCAGGACTATTCACCTGACTCCTTGACCTGAAATCAGAACCCACGACTAGCCGGATGTGTCTCCAGCTTAGACCCTCGAGCGTGAGAGTAAGTATATGTATTGGAGAGCAATTAATATATTGAACAAAGATGATATTCAGATAACAAAATTACAGTTACCTTGAAACCGTTGTGGTTGTAGTGTATTTATAGTTGATGAGTGTGGTATATTTGGTGGGCTACATGAGCTCCGTGATTTGAGGGGCGGTTATATGTCATGAGAACGTGCCCTGAATGGCTCCTGATTTGTAGGGAACCAGTTATGGAAAGAATAGTTGCATGTGCGCCTGTAATCGTCAGGCCGACGCTTGCTTGGCAGGTCGAGTTCGCTACTTGGGGTTGGGTCGACCTGACTGACGGGTAGAGCTGGATCGTACCCGGAGTAGAACTTGGATCGTAAGGTCGGATTAAGTTAGGTCGGGACCTGGTGGGTCGGACAATGAACTTAAGTCGACTCATCAATAAGATGGCCTTGAGCCATGTAATAATTGGGCCTAGCCCACTGAGAATGTGGTAGCAATAATTGTCTGACGGTTGGGCTTTACTCGCTTGCCCAACTCGACACTTTTGGCATGTTCAGTGGCCCCCAACTTTCTGGATTGACTTTGTCGACCAGAAAGTTAAGGAAATTTTGATGAGGATTGTTGGGACTCGAAGGTCGCTACTCGTGCTGATGTTTAGTCGACCAAAGGTGACGTGGCACAATCCTGGACGTCCACGACAAACGCCAGATCTGGAAGAGCGCCGTTTTTCTGTAATCATTACTGTTTTTTACGTTTGAGAACCGTCTTGGGAAACGCTTTTCGCATTCAATTAAGAAAATAAACTTTTGAATTTTCCTTTTCCTTCTTCATTTTGGAAAATATAAATACTAGAATCCTTCCCCGTTCAGAACTTTTGCTTTCTCCAAACTCTGGTGTGACTCCGGCGAAAATAACGAAGCAGCAACTGGTTTAATTTGGGATTTCGTCTTCTACAGTACCCCTTCCTCGCTCAATTTGTCAAGGTATTCCTCTTGCCCCTTAGTATTAGGGTTTAATTTCTGCATACTCTTTGATTTCGCCATGGCTAGGACCTTCAGCACAAAACCTGGAGCTTGGTATGGCTACTATAGTGTCAACCGTAAAGTTTATAAACACTTGAATGGGGAATGGAGAGAGATGACGGTGGAGGAATGTTCCTCAATTTTGACCCATTGGGGTTTGCACTTTGACGAGCTAGGGTTGCCTGTAGGGGAGAATTTAGGTGTCTTAGAGTCAGACGACCCAAGAATTGTGTCCTTTAATCTTTTCCATGAACTCCTCAACCATATAGCTGTGTTTTACGTCCATGGTTCCAACAAACCTTCTTTTATTAGGAACAGAATTGGATTTTCGGGGGAATCTAGGTCTCCCCTTAGTACGTCTGCTAGGTTCCTCGAAACTGCATATAGGACTGATTCCCCTGTTTCCTCTTCTTATACAGATATGACGACTCAAGGGGAAGCTAATGTCTCGACCTCTTCAAGTCCGCATATCGTTGATTACTTTGGGCCTTCAGTTGTGTCTGGGAGGAATGAAAGGGGCTACGTGCCTCAAAGGCCATTCGGAGGGAAGCAAAACTTTCCTTCCCGGCTAGCAGTGATATACAACTTCTGTGAAGTGGACAAGGAGGAGTTTGATGTAACCCTCTATAGCAAGAAGGATTTTATGAATCAGTTTGGTCGCACCTATAAGGAGGATTCTACTAGGGTTGCTTTCTACTATGGCCAATTTGAGACCGGCTTGAGATTGCCCTTGGACCCATTCATAAACGAGTTTCTGGAGTGTGCGGATGCCCTGCCTCTCAAGTTGGGAGCTAATACTTGTAGAGTGTTAGTCTGTTTTGCCATGGTGTACCGCTTTTTGGGGTATGAGCGTTGCATGAGGGTGTTCAGAGAGTTCTTTGGTGTGAAATTTGATAAGGTTAGCGGCATAAGCACTCCCTCTAAGCCGAATTCTCCTAAGTTTTTTATCAACCTTCCCAGTAAGGCCAGTGGTTGGAACTCTCATGTGGTGGTAGTGGAGAGTAGGTTAGGTTGGGAGTTCCCTTTACCCACTGCAGACTCCAAGGTAATGAGAGAGGAAGATCAATGGGAACCCTACTGGCATGCAGATTTAAATAAGAAACTGGTCGAGCTAGTTGCCAAGAGACCCATCAGTTGGGAAGTTTTAGGAACCACTAAGAACAATTACATCCAGGCTGGAATGATGCTTGAAGATGGGGATGTGGTGCCACTGGTCCCCATAGTGAGGTGCACTATATATCCAGATTGGGTCACCCATGCTTTGGGTAGATTCGAGAAGAAGTGCACACTTTGCCAGAAGACGCCCAACTACTGTAAGGAGAATGGAGAGCACGTCTGTGGTAAGGATTTACTCGGCCCTTCATTGCTCGTATGTAGAATTTTTTAGGATTGTGCTCAAACTTGCTGGGATCATGTATGTAACTCTTAGCTCATAAATAATTTACTCTTGTGTAGATCTCGTAGCCTGTACATATCTAGCTTCTGCGTAGAACTTTTAGCTCGTAGTTATCTTACTCGTATGTAGAACTAGTAGCTCGTACATAGAACTGTCTTGATTCGTCGAGCTAACACTTTATTGTTTTTGTTTTGTGTAGTTCTGACTCCTGCTCAAGAAGCTAACATGGGCCGAGCTATTGACATGAGGAAAAGCAAAAGGATCTGTGGGGCAGCTAATAATCGGGAGAACCGCGAGGCAGAGGGAGCCAAACGAAATGAGCTATTGAAGCTGGTTGATCAAGATGCTTCTAAATACATTCCTGCAGAAGATAATCTCGAGGAGCTGGATGAGGAACGAGTTGGAGATGATGCTCAAGGGGCTGAGGAGGTCGACAGATCTGAACAAACTGTGGAGCCAGTCAAGGAGGTCGTCAGGGCTAGAACTCGAACCCAAGCCAAAACTAAGTCCAAAGCTGCCTCCAAGGCCAAGTCACATGTCATAGATGTGGATGAGGAGGAGGAAGAGGATGATGATGCTCCCCTGAGCAAGAAGATTAAGATTAGTCAGTCCAAGGTAAGCTCGACATCTGATCAGGTCGATGCTACTGAGCAAGTGGAAGCTAAAGCTAGGGGCCCCCAGTCATCTCCCATCCGAGTCTCTTATGCCGAGCTAGTTCAGGCCTGAGTTGACGAGTTAAGTGAAGTTGCTCCCTTGACTGGGATTAATTATTTGGCTAGGGAGTATCCCGAGTTGGAATATGGCCAGGTGATTGTTAGGAGGGGAGCTGACCAGGATTTGGTCAAGAAGTACACCAACAGAGCCTTAACTCCAGAAGCTTGCCGTGCCAGGGTCGAGCTAGCTCACTCCGAGGTAACCCTTGAAATTTTTTGTATTGATGTTTTTATTCTTTTCGCTTGTCTCAAGTCTCCACTTTATTTCTGATCGACCTAATCCCCTTTCTTTACTCATCATTTCAGTCTCTTGAAATGATTGATTCATCTACCAGCTATTGGAAAGCTGCTGAGGAGCAGGAGAAGCTGGCCAAGTACATGCTTGCTAGGAAGAATGAGGAGTTGAAGAAGCTCGATGAAGATCATGCCAAGTTGAAGGAGGAACACGTCAAGCTGAAAGAGGAACATTCTGACTTGGATGCTTCTTATGATGCTCTGAAGCTTGTAAAAGACAATTAGATCAAGCTCAAGGAGGATGTCTGGAAGAGGCTGGGAGAAGCTAATAAGGAGCTCGCTAATCTTAAGGAAGAGAAGAAGAAGATGTCTGCAGATCTTGAACTAGCGGCCCAGCAGTTAGAGGAGGTGCCTGTCACCTTAGCAAAGAAACAAGAAGAGCTTGATGTTGCACGGCGTCAATGGGGGGTGGAGCTATCTGATGCCATTAAAGCTACCAAGGAGGATGCCGTGAAGGCTTACAAAGAAAGTGACGAGCTCCATGCTTATGTCACTGATAAGGCAAAGAGGTTCTTTGATGTAGGTCGGAGCCACTTGGCTCGACGCATCGTGGTGGATCCTTCTATCAACATATCAGTCGAGCAGCTGGCCAGGTGGGCATCAGAGGACCAATATAACATGGCAGCTCGCCAGGGTCATCATCTGGTGCCCTATACTGATAACGATTTGGAGCTTTTTGCCCAGGATGATGTGGAAGCAGAGGCTGAGCTTTGGGTCCCTCCTCCTGTTGAGCCTGTTAACTTCAACACAATTTTGGCCGAGCTTGAGGAACCCGACGAGCTGGCATTTGAAGGTGATACTCCCTAACGCGGCTTCTCTGAATCGGGTAAACTCGTAGGTCCTCAACAACAAGATGAAAATGTAGGTGATCAAGCTACCACCAGTAACCAGGTTGAAGCTGACCCATCTTCTTGAATTTTGATTTGAATGGTTATGTAACAGACAAGTCCCAAACAATTTTTGTTTTTTTTGTTTTGTAACTGTTTAAATGCCTTGGCCCAGCTTTTGGGAGGCATAATACTTCGTAACCTTTACTTGCTTAAGTCCTGGCCCGCTTTGGGGGACTTAATTATATTTAATCGTAGCTGACTTTCCATCCTTATGTGTTGTATGCTTTTGATTCCAGCATGTGTGTGTCGAGCTAGATGTAATAGGACAAATAAGTCGCCCTAAGCTTAAGGTCGGCCTGGTTTTATGGCGACTCAATCGACCTTAGACTTGTAAAGATTTTTTGCAAACGAGATTGACTCAGAGTCGAACCTGTTTAAGAGATCAAAGCTGACCAAGGGTCGAGCTTATTAGAACGAAGTCGACCAAGGGTCGAACTTGTTAAGAGAACAAAGCTGATTAAGAATCGAGCTAGTTAGAACGAAGCCGACTAAGAGTCGAGCTTGTTGGAACGAAGTCGACCAAGGGTCGGACTTGTTAAAGGAACAAAGCTGATTAAGAATCGAACTTGTTAGAACGAAGCTGACTAAGAGTCGAGCTTGCTAGAACGAAGTTGACTAAGAGTCGGACTTGTTAAAGGAAAAAAGCTGATTAAGAATCGAGCTTGTTAAAATGAAGCTGACTAAGAGTCGAGCTTGTTGAAATTAGTGTAACACAATGTTTGGTCGAATAGAACTGCGATTTTTATTGAAGTAGGAACATGCTTACATCAAATGGAAAGCTAGAACTATGACAAATTCAAACTTGGAAACTGCATTAACTTTGAACTGAACTAGAAATAGTATTTGATAAGGTGAGTGGCGTGCCATGGATGCTTCAACTCTTCACCCCCTGGGTGAGCAATCATGTAAGTCCCCTCCTTGATGACTTGAGTAACAATATAGGGACCTTCCCAGTTAGGAGATAGCTTATTCTGTTGGGTTCTCCTTCCTGTTGCCTCGATCTTTCTTAACACATGATCTCCTACTTGGAATGATCTTGTCTTCACCTTTTTATCATGGTAACTCTTGGTCCGCTGCTTGTAGTTGACCATTCGCAGGTAAGCTGTATCTCGCCTCTCGTCGATTAAATCCAAGTCGATCAATCTGCTAGTGTCATTCTGCTCTTGGTCGAAGAAGGTTACTCTAGCAGTAGGAAATCCAACTCGGCTGGTGACATGGCCTCTGACCCATATGTAAGAGCGAATGGGGTTTCCCTCGTAGGCCCCCGAGTGGTTGTGCGAACTACCCAAAGAGCAAAGGGGAGTTCGTCCGAACAGTTACTGCGTCGACCAACTAAGCCCGTCTTTAGTGAAGATAGGACGAGCTTATTCGCTGCTTCAGCTTGCCCATTTCCTTGAGGATAGGCAACAGATGACTGCCAATGCTTGATCCCTACTCGATTCATTTCTTCTTCAAAAGCCCGGGAGAATTGTAAGCCATTATCTGATACTATAGCTCGAGGGATCCCAAATCGACACCAGATGAAGTCATGTATGAAGTTGATGGCATTTTCCTCTGTGATGCGAGCTAGTGGTTTTGCCTCGACCCATTTCGTGAAGTAATCAATTGCGACGATCACATACTTGCAGTTTCCACGAGCGGGAGGGAAGGGTCCAATCAAGTCGACGCCCCACATATCAAATGGCCAAGCTGCGATCACTGGAGTTTGCTCCGTTGTAGGCAGATGAGGTAGGTTGGCAAACCTTTGACATTGGTCACATTGCTGAACAAAGTCGTGAGTGTCAGCTCTCATGTGTGGCCAGTAGTACCCCAAAGTGATCAATTTGTCGGCTAAAGTTTTGGCCCCCGGGTGTCCACCACAAATTCCACTGTGCACCTCATGCATTAACTTAGTGATCTCCTAGGGGTGAATACACTTCAGCAATGGTCTAGTGTAAGATCTCCTGAACAGCATGCCTCCTTGGATAACGTATCTTGGAGCCTTCTTTTTGATAGCTCGAGCTTTCTTCTCGTCTTCGGGGAGCTCGCCACTTTCTAGGTACGCCTTCATTTCTTCGATCCAACACTTGTCATAAACCCAATTTCTCAAGGGGTCCTCAATGCATTGGATTTTGACCCTTTTATATGCTGGATTCTCAAGGTAAGAGATGGGCTCTTCATGTGGCTCGTCTGAAGTAGCTAGCTTCGAGAGTAGGTCGGCCAACTCATTGTCTTCTCGACCAATCCTCTGAATTTCCCAAAAATCTAAGTCTTTTGTCAATTCCTTCACTAGGTCGCAGTATTTGACCAAGGTGGAGTTTAGCACCTCATACTCCCCTCTGACGTGGTTGACTATTAATTGGGAGTCACAATATGCCATGATTTTGGTTGCTCCGAAGCATTTGGTGTACTCGATGGCTGCTACCAAAGCTTCATACTCCGCCTGGTTGTTGTAGGCATCAAACTTGAACCTCAATGACTCCTCATATACTGTCCCAGACTCTGGCTTGATCAGAACTATCCCAGCTCCACTAACATTCTTTGTAGCTGACCCATCTGAGTAGACCTTCCAGCAATCGTCCGGTAGAGAAGTGACGAGCTGAGACTCTGGTTCTTTCCCCTTAACTTTCTCCTTCTGAGCTCGCACCTCGTTATCTTCCTTGGTGAACGTCAGCTCGACCAAGAAATCTACCAAGGCTTGAGCCTTCAATGCCTTTCGAGGTCGATACTCGATGTCGAATTCTGTGAGAGCAATTGACCAATTGAGTAAACGACCTGAACTCTCTGGCTTGTGTAGAATTTTTCTCAAGGGGGCATTTGTGAGCACAACAATAGGGTGAGCCAGGAAATAAGCTCGCAGCTTCCTTGAAACCACGACTAAGGCATATGCGACTTTCTCCGAATTGTAATACCTGCCCTCAACATCTGATATGGCCTTGCTAACATAGTACACGAGCTTTTGAAGCCCCTCCTCTTCTCGAACTAGAACTGCTGCAACTGATTTGTCCCCCACAGATAGATACACGAACAAGGTCTCACCAATGGTCGGACTGCTCAATAGAGGAGGAGTAGCGAGGTACTCCTTGAGCTGTTGGAACGATGAATGACATTCGGTCGTCCACTCAAAGTTTTTGTCCCCCTCAATGATTTGAATAAGGGGAAAGACCTTTCCGCCGACTTGGCTATGAAACGACCTAGGGCCGCCACCCTTCCATTAAGTCGCTGCATCTCCTTTATACTTATGGGCTCCTTCATGTCGACTAGAGCCTTGATCTTCTCTGGATTGGCTTCAATAACTCACTGGGACACCATAAAGCCAAGAAATTTGCCCGCTGCTACTCCAAATACGCATTTGCTTGGGTTAAGTTTCATGTCGTTTGCTCGTAAATTGGCAAATGTTTCCTTTAGGTCGACCACGTGACATCCGACCTTCATTTTGATGACCATATCATCGACATAAGCCTCCATATTTTGGCCAATTTGTGGAGCAAAGGCTTTGTTTACCATGCGTTGATAGGTCGCTCCTACAATTTTTAACCCAAACGACATCATGTTGTAGCAGTAGATGCCACCAGCAGCTTGAAATGCTGTCTTCACTATGTCATACTCATGCATCTTGATCTGGTGATAGCCTGAATAGGCATCGAGGAAACTGAGGGTGGAATGGCCAGCAATAGAATCAACGAGCTTGTCAATTCTAGGGAGAGGATAGCTGTCTTTTGGGCAGGCGAGGTTGAGATTGGTGAAGTCGACGCACATTCTCCACTTGCCGTTTGACTTCTTCACCATGACCACATTGGCTAACGAGGTTGTATGTGTAGCCTCCTTTATGATACCTGCACTCAAAAGTTTTTGTACCTCGAGTTTAATGGCCTCCTCTTTGTCGCGAGCAAAGCTTCTCAGCCTCTGAGGTTTGGGCTTTATGGTCGGGTTGACCTCCAGCCTATGAACAGCGACCTCTTCCTTAATCCCCTTCATATCCTCTACTCGCCATGCAAAGAAATCATTGCTCCCCTTTAGTAGCTCGATGATCTCTGCTCTTTCTTCGGCTGATAGTTGCTTTCCAATCTGAATCTTTTGCTCAGGATAGGAAGGATTTGTGATCACTGCTTCCAACTCGTCTACAGCTTCCAGTTCTGGGCCATCTCTGAATTTTAGGGTTTCAATGATGATCTCTCTAACCCTCTGTCTTTCCTCGGCCCCCAAGTGTGGAGCTTCCTCAACTATCATGTCATCTAGCTTGTCTGCGATCTCATTGGTGGTGGCCTCCGAGTTATTGTCGACTTGGAGACATAGCTCGCCTATGAAGACTTGGTCGACCATAACTGTATCTGGATCGACCGTTATGAGTATGAAGGGACGTGTCGACTCTGTCATGACTTCGTCACGTGAGCGATAGGTCTCCTCCTCTACGCAGGTGATCGTAGATAGCCGAGTAGTTTTGGTGACCGACTGGGACAACTTTAAGTATCCTTCCGCAGTTTCAATCTCTAGTTCCCTCTTCTTTCTTTCTCAAAGGACATGATCAAGGTATGCTCGAGTTGTGCCTTGTACACAGTCAACTCCAGCTGGCGTGGGGAATTTAACTCGCTGATGGGGGATTGAGGCCACCATTCCAAGTGCGACCTGGCTAGAGATACCAAGGATAGGAGCATAATCACTATTCACATCGATGACAATAAATTTTACCTTGGAAACGACCCTGTATGGGTGCTGGCCTAGGTCGACATCTAGCTCGATCTGTCCTTTGGCATCGACCCGGTGGTTGGTGAAGCCCTCCAATCTGCCTTCATATCGCTCGAGCTGCTCATTCGAGAGACCCATCTCTTGGAACGTTTTATAGAACAGAATATCCTTGTAGGCCCCCGTGTCGACTAAGAGTCTGCTCATCGTACATCCATCAATTAGTCCTGGGATGACGAGAACTTGCTCTCTAGCCGGTCGCTAGCTCATTCGGATAAAAGCTAATCACCTCATCCCTGATATAGCTTCGTGGGGGGACATAAGGTGCCTTGCTGAGCTGAAATATTTTGTGTTTGATGGCAGTATTGCTAGCTTGCTCCGTGATGATGCCCAAATTCATCCTAGCTTGCCTCGGCTCTGGATGTCCACCCGCAGGTCGCTCACCATCGCCTGCTTGAGGCCTTTTTACATATGCGTCGAGCCTTCCCTGATCAACCATCCTCTGAATGATACACTTCAAGCTCATACAATCCTCCGTAGTATGGCCTGTATCTTAATGATACTCGCAATATTTGCTGTTGTCCCTTCTGAACTTATTGGCCGGGTTCATAGGGGAAGGTGGGGCTAGCTCGACTGCATTCATTATTTCAGTTCAACTCACCGATAGGGGAGTGAAATCTTTGGGCACTTTCTCAGTCGCCCTGGTTCTGTTCTTGCCATTCTTATTGTTTCCCCCCGTTTTTGGCTGAGTCTTTTTTATCATCAGCGACCTCGACCTTGGGGCTTTTCCCATTTTTCTTTTCTTTTCTCTCTTCTGCCAATGCCACATTGTAGGCCTTCTTGAACAACTCTTGTCGAGTAGTAAATGTTCGAACTGTCAGCTCGTAATCCATATCTGCAGAAGTAATTCCACTCCTGAAACAATTGATCACCTCTCTGTCTGTGAGGTCCTCCTCGATCTTGTCGACCATCTCCTTAAACTTGGTGTAGTAGCTCATCGAGCTTTCATTTTTACCTTGCACCAAGTTGTTTAGATCGGTGACTGTCATCTTCCGAGCTCCAGCAGTCGAGAAGCGCTCCAAAAATTTCGTTCTCATATAAGTCCAGGTCGAGATGCAGCCTAATGCCAAACCATTGAACCACGTGAGGCTGCCCCAGTAAGAGTGCTAATGAGCGCTTTGCACATCATGTCATCCTCATTGGAGACAAAGCACATTGTTGCTTCTAGGTGCTGTATATGGCTTTTGGCATTGGTTGCACCTGAGTATTTCTCCAGGAGAGGCAATCTGAAATCGGGAGGAGGTCGACAGTCAATCAACTCCTTGGATAAGGGTCGAAGAGCAAAATCAATTCGTTCGCCCTTCCCAGCATCACATTTCTTTTCAGCTTCCCACTGTTCAAACTTCTTCTTCCATAAGAGCCACTCTCTAGCATCTGGTATGTCGTCCCTAGCATGGGAGACATCATTTGATCTTTTCCTCTCTTCATGGTGATGCTCTCTTCTAGAGTTGGCTCTGTGTCTGTCGCTTCTAGGGGGAGTTATCTCTCTGCCCCTCTTATCCCTGTGAGAAGGTGACCTCACTGACTGAATTGGCGACCTCCGCCTATCATCTCTAAGCGGCGACCTGCGCCTATCCTCTCTTAGTGGCGACCTGTGCCTATTATCTCTGAGTGGCGACCTGCGCCTACCTTCTCTTATAGCAACCTGCGCCCATTCCTTTCCCTGTGGGACTGCGACCTTTGTGTCCTGGCCGGTGATCCACGCAAGCTTCGAATAGCCTCTAGTTGTCATCTTAAATCTGACTGGGCTTCCTGCTCTCTATTCCTGTTGAGGCTGGCCCTCAGATCGTCACTCGGAACATGAATAGGGGATTGAGGCCGCTGCACTATCCTGTGCTCGACATTCTGTCCCACGGTCTCATTCGGCCAAGTACTCCTAGCAGTTTGCCTGTTAGAAACCTGAGAGGGAGCCACCCTATCTGACCTTCTGTCAGCGTGCTCTGCCTCCTCCATGGCTATTAATTCTGCTAGAATTTGAGCTCGCTCCAACAGCATCTCCTTTTTGCTTAGGGGATTGGATGAGGGACCTGCCCTGTTTCCAGCATTCATTTGCCCTGTTTGATGCTTTGGAGGAGGTGGTACTGTCTGCCCTTCCATAGGTCGCTTGTCTCTCCTCCCATCTGGCAATCCCCTGCCATCAGCAACACTATTAGATCGAGTTGCCCTAGCATGATGACGCGGTGGAGGGGGAAGAGGTAAATTAGCATTTCCAGCGTTGGTATTAGCGTTTGTGTTGGTGTTGACATTCCCTTCATTAGGTTCATCCGAAGCGTCTGAAACATGTCCGTCTGCTGTCACCATGATTGTAGGTTGAGAAAACTTTCGAGGTTAAGCTATGCACGTTTCCCGGTAATGGAACCAAACTGATGCCGCAGGAAATGTGCTTATCAATCTTCCTCCACATGGCAGGACTATTCACCTGACTCCTTGACCTGAAACCAGAACCCACGACTAGCCAGATGTGTCTCCGGCTTAGACCCTCGGGCGTGAGAGTAAGTATGTGTATTGGAGAGCAATTAATGTTTTGAACAAAGATGATATTTAGATAACAAAATTGCAGTTACCTTGGAACCGTTGTGGTTGTAGTGTATTTATAGTTGATGAGTGTGGTATATTTGGTGGGCTACATGAGCTTCGTGATTTGAGGGGCGATTTGTCATGAGAACGTGCCCTGAATGGCTCCTGATTTGTAGGGAACCAGTTATGGAAAGAATAGTTGCACGTGCGCCTGTAATCGTCTGGTCGACGCTTGCTTGGCAGGTCGAGGTCGCTACTTGGGGTTGGGTCGACCTGACTGACGGGTAGAGCTGGATCGTACCCGGAGTAGAACTTGGATCGTATGGTCGGATTAAGTTAGGTCGGGACCTGGTAGGTCGAACAATGAACTTAAGTCGACTGATCAATAAGATGGCCTTGAGCCATGTAAAAATTGGGCCTAGCCCACTGAGAATGTGGTGGCAATAATTGTCTGAGGGTTGGGCTTTACTCGCTTGGCCCAACTCGACACTTTTGGCATGTTCAAATCTATTATTATTATTATTATTGAACTGTATAAATTGAGTACGAAAATAGGTTATAAACAGGGTAAGCCCCAATGTATTGGGGCCAAAGTAAATTTCATATAAGTACAAAATACGACATAGGAAATGGGCTTTCCTACCTATGCTCGTTATGCCTACTCATCATTTCCCAATATGTCAACGTATAAATATCAAAGCGAACATAATAAATAAGGCAACAATAAGTGAATATACTGACTAAGGAATCCTTATATGCCGACCAAGGCATCTTCATAAGCCGATAAAGGTGTCATCATAAGCCGACCAGTGCCTCCTCGGTCTACATCAATATAAGGTGAATGGGCTTCCCTACCCTTCTCCATCCTCTTGCTCGGCATTCCTACATTTCGACCAATGTTATATGCCGAGCAGCAAGTCTCTTATGTATACGTACAGAAGTTAAATATAATCCTACTCAAACAAGGATTGTTGGAAATTATAATCCAACTGTTAGAACCAATCTAATATTCTATAAATAGAAATATCAATAAAAATAATTACACTAATATTTAATTCAAAATCAGATTATAAAACAAATGTAAACCTGAAAACGCTACAAATTCTTCAAAGTGAGGCCTGCTTGACAGTGTCCTAAGTCAGAAATTCGTCCCCGCTTCTGCTGCAGTTTAGGACGTCTGGCTTGAGGATACAACACTTTGGAACAAGTCCCTACAGAAGAACTTGTTCCCTGACGAAAATACTATATGCTTTCAGAAGGTTAGAAGGGAAAGAGAAGATGAAACTTGTGTATGAGGAACACAATCTGTTTTGTGTTTATATAGGATTGTGTTGAAAAGACATGCCTTTTAAAATTTCAGACACAGATCTTTCAACAGGTATGACAGTTAAAACTGTCATTTCAAAAATCAAATCTGGCATTATCCAGAACTAAAATAATAATTTAAAATAATATTAAAAAATATTTTAATATTAATTTACAAAAATTAAATTAGTTCAGCACATCATTTGACTGCTAAGATTCGAGCTTTATGTTTATAAAAACCTGTGTCATGGGGCTATGCCCAATGACTTTTGTCCGTCTCGAAAAGAGCTTCGATTTGATATGTTGTGTGTTCCGTGGTTCATCCGAAATCAAAAGTTACTCTCTTTTTAGCGCACACACCTAAACTTTACCAAAAACTCTTATTTCAAAAAACACTTTTAATTTTCATCTTTTACCACACAAGTTCACATAAGTTCCAACAATACCCCACATTTTCTATTCAAACTCTAACAATACCCCACATTTGAATAGAAAATAAGATAATTAAAGAAACTTATTTTTCTATCTCTAAGAAAACTAAATATGATATACATCAGAAAAGGTGTCTTATGGACTTGAACCTTTCGTAGTGAATATTTATTGGACTTACTTTGTGGATAGTGATTGTTAGTCTTGAACTAGCCACAATTTTATAGTAACCCGAGACAATAGATATCACATATATCATATTTATACATATTTCAATTCTTACGGTTGTGTTCATTTCGATCTTGAACAAATCCTTTCTTCATGAGAATTTTAGAAAACTTAGCCATCTCAGTTTTCAAAGAAGCGACCCCACATCAATCTCTTATAGGTAATGCTAATCAAGAATAGTCCGTGCTATTCCACCTTAAAGCTACTAGTATTATTAAGAATATTTTATTCAGCCCTTAAACATCAACGGACAACATACTTTAATTTCATCATAGGAATGAGCATATGTGTGTTATATGCTCCATGAGTCTTCCTCAATTAGTTTTCCTATTGAACCTAAACCATGGGATCTCCAATGTTGATAGGTTAGGTTGCCACCAAGTAATGACTCATTGTATTGGCTTTAAGCCCATTCCCCTCGATGTAAATACTACTTGCTCTCTGTTAAGGTCTTTTGTCAAAGGATCTGCTATATTTTCCTTTGACTTTACATAATCAATGAAAATTATTCCATTCTTTAGCAAGTCTCGTATTGTTTTGTAACGACGCCTTATATGCCTTGATTTTCCATTGTATATTTGGTTCTTTGCTCTCGTAAGAGCAGCCATACTATCACAATGTATGCAAATGGTTGTAACAGGCTTAGTCCACAATGGAATACCCTCTAGGAAATTTTTGAGCCATTCCGCTTCTTCAGCGACTTTATCTAAGGTTACAAATTCTGCTTCCATAGTCGATCGTGTATTCACAGTTTGCTTAGATGATTTCCAAGATATTGCTGCACCTCCAAGTGTAAACACATAACCACTTGTAGATTTACTTTCTGTATTATTGGAAATCCAATTTGCATCACAATATCCTTCCAAAACAGGAGGATACTTTGTATAATGCAATCTATAGTTCATTGTATGTTTCAGATATCACAACACTCTTACTAGTGCAAACCAATGATCTTGTCCAGGATTATGCGAGTATCGGCTAAGACTACTCACGGTATATGCTAAATCCGGTCTTGTACAGTTCATTATATACATCAAGCTTCCAAGAACTTGAGTATATTTTAACTGAGACACACTTTCTCCTTGATTCTTCTTAAGTTGGCTAGAAGGATCAAATGGAGTAACAATCGGTCTATCATCATAATGTCCAAATTTTCTTAGGACTTTCTCAACATAATGAGATTGAGTAAGTATGTATCCATCTGAATTCCTTTGAATTCTAATACCAAGAATTACATCTGCTACTCCCATATCTTTCATATCTGAAAGAATATCTTGCTTGCCTTTCTCATTTCACAAAGGTAGTTGTTGGGTATGCATATGTTAACCCTCCTATTTTTAGATTAGATTTGATTGATACCATAACCTCCTGTCTATTTTAAGGACTTTAGGACCCTATGTAATGAAGCTTAGACTTCAATTTTTTAGCTAAGTCCATTTTAAAGTATATGTTAATTTAGGCTTGAAGACTGGCACAAGACTCATTGGATCTGAGGATGCAGTTCAAGGGTTTCAGACAAAATCTGCAAGGATCTTGAAAAGGTGACAGATGTCCTAACCACCTTGATTGCAGCTGAGGTCTGATCAGCTTTACCTGCAACAACAGTTCCTAAGGACAAAAGTGGTTGCTGTGGACCAATGGGAAAGCATCAAGTACTGTCCTTATAACAGCTGTGTCCAACGGCTATATCTTGGATGCTTCGGTATAAATACCCCTAATCTTCACCATTTGAAGATTGCTTGAGAAATTGATTTGCTGTGAGTTCATAGCAGCTGAAGCTCTGCCCAAAAATTCTAAGTCCTTTGAATCTTCATCTTCAAACTTCAAGAAATATATCCCAGCCCAGAAATCAAGCCTTAACACCATCAAGAATCATTGTGCTCTCCATCTCAAAGATTTAAAGAGCCTTGATCTTGTTCTCACACACACACCTCACTTGTTTAATCACATAGATTAATCATTTGAGATACACTGGTTATAGTCTAGGATTTGTTCTTCATAGAAAATATTTTAAATTTGAGTATTACTCATTGTACTTTGTAATCTCTCATGTACTCAATATAAAATCTCTCTTAGAAATCCAAGACTAACCATCTTGATAGTGGACGTAGATCGTTTATCGATTGAACCACTCCAAATATTGTGTTCTTACTGTTCTGCATTATTTTCTTGTGCTTACTGATTATCTATCTTTATCTCTGTTTGATCTTTATTGTAGTTATTCATTTGGTGTATTTCCAAATTGTGAACAGCTGCTATAGCAATTAACGTTCTTATGGACGTAATTCTAGTAACTGGTGAATAAGTATCAAAGAAGTCTACACCTTCCTTTTGACGATACCCCTTTGCTACTATTCGAGCCTTATATTTTTCTATGGTACCATCATGTCTTAACTTTTTCTTAAAAATCCATTTATTGCCTATTGGTTTATGCCCAAGAGGTAAATCAACCAATTTCCATGTATTATTTTGTAAAATGGATTCTATTTCACTTTGGGCAGCCTCTTTCCAATAAGGCGCTTCCGATGATTCCATAGCAGCCTTATATGTTTGAGGTTCATCTTCTATAGAAAAGGTCATATAATCAATTTCAAAATCTTTGGCTATTCTTCCACGTTTACTTCGTCTCGGTTCAATATTTTCTTTTTGAACCGTAGAAGAGTCGTTTCTATTTCCTTCACTTTGAGATAATGTATCGTTATACATTCTTTTCCTTGTATAATTTTCTTTATCTATATAATGAAAAATATTCTCAAAGAATTCTGCCTCTGCAGATTCTATGATTGAGTTTTTGTGCATATTTTCTACTTTAGACTCATAAACCAGAAACTTATATGCTGCACTATTCTCAGCAAGGCCAAGATATATGCAATCTGTTGTTTTTGGTCCAAGTTTAGTCCTTTTTGGTAAAGGAATCTGAGCTTTGGCTAGACAACCCCACACTTTCATCCTTTTAAAAATAGGCATTTTTCCTTTAAACAATTCATAAGGAGAATGTTTACTTTTCTTATGAGGAATCCTATTCAGTATCATATTTGCTGTGATACAGGCATCTCCCCATAAACTATGTGGTGCCCCTGAAGTGATTAACATTGCATTTATCATATTTTTCAATGTTCTATTCTTTCTTTCAGCAACTCCAATTTGTTGTGGAGTATATGGGGCTGTTGTCTCATGCACAATTCCATGAGTTGTACAAAATTCTGCAAGGTCTTTGGATTCATATTCTCCTCCTCTATCCGACCTTAGAGTTTTAATTCTCTTTTCACGTTGATTCTCAACTTCAGCTTTATATTTCTTAAACATATTTAAAGCCTCATCTTTAGCATATATCAAATATACATAACAAAATTTTGTGCAGTCATCAATAAATGATAATAGTTCTTTCCTTCACGTGTAGGTGTTGCTTTGTAATAACATAAATCACTATGAATTAATCCAAGTAAACTATTGGATTTTTCAACAGATTTGTGAGGATGACTTGCAAACTTAGATTCTACATAAATCTCACACTTTGATAATTTGTTCATTGAACATTTAGGTAACATGCCTAAATTTATCATTCTTTTCAAAGAACGGAAATTAACATGTCCTAATTTGGAATGCCATAAAGTAGAGGATTCAACCATGTACATAGAATCTGCTTTATTATTAATAATAGATCCACCATCATTCGCGGTTACAACACTTAGCTTGAAGAGCCCTTCATAAAGGTAACCCTTCCCAACATACATCCCACCCTTGGTGAGAACAAACTTGCCAGATTCAAAAACAAGTTTGAATCCCTTATTACTAAGTACAGGACCAGAAACCAAGTTCTTACAAATACTAGGTACATGCAACACATTACTAAGTACAAGTTCCTTCCCGAAAGTGAGTTTCAGATTCACCTTCCCCTTTCCCTCTACTTTTGCAGTTGCAGCATTTTCCATAAACAGAGATT
Source organism: Adenophora triphylla var. japonica (assembly GCA_022495995.1). Classification (NCBI taxonomy): domain Eukaryota; kingdom Viridiplantae; phylum Streptophyta; class Magnoliopsida; order Asterales; family Campanulaceae; genus Adenophora; species Adenophora triphylla. The sequence continues at coordinate 467,974 of JAFEMH010001141.1, read as the reverse complement.
CACCATCCTTGATTGGTTGGTAGGAAGAGAACATCTCCTTTGAAGAGCAGATATGTTGGGTAGCCCCCGTATCCACCAACCAATCAACAACATTTTCCACCAGATTGGCTTCAACCACGCCTGATTTAAATTTCCAGATTCGGATCCGCCTCCTCCTCCACCATGAGTTTTCCTGTGGCGGCAATCTTTTGCTTTGTGCCCTGGTTTCCCACACACCCAGCAACTTCCAGTAGGCTTTTTGAAGCCATTGAATTTGTGTGGGGCGAGAGGGTTCTTCCCAACACCTTTGCCTTTGCCTTTATATTTCTGAAACTTGGAGTTTGAACCACCAACCATATTTGCAACAGGCTCCAAAGATACAACATCAGCCTTTTCATTTTTTCGGTTGTCCTCTTCGATTCGAAGTTTCAGAACCAATTGCTCAAAATCCATGTTCTCAGTTAGATGTCTTAAATAAATTTTAAAATCTTTCCATGATGGTGGTAATTTTTCAATCACAGCACCAACAAGGAAATTGGGGTTAAGACCCATACCTTCAACATCTAACTCGTGAACAATCACTTGCAGTTCTTCAACTTGCTTGACAACAGGCTTTGCATCGCTCATCTTGAAGTTAAGAAATTTGCCTACAACAAGCTTTTTGGAACAAGCAACTTCAGTTTTGTACTTCTTGTCTAATGACTCCCACAATTTCCTTACTGTTGCAATTTTGGAATAAATATCATAAAGGAAATCATCGAGAGCATTGAGAATATAATTTCTGCAATTATATTTATTGCTGTTCCAGGCCTCAATTTCTTTCTGCCTCTCGGCCTTCTGAGCATTTGATGAAGCACTGCTCCCTTCTCCTTCTGGCAATGCCTGTGGAGCCTCTGTGGTCAGTACATTCGCCACATGCAACGTTGTCAGATAGAACAACATCTTCTGTTGCCAACGTTTAAAGTTCGAACCCTTAAATTTTTTGGGTTTCTCCGCATGACTTTTCACAACAGATTGGTCCATCTCTGAAAAACAGAGAAATTTTTGACTTAGATTGTTAGAACCAATCTAATATTCTATAAATAGAAATATCAATAAAAATAATTACAATAATATTTAATTCAAAATCAGATTATAAAACAAATATAAACCTGAAAACGCTACAAATTCTTCAAAGTGAGGCCTGCTTGACAGTGTCCTAAATCAGAAATTCGTTCCCGCTTCTGCTGCAGTTTAGGACGTCTGGCTTGAGGATACAACACTTTGGGACAAGTTCCTACAGAAGAACTTGTTCCCTGGCGAAAATACTATATGCTTTCAGAAGGATAGAAGGGAAAGAGAAGATGAAACTTGTGTATGAGGAACACAATCTGTTTTGTGTTTATATAGGACTGTATTGAAAAGACATGCCTTTTCAAATTTCAGACACAAATCTTTCAACAGGTATGATAGTTAAAACTGTCATTTCAAAAATCAAATCTGACATTATCCAGAACTAAAATAATAATTTAAAATAATATTAAAAAATATTTTAATATTAATTTACAAAAATTAAATTAGTTCAGCACATCATTTGACTGGCAAGATTGGAGCTTTATGTTTATAAAAACCTGTGTCATGGGGCTATACCCCATGACTTTTATCCGTCTCGAAAAGAGCTTCGATTTGATATGCTGTGCATTCCGTGGTTCATCCGAAATCAAAAGTTACGCTCTTTTTAGCGCACACACCTAAACTTTACCAAAAGCTCTTATTTCAAAAAACACTTTTAATTTTCATATTTTACAATACAAGTTCACATAAGTTCTAACACCAACTAGTATTATAATTCTCCTCATACACAACTTCCTATCCAAGGATGGACTCTACATCCTACACCTATAAATACAAGTCATAATTCACATAATTATGGTAACGTATTTTTTGACTCAAAACTCATGTCAATTGATTTAATCTCTACATTACACGAATACTTACTCTCACGCCGGAGGGCCTTCGCCTTTGAAGCCGCGGCTTAGTTTATGTATTTGTTTATCTTTTTCAGGCTATTCAAACATACATGATATAACCTGCAACTGGATTTGGGCTGATCAGAACGTTTTTGGCATCATCAGTTTGGTTCCATTATCGGGAAAAGATCGATTCAGACCTTTGAATAGCCGGAAAAATTCTGCTCCGTTCTCCTAATCCTAATGGAAGAAGAACACACTGCTAGCATTACTCCTGATTAGGATAACCCTCTTGTGGAGGAGACTCATGGCAACGCTGCGATTACTATTCCTCTTGCTAATGAGAGACTGCCACCTCTTCAACCATTGAACGACGGACTGCCTCCACTAGGAATGAATCTGCGTTCTAGTAGACAACCAGTAACCAAGGTGACGCTGCCAAACCCTTACCATCGTCGACGACAAGGAAGGCCTGCTGGTACTCAGACGGGGAGGAATGCCGCCCATGGAGACACTAGAGCTTCCCCCCCCCCCCCTCCCACAAATTGATCACAAAACTCTCTTGCATCACCAGATGAAAACTTTGCAACGCGTTTATGAAACACAAAATGTCTTGCTGCAGTTAGACCCAGAGCACTCCCTGGCTGAATTCATAAGACCTTCAAGGACTGTAAATTCTCTTTGAGGAGAAACTCATCTTGATAGGCATGATAGTCGAAGGCATAGACTACGGCTAGTCTTCCTCTCATCAATCTACGGTCCTCAACCCTCACATTATTATTATTTCGACGATTCCTAGACTAAAATATCATATTAAAAACCAAAAAATAATCTAAAAATTATTTTCGATTTCACATTTATTAATTGGCGGAATGACATTTAATAAATGTAAATTCGGGGTGAATCGAATCTTGAAATAGAATTATTAAAGAGAATTTGGTGGGTTGAGGAACGTAGATTGATGAGAGGAAGATGAGAGAAGTTTTTCATGACAGACCAATAACGTTAAGTAGCATCTTGTAAACTTATTATTGATAGTTTCATAGTGGTCGAGTAATTTAAAAAATATTACGTGAGAATAATTAAAATTTAATAAAACTTGAATTATAGTTCAGTTAAGTTAATCAACCACCGAAGTAAAAGTGATATTTTATTTTAATTATGGAGGAAATATTATTTTGCCTAACACATTTATTAATTGGCAGAATGACATTTAATAAATACTCACTTTCTCTTTGTCTTATTACTGGGATGTAGAGTTAATTACCAAGTTCGTCATTTATATATTGATATTTTTACCTATTCGTAATTGAATTATTTCTTTTTGCGATTTCGTACTTAACCTAAATATTTAATTTATCATGTTATCCTTCCGTCTCATTTTCGTACAAATTGCCGTTAAATCTGACTATATGGCACACTGACATCATACAAATGTTGACATGACTTTTGAATCGATCAAAATTTACTGATTTAAAAATAAAAGGAGAGAAATTGTAAAATAACTAAGTATAGTTTTGAAAATTGAAATGTTAAAGTTACAAACACCCCCTTCTCTTCTCTTACAAACTCATTATCCCAAACTTAAATTCAGATTACAAAAAAAAAAAAAAGTAAAGAAAAAAATTCTTGTTTTTCCTTCATTTCTATTTGAGTAGGTCTGCTGAGAAACGCGTTTCTCCATAACTATGGAGAAACGCGTTTTTAATAGCCAGAAGCTATACGTTTGATAACCAGAAGAAAATTTCTGGATATCAGTCTCAAAGGGTTCTGGATATCCAGAAGCCTTTGGGCGGATATCCAGAAAAAATAGATTTGAAGCCAAATCCAAGGCCAAGACCAGAAATTGCTTATTGAAGGTTTCTGGATATCCAGAAACCTTCAAATGTATATCCAGAAATCATCAAATGAATATCCAGAAACATTTTGAAAGTTTCTGGATATCATTTTGAAGGTTTCTGGATATCACTTTCATAAGCTTCTGGATATCCTTTCAAAGGGTTCTGGATATTCAGAACCTTTGAGACTGATATCCAGAAGTAACCATGGGACAAGGTCATGGCCAATACAAAAAGTTTCTGGATATCCTTTCAAAAGGTTCTGGATACCCGTAACCCGTTTCGCGTTTCTCCCTAGATTTTACGTTTCTATTTTCATCTTAGCCCCAGCCACACCTATCGCCATTTTTCCCCATCCAACCCATCGCTAGTGCCAGCCTTCCACGCCATCCCCCACACCGCCCATATTGTTTCCTCTTCGCCCCTGATACTTTCACGCATTGTTCACGATGGAGCAGTTGGCCGCCTGTACGGGCAGTTTGTGGGTGGCGATGGGAGTCTGCTTCGGCCCATTTGATCCAGATCGGGTTTGTGAGTGTTACAATAGATACTTAGATTAAGTGCGAAATTGTAAAAAGAAATAATTCAGTGATAGAATATATAAAAAGGTAAATAGGTAAGTGATAAAATTAATACTCCCTCCGTCCCAATAAAAGCTTCACTAATTACCCAAAAGGGCGTCTCGTTAGAAGCTTCACCTTTTCTTTTTTGGCAAAAAATCTTTACTATTTCCTCCACTCATTCTCTCTCCTACATTATTTTAATACTCACAACACTCCTCCCATTTTCATAATTTGCGTGCCCACCCAAAAGGGTGAAGCACTTATTGGGACGGAGGGAGTATTTAACTTTTAGGTCTTAAGGTTGTACGTGTCTAAGTTCATTGAACATATCTGCTTTTATAAGTCACTAGCCTAGCCTAGCCTAGCCTAAGCCCGTGTTCAAGGCCACGTTTTTTGTTTTTTTTTAAATTAAAAAAAAAATTTTTTTTTTTGGGCAAAATGTGAAAGGGAGCAAATAGTTCCTCCATTTTGAAATTCAAACTGAATGAAGAGAGAGAGAGAGAGAGAGAAAGCGTGGATATGTATGTGTGTGTTTTAAAAAAAAAAAAGAATTTTTTTTTAAAGGAAGAGCAAAATGGGAAAGTAACAAAATAGTGGGGGCAAAACGGTAAAGTTGGCCGATGAAACTGTTCATGAAACAGTGCCGAGGCTGCTGCCATTTATACTATAGATAGATGCTTGTTCGATCTAAATATACCACAGTACAAAACTCTGAGTTACATATTTACTCTGTGCCGAAAAAGCAATAATCTATTTTTACTTTTAGAATAAAACAAATTTAAGAAAATACAAGCAAACAAAACATTATCTTTAAAACAATTAATCTGTTTAGATGAACATAGTAATCACCCATTTCAAAAAATGTCTATATGATTTTTTTTTGAAATTATTAACTTCATATTAAATTTAAATAGCAAATATGTATAAATTTGTTGCTCTCTGTTTTCTAAACTTTTAATTCTTCATAATAGAATATGTACTAAAAAAGCATTTTGAAAAAAAAATACATTTTTTAAAAGATCAATATAGAAAATAGATACTCTCTTTGTCCCACTAGAAATTACACTCTTTATCCCTATGGATGTCGAACTAAAAATTACACTTTATTATAATTGAATGATTTGATACTTCTTTATTGGGCAAATTGCAGTTTAGTTACCCATGTTTTATCAGTTTTTGCAATTTGGTTCCCAAGAGTGTAAAAGTTGCAAACTCATTCCCAACATTGTCAATTTGTTGCAATTCAAAGTAAATTCAGTTAAAAACTAACTTTCGTTAACAATTAAGGACATATGGCTAACACATGAATAAATGAGGGGCAAGATGGACATTTTTCATAGGGCAAATTGCAGTTTGGTTACCTGTGTTTTGTCAATATTTGCAATTTGATTATTATGATTATGATTATTATGATTATTATTATTATTATTATTATGATTATTATTATTATGATTATTATGATTATTATGATTATTATTATTATTATTATTTATTATTATTATTATTATTATTATTATTATTATTATTATTATTATTATTATTATTATTATTATTATTATTATTATTATTATTATTATTATTGTTATGATTATTATTATTATTATTATGATTATTATTATTATTATGATTATTATTATGATTATTATTATGATTATTATTATTATTATTGTTATTATTAATATTATGATCATTATTATTATTATTATTATTATTATTATTGATGCTGCAGGAAATGTGCTTATCAATCTTCCTCCACGTGGCAGGACTGATCACCTGGCTCCTTGACCTGAAAACAGAACCCACGACTAGCCGGATGTGTCTCCGGCGAAGACGCTCGGGCGTGAGAGTAAGATTACCGTTGTTTATAGCTCAAAATGTATAGAATAATGAATTCTGATAACAAAATGGCAGTTACCTTTCACCGTTTGGTAGTGATGAAGTATTTATAGACAAGAGTGATGTATTTTTGGGGAGGCGACATGTGCTCCGTGATTGTAGCGGCGGTTATTGGTAATGGGAACGTGTCTATAACGGTCCCCTGATTTGTAGGGATGTGGTTATGAAAATAGTTCAACCAAATACGCCTGCAAGTATCAAGTCGTCACTTGTTAATTCAGGTCGAGGTCGCCACTCGTGGAATGGTCGACCTGACTGTCGGGTAGAGCATGGTTCGTACCCGAATTGTAGCATGGATCATGAGGTCGGACTAAGTTAGGTCGGGACCTGTAGGTCGGACCATGGGCTTAGTCGACTGACGCTTGAGATGGGCTTTGGGCCATGCTCGATCCGGGCTGACCCTATTGAGAATGTGATAATCAAAATTGGATGTAATTGGGCTTTACTTGCTTGGCCCAACTCGGCACTTTTGGTATGTTCAGTGGCCCCCAACTTTCGAGTTGACTTCGTCGACTTGGAAGTTAAGAAGATTTCTTTGCCAAAATTGCTTCACTCGAAGGTCGATGCTAGTCTTTGAAGTAGGTCGACCATGATGACGTGGCAACATCCTGATCGTTGGCTATGAACGGTGGGAGATGAAGGAGCGCCGATTTTTGTAATGATTACAGCCCTGACGTTTGGAACTCCTTCTCGAAAACCGCCTCAATCTTTAATTTTGGAAAATTAATTTTGATTTTCTTTTCCCCTTCCAAATTTAGGAAAATATAAATAGAGAAATCCCTCTTTGTTTAGAACTTTTACTGCTCTAGAACTTCTTCTTCTCCGGCGATAATCAAGGGATCTCAAAGAAGATTTAAATTCAGCCTTCTCGCTCCAAAGAACGAAACCACCTTCTGCAATTAATTAAGGTATTTCTTTCATACCTTTGCTTTAGGGTTTTAATTTATGCACTGTTCTCCTTTTCCGCCATGGCTAGGACCTTTAGTTGCGAACCAGGAGCGTGGTATGGTTACTGTACTGTTAACCGTAGGGCATGCAAGAATGTGAACGGTGAGTGGAGAGTGATGTCCCTGGATGAGTGTGCTTCCATTTTGACTAGTTGGGGATTGAATTACACTGAGATAGGGCTGCCCATTGTAGGAGAAATTGAAAATGTGGTGATTGACGACTCAAATGTTGTCACTTTTCATCTGTTCCATGAATTGCTTGACCATATCACCCTGTTTTATGTTAGGGACGTCCATAAGCCCTCCTTCCTTAGAAATAGGATAGGTTTCCCAGGGGAGTCTAGGTCGTCCTTAGGTAGGTCGACTGAACATGATCATAGGACTGACTCCCCTGCTTCCTCTTTTGCTTGTACAGATATGACGACTCAAGAAGGGAACGCCGCTCAACGTCTTCCTCGGTCCTCGAATTGTCAACGCATTTGGGCCCAATGTGGTGCCAGGCAAGAATGAGAGGGGCTATGTTCCCCAAGGGCCATCGCGTGGCAATCAGAATTTGCCCTCTAGGTACAGTATGATCAAGGATTTCTGCGAAGTCGACCCGTTGGATTACCAAGTAACCATATATACCCGTAAGGAGTTCATGAAAAAGTATAGGTCGACCTTCACTAAGGATGCTACCAAGGTTGCTTTCTTTTACGGCCGCTTGTTGCCGGCCTCAGTTGCCTCTTGACCCTTTTATCAATGAATTTCTAGAATGTGCAAATGCCCTTCCCCTTCACTTGGAGCTAATACTTGTAGGGTCCTCGTGTGCTTTGCCATGGTGTGTAGATTTTTAGGATACGAGCCTGTATGAGGGTATTTAAAGAATTTTTTACCATCAAATATAGTGGGCGGGATCTCGAGCATCGCACTCCCTCTAAGCCTAAATCTCCCAAACTTTTCACCAATCTCCCCAAGAAACACAAAGGGCTGGAATTCGCACGTTGTGGTGGTAGAGAGTAGATTAGGATGGGAATTTCCATTGCCCAATGATGAGACTGAAGCCATAGATGAGAGGGACTTTTGGGAGCCGTCTTGGTATCTTAGTTTGTACAGGGCTTTATGCCGGATAGTGTCGAGAAGGCCCATCCGTTGGGAGAGTTTGCTTACCACCAAGTACAATTTTATTCAAGCCGGAATGATGCCGGGGGATGGAGTGGTGGAGCCCCTTATCCCCGTGTCCAGGGGCTTCGATATACCTGCATCGGATAACTCATCACCTAGGAAAATTTGGGGATGAGTGCCGCTTTGTAAGAAGGACAAGAATTACTGCAAAACCAACGGGGAGCATGCTAGTGGTAAGATCTCTTTGCTCAGCTTTTTCTTTTATGTGCCTTTCATTGAATTACTGGCGTGAATGATCAACTCGCCTAGGGTGAGTAAGTCATGGTTGGAACTGTAGCTCGTACATAGTTTCTGCGCGTAGAATAATTAACTCGCAACTTGCTAACTTGCTCATAGTATGACTAAGTCGCTCATGTCGTGTTTGTACATAGAACTTTTGCTCGTATATAGAACATTTGCTCGTATATAGAACTTTTGCTCGTATGTCGATTTAATACTTGTTCACTTTAATTTTGTTGCAGTTCTGACTCCTGAGCAAGAAGCTAACATGGTTCGCATCATTGGGGTTTCTGATAAGAAGAAAGCGAGGAAAGACCATGGGAAAGCCAATGCTCGAGCTGATAGGCAAAGAGAGGCCGCTTTGAGGACCAGCTTGCTGTCGAAGGAGAACATCGGGATGGTGCCAATGGAAGGGGTAGAAGAGGAAGACCCTTTGCAAAGTGGTACCCAATCTGTGGGTGCTACTGATGGAGGTGGAGCATCTTCCAAGTCGACTAGAGTAAGTCCGAGCTCCGACCCAATTCAAGATGTTAACATGGAGACCTCTGGAGCCGAGGTAGCAGGATCTAGCCCTATGAAGGTGGTAGAGATTGATGATGATGATGCTGCCGAGGAGGTCGATGATCAAGCTCTGAATACCAGGAAAAGGCTGAGGTCTGGAAAGGGCAAGGCCGTTTCTTCTAATCAAACACCTCCACCTCCTCCCCCTTCCTCTCATCTTGATCAAGAATCTGTTGTAGAGATGATGCAGAGGTTGAGTGACGTCCCTTCTCTCGAGGGAGTTAACTGCATGAGCCGCTCTTATCCAACTATGAACTTGGGTCAAGTCATTGTGAGGAGATCGTTGGATGTGAGCCTGCTAGCTCAATTTTCTGACAAGGGTATGACGCCTGAGGAGTTCTCGGCTCGATCTGGACTTGCTCATTGCGAGGTAACTCTTTACTTTCATTTTCATTTTAGTCGTTTATTCTTTTACTCGACCAACTGAAGTCTCGAGCTAACACTTCTTTGTTCTCTTTGGAATGCAGAATCTGACCATGATCGAGCAGGCCAAAAGCTCTTGGAGGGCCTCAATTGAAAGGGAGAGACAAGCCCTTCAGGACTATTCCAAAAAGGCTAAAGAGCTTGCGGATCTGAAGGAGCTGTACAATGATTTGGACAACTCTTATGAAGCCAATGAGGCGGTGAAGACCAAAGCTCTAGCCGACCTTGAAGCATCTGAGTCCAAGCTTAAAGAGGTTAAAGCGGAGAAAGAGGCTGAGAGGAAGGAGCTGGTGAAGACCCAAACGGAGCTGGCAACAGTTTCCCAACTTTTGAAGGACAAGGACGATCTCATGGTCAAACTGCAAGAAGATCGTCGGCTTGAACGAGGGAAATGGCAAGAAGACCTCAAGGCTGCTGAGAAGGCTGCTGCTGACATTGCTGCTAAGAACGCCACTGAAGTTGCGGTTGAAAAGTTTAAAGAGGGGGACGAGTATTATAATGCCATCGTGTCTAAGGCCCAGGACTTTCTCGAGGTTGGGAAGAGGCATATGGCTCGTCGAGCATTGGTGGATCCAACAGCGACAGTTACCATCGAGCAGTTAGCTCGTTGGTTTTCTCGAATCCCGCATGATATGACGGCTAGAGGTGGCCACTCGCTCGTTCCCTACCTCGAAAATGATCCGGCCTTCATTGCTCAAGAAGATGAAGAGGACCACCGTGAGAAGTGGGAAGCTCCCCTGTACTTGATAGAAACTTCGATGTAATCTTACAAGAGATGGAAGACGCTGCCACTATGGAAGAGGATGTCGATCAGCGGGTCTATACTGAGTCGGGTAAACCCTTGAGCCCTCAGCAACAAGATCCGATGAGTGAAGATCAAGTTACCACTGACGATCAGACCAATGTCGACCTGGCCTCTTAAATTATTTCAAGCAACATTGTAATAAACAAGTTCCAAACAATTTTTGCTTTTTTTTTTGATCTAACATTATCTGAATGCCTTGGCCCAGTTTTTGGGAGGCATAGAAACAAGTTATCATGTTTTAAGTCTTAGCCCACTTTTGGGAGACTTGTTCATATTTAATCGTAGCCAACCTTTCTTGATTGCATGTTGTATGCTTGTTGAAGTAAGTGTCGAGCTAGATATAGATAGGGTAAATGAGTCAACTTGAGCTTAAAGGTGACTTGATCTTTATTTACTTAGTCGACCTCAGACTTGCTTAACTTTTTTGTGAATGAGGTTGACCATGAGTCGAACCTGCTCACACTACTGAAGCTGACCTAGGGTCTAGCTAATTAGAACAAACTGATTAAGAATCGAGTTAGTTAAAATGGAGTCGACTAAGAGTCGGACCTGTTAAATGGATAAAGCTGATTAAGAATCGAGCTAATTAAAACAAACTGACTAGGATTCGAGTTTGTTAGAACGAAGTCGACTAAGAGTCGGACTTGTTAAATTAACTAAGCTGATTAAGAATCGAGCTTATTATGACAAACTGACTAAGAGTCGAGTTTGTTGGAACGAAGTCGACTAAGAGTCGGACTTGTTAAATTAACTAAGCTGATTAAGAATCGAGCTTATTATGACAAACTGACTAAGAGTCGAGTTTGTTGGAACGAAGTCGACTAAGAGTCGGACTTGTTAAATTAACTAAGCTGATTAAGAATCGAGCTTGTTAAATTCAAGCTGACTAAGAGTCGAGCTTATTGGGATTGGAGAAACACTATGTTTGATCGAATAAACTGCGCTTTTTATTGAAGTAGGAAACATGTTTACATCAACTTGAAACAAGAGCTAACACAAGTTTGAACTTTGAAACCGAAAACTAGAAGTAGTATTTGATGAGGTGAGTAGCATGCCAAGGATGTTTCAACTCGTCACCTCCGGGATGAGCTATCATGTAGGTTCCTTCTTTGACGACTCGAGTGACTATATAGGGACCTTCCCAGTTAGGAGATAGCTTGTTCTGCTGGGTCCTTCTACCCGTTGCTTCAATCTTTCTCAACACATAATCTCCAACTTGGAACGACCTTGCCCTGACCTTCTTGTCGTGGTAACTTTTAGTTCGCTGCTTGTAGTTGACCATTCGGAGGTAGGCTGTTTCTCGCTTCTCGTCGATTAAATCCAGGTCGATCAATCTGTTGTTATCATTTTGCTCCTGATTGAAGAAAGTCACTCTAGCAGTGGGGAATCTGAGCTCAGCAGGTGCCATGGCCTCTGATCCATATGTGAGAGCGAAAGGGGTTTCCCCCGTAGGCCCCCGAGTGGTTGTGCGAACTGCCCAAAGAGCAAGTGGGAGTTCGTCCAACCAGTTGTTGCGTCGACCTACGAGTCCTGTCTTGAGTGCTGATAGGACAAGTTTATTCGCTGCTTCAGCTTGCCCATTTCCTTGAGGGTACGCGACAGAAGATGCCAATGCTTGATTCCCACTCTGTTCATCTCTGCTTCGAAAGCTCTGGAGAATTGCAGTCCGTTGTCTGATACTATGGCTCGAGGAAAACCAAATCGACACCAAATGAAATCATGAATGAAATTGATAGCATTTTCCTCCGTGATACGAGCTAATGGTTTAGCCTCAACCCATTTAGTGAAGTAATCTATAGCAACGATCACATATTTGCAATTTCCTCGGGCGGGAGGGAAGGGTCCAATCAAGTCGACACCCCACATGTCGAATGGCCAGGCTGCAATTACTGGAGTCTGCTCGGTTGTAGGCATATGAGGTAAGTTGGCAAACCTTTGGCATTGATCGCACTGTTGAACAAAATTATGAGTATCAGCTCTCATGTGCGGCCAGTAGTATCCCAAAGTGATTAATTTGTCGCCTAGAGTCCTCGGCCCCGGTGTCCACCACAAATTCCACTATGCACTTCGTGTATTAGTAGGGAGACCTCTTGAGGATGGACACACTTTAGCAATGGTCGAGTGTAGGATCTTCCGAATAGCTCGCCTCCTCGAATCACATACCTCGGAGCTTTCTTTTTGATAGCTCGAGCCTTCTTTCGTCATCCGGCGCCTCTCCATTCTCTAAATATGCTTTCATTTCCTCGATCCAACACCTCTCCCGAGTCCAATTTCTTGAGGGATCATCTATGCACCGAATTTTTACCCTCTCATAAGCTGGATTTTCGAGGAAGGAGATGGGCTCGTCATGTGGCTCATCTGAAGTAGCAAGTTTCGAAAGGAGATCGACCCGGCTCGTTATCTTCTCTTCCAATCCTTTGAATCTCCTGTAATTCTAAGTCCTTTATTAGTTCCTTCACCAGGTCGCAAGATTTGATGAGAGTAGAACCGAGCACTTCGTACTCGCCTCCGACCCGGTTGACTATCAATTGTGAGTCACGCAGAGCCATGATCTTAGTTGCTCCAAAAGCACTTGGCATACTCGATAAGCCGCAATCAAGGCTTCATATTCGCCTTGGTTGTTGGAAGCGTCAAATTTGAACCTTAGCGATTCCTCGTAAAATGGGGTCCCGGACTCGGCTCGACCAAGACAATTCCAGCCTCCACCGACATTTTTGGTTGCCGACCCGTCCGAATAGACCTTCCAACAATCGACGGGTAGAGTGATGGCGACTTGTGACTCTGGCTCTTTCCCTTTGCCCTTTTCTTTGGAGCTCGCTGCTCGTCATCTTCCTTGGTGAACGTAAGCTCGACCAAGAAGTCGCCCGTAGCTTGAGCTTTCAACGCCTTTCGAGGTCGATACTCAATGTCAAATTCGGTGAGGGCAATTGACCAATTGAGTAGTCGACCCGAACTCTCCGGCTTGTGCGTATTTTTCTTAAAGGAGCATTGGTAAGAACCACGATTGGATGAGCGTAAAATAAGCTCGTAACTTTCTTGAAGCTACGACTAGAGCATAAGCGACTTTCTCGCGTTGTAATACCCGCTTCCACATCTCGATAAAGCTTTGCTGATATAGTACATGTGCTTCAAGTCCTTCATCCTCTCTAATCAATACTGCAAAGAATCGACTTGTCTCCTACGTATAGATACACAAATAAAGTCTCACCAGTCATCGGGCTACCGAGCGAGGCGGAGTAGCAAGATAATCCTTCAATTGTTGGAACGACGAATGACATTCGGTCGTCCATTCAAAGCTTTTCGTCCCCTCAACGCTTTGAAGAAGGGGAGAGATCTCTCTCGCTGATTTAGATATGAAGCGACCAAGAGCCGCTACTCTTCCGTTAAGTCGCCGCATCTCTTTGACACTCGGTAGGAGCCTTCATGTCGACTAAAGCCTTTATCTTCTCTCGGATTAGCTTCTATGCCTCTTTGAGATACCATGAATCCCAAGAACTTGCCACAGCCTACTCCAAACACACATTTGCCGGGATTGAGCTTCATGTCGTTTGCTCGTAAATTGGCGAATGTCTCCTTTAGGTCGACTACGTGACTCCCGGCCTTGGTTTTAATGACCATGTCGTCAACGTAAGCCTCCATATTTCGACCAATTTGTGAGGCAAAGACTTTATTCACCATTCTCTCGATAAGTTGCACCCGCATTCTTCAAACCAAATGGCATCATATTGTAGCATATAGATGCCCCCAAATGCTTGAAATGCCGTTTTGACTATATCATCCTCGTGCATCTTAATCTGGGTGGTAGCCTCGAGTAAGCGTCGAGGAAACCGAGGGTGGAGTGACCAAAGAATAGAATCAACTAGCTTGTCGATCCTTGGAAGGGGATAACTGTCCTTCGGGCAAGCTAGATTAAGAGTAGTGAAGTCGACACACATCCGCCATTTGCCATTTGATTTCTTCACCATGACCACGTTGGCCAACCACGTTGTATGAGTGGCCTCTTTGATTATCCCTGCACTCAAAAGTTTTTGTACCTCGCTTTATAGCTTCCTCCTTGTCGCGAGCAAAGCTTCTCAATTTCTGGGGTCTAGGCTTAATGGTCGGGTTGACTTCGAGCCGATGAACAGCGACCTCCTCCTTGATTCCCCTCATGTCCTCTACTCTCCATGCGAAGACATCACTGCTTTCTTTGAGTAGCTTGATAATTTCTGCTCGCTCCTCAACTGATAACTGCTTTCCAATTTGAATTTTTTGATCGGGGTAAGAAGGATTGGTGATTACTGACTCTAGCTCATCCACAGCTTCTAGCTCTGGTCCATCTCTGAATTGTAGAGTCTCCACTATGATTTCCCTGACCTTTTGTCTTTCCTCAGCTCCCAAGTGTGGAGCCTCCTCAGCTATCATATCATCAAGCTTGTCTGCAACCTTGTTGGTAGTGGCCCCCGAGTCATTGTCTATCTGGAGGCATAGGTCTCCTATGACGACTTGATCGACCATAACTATATCTGAATCGACCTCAGTGGTGTTAGAGTGACATGTCGACTCAAGCATGACCTCGTCATTTGAGCGATAGGTCGACTCTACCACGTCGGTGATTGTTGACAGTCGGGTAGTTTTGGTGACCGACTGAGACAGCTTCAAGTAACCATCAGCAGTCTCAATCTCTAGCTCCCTTTTCTTTCTTTCTCTTAGAACATGATCCAGATAAGCACGAGCTGTGCCTTGCACGCAACCCACTCCAAACAGGTGTGGGGAACTTTACTCGCCGGTGAGGAATTGATGCTACCATTCCAAGAGCGACCGTCCAGAATTCCAAGTATGGCGGCATAGTCACTATTTACATCAATTACGATAAATTGTACCTTCGAGACAATCCCGAGGGGTGCTGGCCTAGGTCGACGTCGAGCACTATCTCGGCCTTTAGCATCAACTCGGTGGTTGGTGAAGCCCTCCAACCTCGCCATCATATCTCTCCACTGCTCATCATTGAGACCCATTTCCTTGAAAGTTTTGTAAAACAAAATATCCTTGCAGCCCCCGTGTCGACTAAGAGTCCGCTCGTCGTACATCCATCAATGAGACCTCGGGATGACGAGAACTTGCTCCCTAGCCGCCATATTCGTTGCCAATTCGTGGGGTAGAAGCCGATCGCCTCATCTCTTATTTCTCTCCTTGGAGGCACATGTGGGGCCTTATTAAGCCGGAATATCTTGTGCTTGATGGCCGTGTTGCTTGCTTGTTCAGTGATGACCCCAAGTTCCGCCTAGGCCGCCTAGGTCCTTGTTGCCCACCCGTCGGCTGCTCACCTCCCCAGCCTTGAGGTCTCTTCACATAAGCTTCGAGTCTCCCCTGGTCGACCATTCTCTCGGATAATACGCTTTAATCCCAAGCAATCCTCTCGTGAGATGACCAGGTGTCTTTGTGGTAGTCGCAGCATTTGCCGTTGTCCCTCCTAAACTTGTTGCCCGGATTCATTGGGACTGGAGGAGCCAGTTCAACGGCATTCAAAATCTCCGTTCTACTCACCGTGAGGGGAGTGAAAGCTTCGGGCACCTTCTCTGTCGCCCTAGTTCTGTTCTTTCCATTTTTATTGTTCCCCCCATTCTTGTTGGAGTCTTTTTTATCGTCGCCGACTTCAACCTTGGGGCTCTTACCATTCTTCTTTTCTTTCCTTTCCTCGGCAGAGCGACGTTATACACCTTTTCAAACAACTCCCGTCGAGTTGTGACCGTTCGGACCGTGAGCTCGTAGTCCATGTCTTCTCGAGGAAATACCGCTTCGAAGCAATTTATTACCTCTCTGTTTGTGAGGTCTTCCTCTATCTTATCAACCATTTCTTTGAACTTGGTGAAATAGCTCATCGAGCTTTCATTCTTACCCTGCACCAAGTTATTCAGATCAGTGACGGTTATCTTCCGAGCTCCAGCAATGAGAAGCGGTCTAAGAATTTTGTTCTCAAGCATGCCCAAGTGGTGATACTACCAACACCCAAACCATTGAACCAAGTTAAGGCCGCCCCAAAGAAGTGTGCTTAGGAGAGCTTTGCACATGTTGTCGTCCTCATTGGCGACAAAACACATAGTGGCTTCCAGATGTGATATGTGGCTCCCGGCATTTGTCGACCTGCAGTACTTCTCCGTAAGAGGCAACCCGAAAGTAGGAGGAGGTCGACTATCTCGATTTCTTTGGAAAAAGGTCGAAGAGCAAAGTCAATTCGTTCAACCTTTCCCGTCTCTTTTTTCTTCTCCTCCTCCCATTGCTCAAATTTCTTTTTCATCAACAACCATTCTCTGGCATCGGGTCTCTCATCTCCTGGAGGGGGAGCAGCATTGGACCTCTCGGCCTTCACTTCGGGAGGAGTCACCGCCTACTCCTTCTGTCCCTGTGAGAATTGGTCCTTTCGATCTTATTGGAGATCTATGTCTCGTTACTTCTTTGAGGCGACTCCGCGCCTCTCGCCAGCAGACGGCGACTGCGCCCGTGATCTCCATGTGGCGACTGCGCCTTTCCCCTCTCACAGGCGACCTATGCCCATTTCTGTCTCTTTGAGACCCCGATCTCTGTGTTCTGGGCCGGGGAAACATGTCCTGTTTCTATTGGCCATTAACCGAGTCCTCAAATCGATTGAGCCTCCTGCTCTCGTTTCAGTGAGGCTAGCTCTTAAATCATTACTCGGCACATGAACTATAGTGGGAGCTCGACGTACCATTCTGTCTTCACCGTTACGTCCCACACCTTCATTTGGCCTAGCACTCCCGGCCTCGTTGCCCATTAGAAACCCGAGCGGGTGCCACTCTCTCGAGCGTATGTCGGCTCGCTGCCTCCTCCATGGCTATTAAGTCGCCCAATTTGGGCTCGCTCCAAAGCATCATTTCTTTCTTGCTCATGGGATTAGTGGAGGGACTCGCCCCCGCTTCCCACATTAGCCCGCCTGCCAGACGCTTTTGGGTGAGGTGGAGCTCCTTGTCCTTCCATAGGACGCTTTTCTCTCCTTGCATCGGCAATCCTCGCCATCGCCACGCTGTTAGAGCGTGTCGCCCTAGCATGATGTCGTTGAGGAGGGGGAGGAGGAGGCAAATCTGCATTTCCAACGTTTGTATTGTTGTTGTTGTTCACTTCATCGTGCCCAAGTGAAGCCTCGGATACGTGTCCTTCTGAAGTCACCATTGTTGCAGGTTTGATGGAGTTTTCGAAGTCAAGTCTAAAGCACGTTTCCCAAAGCAATGGAACCAAACCGATGCCGCAGAAATGTGCTTATCAATCTTCCTCCACGTGGCAGGCTGATCACCTGGCTTCTTGACTGAAAACGTAACCCACGACTAGCCGGATGTGTCTCCGGCGAAGACGCTCGGGCGTGAGAGTAAGATCACAGTTGTATGTAGCACAAAATGTATTGAATAATGAACTCAGAATACAAAATGGCAGTTACCCTTCACCGTTTGGTAGTGATGAAGTATTTATAGGCAAGAGTGATGTATTTTTGGGGAGGCAACATGTCCTCCGAGATTATAGCGGCAGTTACTTGGTCGTGGGCACGTGTCTATAACGATCCCTGATTTGTAGGGATGTAGTTGTGAGCATTGATTAACCAAATATGCCGGCAAGTGTCAGGTCGTCACTTGCTGAGTTAGGTCGAGGTCGCCACTCGTGGAATGGTCGACCTGACTGTCGGGTAGAGCATGGTTCGTACCCGAATTGTAGCATGGATCATGAGGTCGGACTAAGTTAGGTCGGGACCAGTAAGTCGGACCATGGGCTTAGTCGACTGATGTGTGAGATGGGCCGTGGGCCTTGTTCTGATTGGATCAGTCTCATTGAGAATGTGGGTGCCAATGTTATCTGTGATTGGGCTTTACTCGTTTGGCCCGACTCGACACTTTTGGTATGTTCAGTTAATAATAATACTAATAATTTAAACTATAAAATAATGTTATGCTTAATATCAATAATATTTATTAAAGAATTATTAATATTAATGCCTAATAAATTTTTAAAAAAACTTCCTTACCAAAAAAAGTCTAAAATATTTATCTCAATTCAAAAATAAATTAAAAAAAAATAATAATTAATAATAATATTAATAATAACTAGTAATAATACATAATATCAAAAAAGTAAATGTTTTTATATTATACTCCCTCCGTCCCACTATACTTGACACCCAAGGGGTGGGTTCAAAAACCAAGGAAAAAGAATAAAATAAAAAAAATGTGTGGTGGAAAATGAAGAGAGAGAATGAGTGGGGTAAATAGTAGTGTTGATTGAATAAATGTGTGGTAGAAAATGAAGAGAGAGAATGAGTGGTGGGGTAGAGTGAATATAAAAATATAAAAGCTTGGTTATTTTTGGAAGGTGTCAAGTATAGTGGGACGGCCCAAAATGGAAAGAAGTGTCAAGTATAGTGGGACGGAGGGAGTATACTTTTATTGTTAATTATTCAATTAAATAATTGAATATATTAATAATTATTATTACATAATTAATAATAATAATGTTATTAATTAATAATAATACTCATTAATTTAATAATTTAAACTTCTGAGAAATATTAATATACCTAAGTAATAATTGATAGAAATATTCAGTTAATTTCTAACTTATTTTATATAATTTTTAAAAAAAACTTCCTTACCAAAAAATGTCTAAAATATTTATCTCAATTCAAAAATAAATTAAAAAAAATAATTATACTTTTAAAATATCAATAATACTTATAGGGTATAAGGTATAGGGCATAGGGCATAGGGTATAGGGTATACCCTATAGGGTATAGGGTATAGGGTATACCCTATACCCTATAGGATATACCCTAAACCCTATACCTTATACCCTATATCCTATACCCTATATCCTATGCCATATGCCCTATATCTTATATCATATACCCTATATCCTATAGGGTATATCCTATACCATATGCCCTATGCCCTATGCCCTATGCCATATACTTTATACCCTATACCTTATAGGGTATACCCTATACCCTATACCCTATAGGGTATACCCTATACCATATGTCCTATACCTTATACCCTATACCCTATAAGGTATACCCTATACGCTACAGGGTATACCCTATACCATATGCTCTATGCCCTATACCTTATACCATATACCCTATAGGGTATACCCTATACCATATGCCATATGCCCTATGCCCTATACCTTATACCCTATACCCTATACCCTATAGGGTATGCCCTATACCTTATACCCTATACCCTATATCCTATAGGGTATACCCTATACCCTATAGGGTATACCCTATACCATATGCCCTATGCCCTATACCATATACCTTATACCCTATACCCTATAGAGTATACCCTATACCCTATCGGGTATACCCTATACCATATGCCCTATGCTCTATGCCCTATACCTTATACCTTATAGGGTATATCCTATACCCTATAGGGTATACCCTATACCATATGCCCTATGCCCTATGTGTAGGTGTTAGTGCCCTAGGCCTATAGAGATAGACCTTTATGTAATGTCATTATTCATTTATATATGAGATTGTTTCTTTGATTATTATATGTGTTTGCATGTTTACTTTAATAATCGTGTCCCTAGTACTTATGAAGCACTAGTATGAAGTCTAATGGATAATCATGTGATGATTATATGCATAGAGATGCACATTAGATTCATGGGTACTTGTTAGAGAACAAGGTACTGGACTTGACCCATTATGAGATTTATGTCATGGTCGTATGTCATAAATAAATCTCATATAGTCATATCATTGATATTCTTTGACCTGAGATTATCATCGTCTTCCACTCGATGAATGTCATGTTTGATATAGTTTAACGTTGTCTTTAACCGGATAACAATAAGGGCTATTATTGGCATGATATGATTCTTGTTGGGAAGAATGATAAGTCAAGATGGAAATTTGTCCCTCGTAAAGAGAGATGTTTGCTTGGCCACTCGTAAGTAAGATTGATGTAGTGCATGGCCATGCCCGAATGAATTAATATGATTAATGTCATTCGATTAATCAATTTATTTGGTAACGAGAAAGCATTGAACAATATGAGTTGACGTGGACCATGACTCATGTTCAATATAACATCGTGTGACAAAGGGATTGTGATATGTTCTATGTAGGAAATCGAACTATGCATTATATTAATTGGGTAGGCATGATGGCTTGCTAGAGTCCGCTCATGTCTTATGAGGATCGATGTGATCGAACTCATTGCCAACTTAATATAGTCATATGGGGTCACACGCATCGAACGAATTGTCAAAAATGAAGATTATGGAATCTGGGCACATGGGCGACCGCACAGGTGTACCATGGGCGACCGCCCACAAGTCAATGGTTGACTTGGGCGACCGCTCAAAGGGTCATGGGCGACCGCACATGTTTATTCAAAACCAAGGCATTGGAGACTGTCTTGATGGGCGACCGCCCTTGCCATTATGGGCGACCGCCCATGTTGGTTTTCGAATGAGGGTTGTAGGTTCTGTACTCATGGGCGACCGCCCATGCCTAGGTGGGCGACCGCCCATGTGCCGAACTGTGCTGAAACTGTTTCAGTTACGGTTTTTAATAGGGTATAATATATATAGAGTATATATAGTATCCCTCTTAAACCCTAGCAGCCAACCCACGAATTTGAGCTTAGAGAAACACAAGATTAGAGAGGATTTTCAATTGTGAATTGAAAATCATCACATCAATTCCATAATACTTTATAGATTGAAAAGGTTTCAATCAAGGGTCTAGCAATCCTCCTAGAAAGAGTTCTAGGGTTCGTTCATCGCGTGGATACTTGTAGAGGATCTTCGCAACTCAAGATCTTTCGTTCGTGGTTCAAGGATTGTTAATTGAAGATTTGCTGGTTCTTCAATCTGGAGTTAGAGCACGTATATCAACGACAAAGGCACTCAAGGTTGGTAACCCTAATTCATACTTTTTAATTATTCATCTAGAACGGATTCTAGGGCTTTGGGTATTCGAGTTATTTGCATTATTCCGCTGCGCATGGACCCTCGAAACCCAACGGTGGTATTAGAGCCCCGTTCATGATGTTTAGTTAGATAATCATGATAATTGTGTAATGTGATTATATGAATTTTCATGATGAATATGATTTAGAATGTGAAATTGTATGAGTTTTGCTTGTGAAGTAATTGTATATAGTGATATACCATGATTATGAAATTGAAATATATGATTAATATGATTAATCTAGGTTATGGGATGTCAATTTCATTAATATGATTAATGTGATTAATCTAGGATATTTGTGAAGTATTACTTGGTATATGGGCTGGACACCAAAACCTTCCCCACAGGCACTTCGATGGAAGTGTGGGATAACCTTGGAGCACGTGGCCGCGTACTAGTAATTACTGACCAAATGTGATTTGTGTTGTATCATTCCATGTTCATAATTATGCTCATATAGTTTTTCATGAATCAACCTTGCCATGTTAATTGATAAACATGAAAAAATTGAACCTTCTTTGAAATTTTGAGTTTGTTTATGCTACCCACTTTAAACACTTGTGAGTACACGGGTAGTTTTATGTAGGCTCGCCATAGCGAGGTACATTAATTCTATCTTTGTATGATCAAGATGAGCAAATAGTGATTGCTATACGTTTAAAATGGTTGAACTCAATAAGGCTATCAAAACAGCTTTTGGGCCTAAGGCATAAGATGAGATTGAAACATGTGACATATGATGTCTATAATCTCATAAAAGATCAAAGAGTCATATGTAGATATGATTGATAAATGTTATCTACCTTTTAGTTTAATTTTGAGCAAATGTGCCATAGCCGACTTGAAATTAAATTAAAGTTGGGTCTTAGCCTATTAAATTATATTATGCATATTTGCATAAGAAGGTTATATAATTTAGTGGGAGTATTTATGAAATACGTTATTTAATCTCTTAAATGAAATCGGTACTTATATGTGTTCATATGTGTTGCATATTTTTGTTGTAGAAATAGCATTAAACTATAATTAATCCTTATTATTGCGATTCGTCCTTATGAAGGACAAGTTCGAAAAGAACGGTACAAGTTATTCTGATTTGATCAGATGCTCAAGAAGTGTTCTTAAGCAAAATTGTACGTTCTGACGAATCTATTCCGCCGAACCCACTCGCAAACGTTGCAAAGGGCAGATAAGGAGCAACATAAGAAACATAGAGATGATTCCTATGATGTTATTTGGTCTCTATACTTGCCAATTACATGTTTAAAGGCTCTTAAGAAGAACCTTGAACACGTGGAAATTGCTTTTGTTCTAGCACAACGCACAAAAGGAAATGTTCCAAGTGCAAGCTAGACAAAAGATATATGTTGTGGTGAAGGCTTTTAATGCATGAGATGCAAAAGGGAGCAATCCGCAAGTGTGTTAATGGTTAACACAAGAAAGGGGTTCAAAAGGGAAGGCAAAGAAGGTAAAGCAAAGGTTGCTAAACTCCGGGGCAAAAGTTGCAAAAGCCTAAGAGGCTAAACCCAAAATGTCTCAAAAGGATGCATTTTGCTATCATTGCAATGAGATTGTCTTTGGAAGCAAAGTTGCAAGGCTAATTAGGAAGGCCTAAAATGAAGAAGGGCAATATGATTGCTACCACTTCAAGTATCTATATGGTAGATATTCTCTTTTCGACTTCTTGTTCTTGGGTATATGATACCGGATATAGATCCCACATTTGTTTAAATGTGCAAGAAATAAAGAATAGAAAGCTACTCAAAGAAGGTGAATTAAACCTATGTGTGGTAATGAAGCAAGAGTTGCTGCATTAGCCGTAGGGACTTATGAAGTCACTCTACCTTGTGGACTAGTACTTGTTTTGAACAAGTGTGACTACGTTCCGGATTTGAGTAGGAGTATTATTTTGTTTCTTATGAGGATGATGAAGGATATAATCTTCTTATTGAGAATAAGAAGCTTTATATTTATTTAATGATATGCCTTATTGTAATGCATATATCATTGAATGATCTTCATATCCTTGATGTTAAGATACAAAATAATATTGAAGATATCTATAATATAAGTGTGAAATCTAAACCGAATGATGTGAACAACACGTTCACATGGCATTGCCGGCTTGGTCATATAAATGAGAAACGTATAATCTAAACTCCATTAACATGGACATTTAGACTCATATGATTATGAATCATTTGAGGTATGTGAATCTCGTTTATTTGGTAAAATGACCAAACCACCCTAAACTAAGAGTAGTGGGAGGGCTAGTGACTTATTAATCCTAGTACATGAGATGTACGTGGACCATTAAGCAGCATTGCTAGGGGAAGATTTTGATATTTCATTACATTCACTAAAGACTCATCAAGATATGACTATGTCTATCCGATGAAGTCCAAAGGTGAATTGTTTGGGATGTTTCGAACATTTCAAGATGGAATACGAAACAACTTGGCAAAACTATTAAAGTACTTCGATTAGATCGAGGTAATGAATATTTGAGCCAAGGGTTTGACAATCATCTCAAAACTGTGAAATCGTTTCATAGTTGACTCCATGCGGAACACTACTGAGAATGGTGTATCTGAAGGGAGGAATTGAACCTTGTGGGACATGGTTTGATGATGTGTCAAGTTGACTTTCCTATTTCCTTTTGAGGATATGCATTAGAAATGATGCGGTTACACTGAATCGAGTCCCTACTAAATCGGATCCTAAGTCCCCACATGAGATGTGACATGGAAGAATGTCTTTCATGAAGATTTGGGGTTGCGAATCTTATGTGAAGAGACTTGTCTCTGATAAGTTAGCACCGAATCTGACAAGGTTATTTTCGAATATTAATTTTACAACCACAAAGAGACCAAAATGGTTGTTGCTCTATATGATTCGTTTCTTGAGAAATAGTTTCTCAATGAAAGATCTAGTGGGAGTAAAATTGATCTTAAATTGAAGGAGTTCAAGAACCTGAAAATGACATGGAACAAAGAGTAGAGACGGAACCAAGTTCACAAGGAGTTGTGAAACCGGTTCAAGTTACACATGTCCATCGTAGATTGGATAGGTTACGATCCGAACACGAGAAATATTGATCTCTCATATCGGAAAGTAATAAAGTGGAAGTCATTGAGAATGACGATCCTACTTACTATCTAGAGGCGATGTCCACTCCTAATTCATATAATGGTTAGGAACCATGGAGTCCGAATTACAATCCATGTTTGATAATCAAGTTTGGAACTTGATTGAGCTACCTGAAGGTGTGAAAACTAAAGGGTGCAAGTAGGTCTTCGAGACCGACATGGATGGGAAGGTGTATACTTTCATGACTAAGGATTGTAGCCAAGGGATTTAGGCAATTCATAGTATTGACTAAGTTGAAACCTTTTCGCCAGTTACAATGCCAAAGTCTGTTAGAATTTCAATTGCCATTATCGCATATTATGACTATGTGATATGACAAATGGATGTCAGACAACTTTCTTAAATGGAAAGATCTTAAGGATGCGTATAGTACACAACCCGAAGTTTTGTCGATCCAAGAAATTCTAATAAAGTATACATGTTGCAGAGATCCATGAGATGGGTTGAAGCAAGCTTCGAGGAGTTGGAATCTTCATTTTGATGAATCGGTCAAAGAGTTTGACTTCATCAAGTACGAAGATGAACATTGTGTATACATGAAATTCAGTGGGAGCATAGTATTATTTCTATTGTTATATGACGATGATATCTTACTCATTGAAAACAAAGTTCCGACACTTAAGACTGTCAAGTCTTAGTCAAGGAAAGGTTTCTCAATGAAAGATATGGAGTGAAACCGCTTACATCCTTGGTATCAAGATTTATAGAGATAGATCAAGAAGGATGATTGGTTTGAGTCAAAGTACATATATTGACAAGGTCCTTAGAAGATTCTGAATGGAATATTCTAAGAGAGGGAACTTGTCAATGGGTCATGGTATTACTCTTAGCGAGACTCAGTGTCCCATGACAACTGATGAGCAAAAGAGAATGAATGAAGTTCCATATGCTCCTAAGCATTTGGATCCGTCATGTATGCTATTATTTGTACTAAGACCCGACGTCTCGTATGCTTGGAGCATGACGAGTCGATACCGATCCGATTCCCGGTGAGAACCATTGGATAGCAGTCAAGACGATCCTTACAGTACTTAAGAAGAACTAAGGATACGTTCTTGGTATTTGAAAGGTTGGAAGTTTATCTTGTTGTAAAGGTTACACAGATGCTAGCTTCCAAACTGACAAAGTTAATTAAAATCGCAATTAGGATTTGTGTTTATGCTTATTGGAGGTGCGGTTTTGTTGGAAGAGTTCCAAGCAGAAAAATCGTAGCCGATTCTACTACTAAGGCCGAATTTTAGCAACATATGATGTAGCTAGAAGAGGCAGTTTGGATCAAAAGTTCATTAGTGTTTTGGAATTGTTCCAAGTATCACTAATCCGGTTGAACTTTGTTGTGACAATTGTGGTGTCATTTGTGCAAGCAAAAGAACCAATGTCACATCAACGATCCAAACACATTTTGAGACGTTTCCACCTCATTCGAGAAATCTGAGAAAGGGAAGACGTTAAGATATGCAAAGGTACCAACGGATGACAACATTTTGGACCCTCTCACCAAGCCTTTGCCACAAGCTAAACATGATGGTCATATTAGGTCCATGAGTATAAGATACATGAATGATTGGGCCTAGTGCAAGTGGGAGACTGTAGGTGTTAGTGCCCTAGGCCTATAGAGATAGACATTTATGTAATGTCATTGTTCATTTATATATGAGATTGTTTCTTTGATTATTATATGTGTTTGCATGTTTACTTTAATAATCGTGTCCCTAGTACTTATAAAGCACTAGTATGAAGTCTAATGGATAATCATGTGATGATTATATGCATAGAGATGCACATTAGATTCATGGGTACTTGTTAGAGAACAAGGTACTGGACTTGACCCATTATGAGATTTATGTCATGGTCGTATGTCATAAATAAATCTCATATAGTCATATCATTGATATCTTTTGACCTGAGATTATCATCGTCTTCCACTCGATGAATGTCATGTTTGATATAGTTTAACGTTGTCTTTAACCGGATAACAATAAGGGCTATTATTGGCATGATATGAATCTTGTTGGGAAGAATGATAAGTCAAGATGGAAATTTGTCCCTCGTAAAGAGAGATGTTTGCTTGGCCACTCGTAAGTAAGATTGATGTAGTGCATGGCCATGCCCGAATGAATTAATATGATTAATGTCATTCGATTAATCAATTTATTTGGTAACGAGAAAGCATTGAACAATATGAGTTGACGTGGACCATGACTCATGTTCAATATAACATCGTGTGACAAAGGGATTGTGATATGTTCTATGTAGGAAATCGAACTATGCATTATATTAATTGGGTAGGCATGATGGCTTGCTAGAGTCCGCTCATGACTTATGAGGATCGATGTGATCCGACTCATTGCCAACTTAATATAGTCCTATGGGGTCACACGCATCGAACGAATTGTCAAAAATGAAGATTATGGAATCTGGGCACATGGGCGACCGCACAGGTGTACCATGGGCGACCGCCCACAAGTCAATGGTTGACTTGGGCGACCGCTCAAAGGGTCATGGGCGACCGCACATGTTTATTCGAAACCAAGGCATTGGAGACTGTCTTGATGGGCGACCGCCCTTGCCATTATGGGCGACCGCCCATGTTGGTTTTCGAATGAGGGTTGTAGGTTCTGTACTCATGGGCGACCGCCCATGCCTAGGTGGGCGACCGCCCATGTGCCGAACTGTGCTGAAACCGTTTCAGTTAGGGTTTTTAATAGGGTATAATATATATAGAGTATATATAGTATCCCTCTAAAACCCTAGCAGCCAACCCACGAATTTGAGCTTAGAGAAACACAAGATTAGAGAGGATTTTCAATTGTGAATTGAAAATCATCACATCAATTCCATAATACTTTATAGATTGAAAAGGTTTCAATCAAGGGTCTAGCAATCCTCCTAGAAAGAGTTCTAGGGTTCGTTCATCGCGTGAATACTTGTAGAGGATCTTCGCAACTCAAGATCTTTCGTTCGTGGTTCAAGGATTGTTAATTGAAGATTTACTGATTCTTCAATCTGGAGTTAGAGCACGTATATCAATGACAAAGGCACTCAAGGTTGGTAACCCTAATTCATACTTCTTAATTATTCATCTAGAACGGATTCTAGGGCTTTGGGTATTCGAGTTATTTGCATTATTCCGCTGCGCATGGACCCTCGAAACCCAACACTATGCCCTATACCCTATACCCTATAGGGTATATCCTATACAATATGCCCTATACCCTATAGGGTATACCCTATACCATATGCCCTATGCCATATACCTTATACCCTATACCCTATAGGGTATACCCTATACCCTATACCCTATAGGGTATACCCTATACCCTATACCCTATACCCTATACCCTATAGGGTATACCCTATACCCTATAGGGTATACCCTATACCCTATACCCTATAGGGTATACCCTATACCCTATACCCTATAGGGTATACCCTATGCCCTATGCCTTATACCTTATAGGGTAAACCCTATAGGGTATACCCTATACTATATACCTTATACCCTATACCCTATACCCTATAGGGTATACCCTAGCATATTTAAAAGATTAAGGATTGTGAAAATGAAACTATTCCTTCTTATTTTGAAAAATTATTTGATATTGCTAACAACTTGTCTCAAAAGCAATTAGAACCCTTCCTGAGCGTTTTAATATGAAAGTTTCATCTATTGAAGAGGCTCACAATCTTTCAACTATGGATATCAATTATTTAATGAGGATTTTGAAAAACTTTGAGTTAAATCTCCTAGATCAAAGTGAAGCATCTAAGGGGAAAAATGTTGTTTTGAAAACTCAAACCTCGAGTTCTTTGGAAGAAAATGAAGATGAGGTTTTTGAAGAAATTGATGAGAATGCTAGTGTTGCTTTGCTTGATAGAAAATACAATTCTATGGTTAGAAAGTATAACAATGAAAAAATGCAGGTGAAAGCAAAGGAGAAGCAAACCAAGGTTTATGATTCGATGCCAAAGAGGACCTTCCCATCTAACCCAAAGTCTAACCCAAGAAGAGCATCTTCAGATCAGTTAAGGTCTGATCCGAAACACATTGAATCCATTCAATGTCATGCATGCTCAGGTTGGGGTCACTATTCCAATGAGTGTGCAAATACTCTAAGGAAGAGAGGAAAGAACCTATAGGTTTCTCTCAGTGATGATGAGGATGAAGGACCATCTCAGGAGGAATAATCTGATCAAACAACCATGTTTGTCACAGTAAGTGACACGGATGGTGATAGTGTTACCCAAGGTGCTATCCAGTCTGAGATAACATCTGTGATCACACCCGACAGGTATGATGAATTATGTGATAATAATGCTGTTTGTTTTGTTGGTTCTTCTAACCCTGATACAGGAAGTACACAAGAGGATGAGCAGAGCAAAGATGACCTTATTTTTGGATTAAAAGATCTTTATGAGGCGTTGCTCATTGAATGGAAGAAAGAGAACAATTTGGTTAAGTCCTTAACCAATAAGAATGAAGGACTCCAGGCCTATGTGACTCATATGGAGATTCAAGCAACCAAGAGAGAAGTCAAGCTTGAAAGAGTCAAGGGCAAATTGACTCTAGCCGAAACCACCTTGAAGAAGCTCAACACCGGATCTACCAAATTGGATGAGATCTTGAACTTGAGTACACCTCTCAAAGCAGGTATTGGTTTCCAAGAATCTTTGAATATTATTATTCTACCTTGTCTATGAATGATAATGAGAATTGTTTTGTTAAGAAACGGGTTTTTGATAAAGATTCTTCTTCAAAAGAACCATGTGACAAAGGGAAGGTGTGTCAATATTGCCACACACCTGGACATTTTAAAAATAAATGCCATGTTGTTTCAAAAAAACTGTCCAGTCCCTTGGTGTTACCCAAGGTGTTGCCCAGCACACAGGATAACACACCCAGTCAGAATGGTAAAAACTTGAAAAAGGTGTGGAAACTAAAAGCTAATCTGAGATGTGATGTTGTTTATACTGCTTTAAAAACAAATATAGAAGGTTCTTGGTACTTTGATAGTGGGTGTTCACGTCATATGACAGGAACAAAATTGGTTTTAAAAGACTATGAAATGGTTCATGGGGGTAGTGTAACATATGGTGGTGGGAGCAAGAGTAATATCATTGGGAGAGGGACACTAAATGTGTCTGGATTTCCAACCTTAAAGAATGTCTTACATGTTGATGGACTTGTAACTAATTTAATTAGTATTAGTCAACTTTGTGATGACAACTTAGAGGTGAATTTAATAAAGATACTTGTGAGGTTTATGATAAGACTAACAATTGTGTGATGACAGGTACAAGATCTAATGATAATTGTTATCTTGTTGAAGACAAGCAAGTATGCCATTCGGCAAAAATTGATGACACTTCATTGTGGCATCAAAAGTTGGGACATGTTCACTTTTGTAACATAGAAAAGATAGTTAAACTAGATGCTGTCCATGGCATTCCTAGTCTTGATCTTAAACGAAATTTTTTTTGTGAGGATTGTCTCAAAGGGAAACAAACTCATGTTACCCATAGTGCTGCCCAACACAATGAGCAACACACTGGTACAACACATTGTTTTCAAACTCTTGCATATGGATTTAATGGGTCAACTTGAGATAGAAAGTTTTGGAGGAAAGAAATATACTTATGTCATTGTTGATGATTTTTCAAGATTTACTTGGGTTTATTTTTTAAGAGAAAAATCTGAGACTTTTGAAAAATTCAAAATCTTGCACTCTAAAATCAAAAACATGTTTTGTGCTTCAATTTTTCGAATTAGGTCCGATCATGGGAGGGAATTTGAGAATGTTTCTTTTTCAAATTTTTGTGGAAGAAAAGGTATTCACCATGAAATTTCAGCTCCAAAAACACCTCAACAAAATGGGGTAGCTGAAAGGAAGAATAGAACTTTACTTGAAATGACTCGTGTGATGTTATTTTCAAAAAGAATTTCGAAAAGATTTTGGGCAGAGGCACTAAATGCGGCTTGTCATATGGCCAATAGAGTTTTTCTAAGACCCGGCACAACCATGACTATACGAAATTTTGAATGGTAGGAAACCAAAAGTTCATCATTTTCATGTCTTTGGTTGTGTGTGTTACATTCTCAATGATCGGGTCTACTTAGCAAAATTGGACTCTAAGAGTGATAAGGCCATTTTTCTTGGGTATGCTTGAA
Source organism: Adenophora triphylla var. japonica (assembly GCA_022495995.1). NCBI lineage: Eukaryota > Viridiplantae > Streptophyta > Magnoliopsida > Asterales > Campanulaceae > Adenophora > Adenophora triphylla. The sequence continues at coordinate 437,342 of JAFEMH010001141.1, read as the reverse complement.
ATAGTCATGCATATAGGGTATTTAATCTAAGGTTAAAAACCATCCAAGAATCTATGAATATTATTTTTGATGATCACTCAAGTATTGCAGGAGAAAGTATTCAAGAGACACCCTTGGAGCTGTTGGAAGAGGTCAGTCCAGAAGGTGTTACCACAGGTGTTACCACGAGTGCTATCACTAATAGTAACACAGAAACTGAGCAAGGTGTTACCATTGATGAGATAACACATTAGATAGCACCTGATTCCAGTCCAGCGAATGAAGATCAAGAAGGAGTTGAAACTGAGGTTCACGAGAATGTTATTGGGACAAAATGGATTTTTAAAAATAAGACCGATGAATATGAAAACATTGTTAGGAAGAAGGCTCGTCTTGTGGCTCAAGGCTATACATAAGTGGAAGGTGTCGACTATGACGAAACCTTTGCACCTGTGGCTAGAATTGAGTCAATAAGACTTTTATTGGCCATTGCTGGTTTTCTTAAAATCACATTGTTTCAAATGGACGTCAAAGCTGCATTTTTAAATGGATGCTTAGATGAGGAAGTTTTTGTTAAACAACCAAAAGGCTTTGAAGATCCATTTCAACCAGACCATGTGTATAGACTTGATAAAGCTCTTTCTGGGTTAAAGCAAGCTCCATGTGCATGGTATGGTAGGTTAACTTGTTTTTTACTGGAGTATGGTTTTACTAGAGGAGAAGCAGATAGGACTTTATTCATTCTTAAACATGGAAAAGAACTTGTCGTGGTTCAAATCTATGTTGATGACATAGTATATGGCTCTACATCAAAAATTTGTTTAAATGACTTTGTAGAGGCTATGACATCAACATTTGAGATGAGCATGATGGGGGAACTTAACTTCTTTCTAGGCTTGCAGGTTAAGAAATCTAATGAAGGGATTTTCATCTCTCAAAGCAAATATGCAAAGAACCTGGTGAAGAAGTTTGGGTTGGAAGGATCGAAGAGCTCAAAAATTCCTATGGGCACTTCTCTCAAAATTGGAAAAGATCAAGTGGGAGAAGATGTTGATCCAACCCTATATCGTTCCATGATAGGTAGCCTCCTTGACCTTACTTCTAGTCGTCCTGATTTGATGTACAGTGTGTGTGTATATGCTAGATATCAATCCAATCCTAAAGTGTCACCTAAATTCTGTGAAAAAGATCATTAAATATGTATCTGGAACTTGTGATTTAGGGATTTGGTATAGTAAAGATACTAATACTAATTTAGTAGGCTTTAGTTACTCAGATTGGGCAGGGGATATGGATGATAGGAAAACTACAAGTGGGAGATGTTTTTACTTGGGAAATAATCTAGTATCATAGTATAGCAGAAAACAAAATTGTGTTTCATTATCCACGACTGAATCGGAATATGTAGCAGCTGGTAGTTGTTGTTCACAACTAATTTGGTTAAAACACATGCTTGATGATTATGGTCTTGATCGTAATATTTTGACCTTATATTGTGATAATTTGAGTGCTATTAATATTTCCAAAAATCCTGTACAACACTCCCGTACCAAACATATTGACATCCGTCATCATTTTTTAAGAGATATGGTAGATAAAAAGATAATAATATAGAGCATATTGATACAAAGTATCAACTTGCTGATATTTTCATCAAACCCTTAGACCATGATAGATTCTCTAGTCTAAAGAGATCTCTTGGTCTTTGTATTCTCTAAAAAATATCCTCTGTTGTAAGGTGTTACCATGGGTGCTGATAACACCTGGGGTAACACATGTATACTAGTGCATATTTTTTGCTTGTTTGGTTTTATTCTCTGTGCTGTAAGGGTTCTCATAGTTCCCTGAGCTATGAGAGTTCTCACGGCTGCACATACTGACCTTTTTGTTATGGTAGGATAACACCCTAAATAACACACTTGATAAAACTCCCTTTGTGCTTGAAGTGACAAAGTCACTAATGTTGGTATGTGATAAATAAAAAGGCAAAGAGGCAATTCTTATACCATACTATTCTCTCGAGCTCGGAGCACGGCGTTTGTGGCGACGATGTACTCTTGCCAATGAGAATGTATGAAGTGATTTATGCTTAGCATTAGGGACATGAAGCTCGCTACTACAGTGTACCCTACTTGAACGACATAAATCAATGAAACTTTGCACTTGAAATAAGACTCGGAGCACGGAGCTCGTTACTACGATGCTTCCTTGTTTAAAGAAGTGTAAAAGGGTTTTATAATTGCTATGCCTCATGTTCTTACAAGTTTGTTATGCCTTAAGTGTTTGAAAATGGCTAAGCTTGTTATGCCTTAAGTGTTTGAAAATGAATATATTTATCAAGGAATTTTTATCATATGTGTTATCCTAGATGTTATCAACATTGCCATTAACATATTAGTATGTGCTATATTATTTTTTTATTCTTTATTTTCGGTTTTCTTATTTAAATTTTTAAACTTTGAAAAAGTCTTTTTACTGTTTTATTAAGAGTTTACAAAGTTTGAAAAAGTCTTTAACAACCTATTTTATCTTTGATAAACAACTCAAAATAACTAAGTCCAAAAATTTAGGGATTTGATTTTCAAAAATCATATGGACTTGGTATATTTGTTTTGTTTATTATTTTTATTTTCATATATATTTAAAAAAATTAAAAAAATCTGAAAATTAAAAATTTGAAAAATGAAAAAAAAAATTCAAAATAATGGCCAGATATTAATAGTTGTGTGAGGAGATTGTACTTGATTTTTTGTGTGGCTAGAAATTAGGGAGGTTGGGTAAATATTTAATGTAATTATTTATAGTGGCTTAAAAATAGAGGAAGGTTAATTAGATAAATATAGGAGATAAATGAGTTAGTGGGATAAGTCTTGTAAAATTAAAATCCTAACTTAATTCCTATTTTTACTCTCTCTCTCTCTTTCTAACCGCCTCATCCCCCTTCTCTCTCTACACAGTAAATACCCCCTCCGTCACCGTCTCTCTCTCTCAAACCTTCCAAAAATCAAAACCTTCCAAAAATCTTAAACCTTCCTAAACCCTAACCATGGCAACCCCGTCCAAGAAGAAATCCGCCCCTTTGGAGGTCTCTCCAGGCGTTGGTTCGAGTGGTCCAAGCCAAATGGACACTTCGACCACTACTAGAATCAGGCCTCTTACCGACAGAAATTTTCGTCGGTAATTCTCCTGATCCGTCGGTAAATGGACATTACCGACGAAAATAGTCCGTCGAATTCCGTTTGAAATAATTCGTTGGTAATACCGACGGACCATTTCCGTCGGTGATACCGGCGGATAGTCTGTCGGAAAACAGAAAATTCCGCCGGAAATTGTCCATCGGAAAGCAGGTACGCCGGCCGGTTTGCCGGAGCCATCGCCGGAGGTTACCGACGGACATTTCCGTCAGTAAATATTAAAATAATAAAATATTAACCACTTACCGACGGTTAAATCCGTCGGAAACATTAAGATTTACCGGCGGATATGTCCGACGGCAATTTGAAACATTTTCGGCGGATATGTCCGTCGGTAAGCTGGAACTTTGCCGGCGGAAATTTCCGTCGGTAATTAATTTTATTTTTTGTTTTTTAATTATTTACCGACGAAAATATCCGTCGGTAATTTGACCAGATTTAAAAAAAATAATCTATTTTATTATTAAACCACCTGTAAACCTGTCAAACCTGTTTTAAACAAATCCCAACATAAAAGAAACACAAACAACCTACAAACAAAGGGAAAAGGGGTAATGGGAAAGGGATAAGGGGTAATGGGAAAGGGAAAAGGGGAAGGGAAAAAGGGGAAAGGGAAAATGTTTTGTTTGAACATCAAATAAAGTAAAACAGTATCAAACAACCTAAAGCGAAAGGGGAATGGGGAAAGGGGAAAGGGGAAAAGGGGAAAAGGGGAAAGGGAAAGGGGAAAAGGGGAAAAGGAAATTGTTTCGCTTGGGGAAAAGGGAAGGGAAAGGGAAAGGGAAACAAAATATATTTGTTTACATTACATGCCAAATAAAATGAATGTTTAACTACCACGACCCCGACCACGAGCGCTGCCGCTACCGCTACCACCGCCACTTCGCCTAAGGTATTGACCGACTGACTCATCAGAAGCATTACCGCTATTACGTGGCTGTGGCTGTGGTTGCAAATTCATGGTAGCCAAGTATTGTTGGATGCGCTGCTCAAGCTGTTGCTCCAATATACTGCACTCCGGGCCTCCACCTGGCCCGCATCCGGGTCCGCACTGGGCCTCCACTGGGCCTCGCATCCGGGCCTCGCACTGGCTCTGGATCTGCTCCACTCGCCTCTCAACCTCTCTGTTGACCTGATCATCAAACGCTTCTTGATCCACATGATGACTGCCGCCGGAGGAAGAAGATGAAAAGTATTGCGTAGTAGGGCTGCGGAATGGCATGTTAAAATACCCAGCAACATGTCCTCCGAATCCAGGCAAGCGGTCTCCCTTTGGTTGCTTGTCTCGGAGGACAATGGCCGCCCAAAGCATTTCACGAAAGGCGGGCCGCTCGGTGCTCTCAGGCGCCAAACTTCCTTCTTCAATAGCCTCCTCACGAGCCCGCCTATCATACTCTTCCTGAAAAAAAAATACATTATACACTATGGTAGAAAATAATATTTCTTTAACTAAATAATTTATAATTTACTAATAGAAAATATATAATTTACTAATAGAAAATACTATTAACACTTACATAAAGGGTCTGGTAATAAGGGTTGACCCATTGTGGCCCTGAGCCATCAGCAGCCTCCGTAGTATGTGTAGCCAGAAACACAGCAGCAGCATCAGCCTCATCATCTCCGTGTTTCTTACGCTTAACATATAAAAAAATTGAAACTTTAAAAGCCTATCAAATAATAACAATATATGAATCAAATAGAGTATTGCTTAATTTATAAACGGATAATAAATGAAGTAAGTTTACCATTCTGGACCAAGTCTCGCTGAAGTTAATTGATCCTCCAGTGTGCACACTCTCCCGCCCCTCTTGTGAGTTCCTATTCTTCTTTGCAATTTCTGATTTTTTTTGAAATTTCTCACTGTTCCAATAGGCTTCCCACTGCTCCCACACACTAGTTGAGAAATTAGCTGGAGGCAAACCATCATTTAGCCACTTTCTTTTCATGTCATACACTTTCACAGCGTACCGCTTAGCAACCAATTTCTTGAAAGCCGCCTCGATTTGAACGTCGGTAAACCCAGGGCATGAATATATGTGCTACAAAAATAGTAAAAGTAGTTAAATAAACAAGGGAATAGTCTACAAACTTTACAAAGGAAAGAGAATTAAGTAATTTTACCCGAAATTGGCAATACCAGATAGCGTACACATCTTTTGATATTGACTTTGGGGTGGGATAAAATTCCTCAAAATTATACCCACTGAATAAATCCCCAAACCATCTAGCAGGATCTTGACAACCACCATGTATAAACCTATAAGATATTAATTGAAAAATAATATATCAATATATATACAAATAAAAAGACAATAATAAAACGTAAACATTATATATATGACATTTACAATTAAATAATACTTACTGGCCACTGGGAGAGATAGATATTTCAATTTTTCCTTCCTCATTAATAATTGCGTCCAAATTAACCCGCCTGGATGGTTCACTAATTGGAACACTAGAGCTTACATTACCTGGACTGCTCAAATCATCATCACTACGTCTGAACTGCACGTAGAGCCCCTCCCTCCAGTCCTTGGTGAAACAAGACGATGGACAAAACCCGCAACCTTCCCTCTCTTTGAACGATTGCCACCTCGACCCGACATATCTAAACTAGTATATTATATATACAAATAAAAACAATATATCAATATATATACAAATAAAAAGACACTTCATTTAGGTTTATTGATATCAAACCCTAACCCTAATTCACACCGGCTTCTGGAACATCAGAATTTTCAGAATTTTCAACACAAATTGGTCTCGGTAGTCGATTTAGGTGGATGTGAATAATTTTAAATATTAATATTTAATTCTTTGTTGTTAAGTATATCATTCTCTAGGGTGAAAGGACAATTCATGTCCATTAGGTTTAGAATTGGGGTCGGCTTCTATCCCATCCCGAAATACACGTATGAATTGCAAATATCACTTTGTCTACTTGCTTTATAATCGAAATCAAGCAATTTTAATAGACAATAATGATATTTACAAATCATATAATCGTGCATAATTTTTATTTTTATTCATTACCATAACATGCATAATTTTGATCAATAAACAAGATGAGAGTCGTTATCATCCACAACTATCAAAACCCTATCTCAGCTTAGACCAAGAAAGACAGAGCAAACAAGTTCTCGACTGTTTGAGCAAAGGATTTTCTGTTTAATATAGGTTTTTTCAGTTTCACTGTCCTCCTCTCTAAGGATCTCAAACATCACAGCCATGTTCTTGACAGTGCCTGTTTTACTCTTCACTGGTGGTATACGGTCACAAGTAAAAACAAGGTAACAGTATAACACCAGTGAAGAGAAAACAGAGCTTTCCTCCAATTTTTTCAATCTCCACCTTCCATTTACCCAAGATCCTGATTGCAGAATCTTCCTCATGAGCTTGAAAGCTGGCGGTGTTGCCCTCAATCTCACAGAACATTTGAAATGATCCGCCCACCAAAAATTTGGCTCAAACGGAGGTCGTTTTCATGGTGAAATGACCATTTTTGGGCTCTCGGGAACTATTAGCCAAATAACATCCTTTTTTCATCCAATCCAATAGAACATTTGAAAGGATAAGCCCACCAAAAATTTAGCTCAAACGGAGGTCCTTTTTATGGTGAAAATCACCATTTACGACATTTCACGATTCCCCAAAAGGGGGTAGTACACGCATTTTTGGGCTTCCGGGCACTCGTAGCCAAATACCCTCCTTTTTTCAACCAATCCAATAGAACATTTGAATGGATCCGTCCACCAAAATTAGGCTCAAACGGAGGTCGTTTTCATGGTGAAAATCACCATTTACGGTTGAAAGCTGGCGGTATTGCCGACTGCAGTTTTTACCGACGGAAATAATAGCGTTACAGACGGACCAAAATGAAAATTTAAAAAAAAAACCCGGCAAATGAAAATTATTTTTCCGTCGGTAACCCTTTTATGTCCGTCGGTATTACTGACGGACGTTGTCCATCGGTAAAATTCCGTCGGTAATAGGGTTGTTTCTAGTAGTGGACCACCCCTCTCAATGTGTCTCCGACAATGACAATGTCAGTTGATGATCCTCCTTTGGTGACAACAATGGCACAACCCTTGCCCATTGTGATGCTACCACCTCTTCCACCCGTTCCGTCAATCAAAAAGCCCAAAAGAAAGGCCATTGCTCACAAACCCTCGGTTCATGTCACCAAAAAGAGGAGCTCAAGTAGGCTCACAGCTAAGAGAAACAAAGGTACTTCAAAATCCAACACATCCTCCGATCCAGTTGAAGTTTCAGAAGAATCCTCTCTTGGTCTCTCCTCGACACATGTCTCTGATGAAGATTTTCATGCCGATGCTAAGAAGAGCCAATAAGTTGAGACCTTTGAAGATTGGGGATTTGATGATGAAGAACTTCTGTATGAAGTGGTGAAACGGAATTCAAAAGGCAAAGGCAAGCAGGCTGCTGCCAAAGATGTTACCCAGAAGGCTGCAACACCCAAGGTAACACCTTCTGTTTCTAAGGCTTCGAAGTCTTCAATTAGTGAGTTTGCATATTCTGGGTCCTCTGATTTTCTTGAGAAAGAGTTTGAAGATGTGAATGTTGCTTTTCCAAAACCTTACTTCTCATTTGAATTTTATCGAAAAGAAAATATGGAGTTTTGGTTGAAACATAGTGACACGAAAATTCTCAAAGAAAAGTACATTGACGAGGTTGATTTCAAAAAGCATGGTGCATTTCAGTTCTTGGAGGATATGAATTTTTTGAAAGCTAACTTGCACCCTTCGAAATTTGTTGAAGCTATTGTCAAAAATTTCTATGCCAACCTAGAAAATGAGAAGTCCGATCAATTTGGAAAGGTGTTTTTAATAAACAGAATTTTTTCTATTACCCCCTCTTTGATCAACAAGACTTTGGGACTCCCAAATATTTATGATGATGGTCATATTGTGCATAAGAATGAAATTGCTAGGTTTATTTCGCATAATGTCGTGCATGAATGGCCCAAGAATCCCAATCCCAAAACCAAAGTTCATTTTCTTGCTTTCTGTCTCACTTCACTCTCTGCCGTGCTTCACAAGCTTTGTATTTTTAATTGGGTTCCTACTTCTAACGAGCAATATGTGACATTGCAACAAGCTGAAATCTTGTACAAGTTAGGAATGAATCAAAGGTGAATTTGGGTAGATTGATTTTCAAACATTTGGCTTCGTGGGGTAGAAGAAAAGTCATTACAATGTTTCCTTACCCTTCCTTAATCTTCCAAATTTTGAAATCTCAAAAAATTCCCACTGAAGAGTCGGATGAGTACACTCCTAGTCTTGATCTCTATGCTATAGATTCTCAGCTGACTAAGAAGAACACCAAGAGTGTGAGGTACACAGGTGATCTTATTTGGTCAAAGATAAATGAATTTGGGTCAAGTGATGCGGTTCATGCTCAGGGTGTTACTCATACTGTTACCACGAATGTTACTCCGAAATCTCTAAGTTTTTCATGTACAGATGCAACTAATGTTCTTGCAAATGTGTACTATTTGTTTGGGAATGCTTCACCAACAATACCAAAGACCACAGTATTGGCGTTTCTCCACAAACAAACTACTGCCATTGCCGAAATTGAGCAAGGATGGGCTAAGCTCAAGGAAATTACTGATGAGTTTATCCGTCAGGTTTCTTCCCAAACTGGGGGAGATAATAGTGCTGATGGAGCTGGTTCAAGTGGAGGTGGTGGTGGAGATGCCAGTGGTGCTGCTGCAGATGTTACTGAAGGTGCTGTCACAGATGCTGCTGGAGATGAAGAAGGAGAAGAACAAGAGGAAGAAGAAGCTGATGATGAACAAGAAGAGTGATTGCAATACATTTGCCTGAAGGTTGATGTTGCCACTCTTATGGTTATGGTACTTTTATTCGGAACATGTTTTAAAATACTTTGGTGGTTTGTTTTATTGGCTTTTGGTTTAAACTTTTAGGGTTGTTTGAACATGAAGTAGCTTAGTAGCTTTGGTTTATTGTTGGTACTTTTGGTTGCTAGTTATTTGGAAAACTTATTTTGAAAAATATGTTTTGATAACTAGTATTTTTGTGATAAATCATTGTGGTTGTTAATTCTTTGATTATGGGGGAGTTGATAACTATGGAAGTTACTCTGTTATGGCTAACATTTTCTTGTAGGGATCAGCACTTTAGAGTTTGGAAAGAAATTATAAATTATGGGGGAGATTGTTAGTATAGACTGTGGGTGTTACCACATGTGCTATCACTGGCAGTTGGGTGTTACCCGAACTGGAATGATTTGTAATATAATAATTCTTTCCATATTATTTTATATACTAATGTCTAATATTATTTGCAAGATATATGTGTTTGTTGGTCTATATTTCAGGTTAATACATGGTTGAAATAATAGCTAAAGACATGGAATAAGGTTGAAGATAAGTTCTACATAAATAGGAGATTTATGTGTAACTTTTACTTGGTCCACATTTTTTGATGAAGAAGCAAAAACGTGGGAAGACCAAGTCTTGTGGGTTGTTGCTGATTAATTGAGGAAATACAATGCCAAGAAAGCAAGAGAGTACAAGGTGATAAAGCAAGGACTTGGGTATCAAGTTTCGGTTGCTACATTTGAGGAGGAGTTGGTGCATGAAGAGGAAATCAAGCCAAGACTAATCTTCACTCCTCTCACAAGATTTTAACAAGAAGGGATGTTATTTTGGAGTAGTCTCTAAGGCAATTGAAGGCTATAAATAGGCTAGGTGTGATTCATTTGAAGTATGCCAAATTAGGGATGGCCAAAAACGGTTTCGGTGCGGTTCCGGGCCGAAAACCGCCGGTTCCGGTTCGGCCAGAGTGTGAACCTTAACCGGCCCGTCGTTGACTCCGGTCCGGTTACTCCGGTTCCGGTTTTCTCCCCGGTTTAGTTCGATTCTGGGCTTTTTCGGTTCGATTCTGATCCGGTTCTCTTGAAAACCAAGGAATTTTCATTCGATTTCGGGCTTTTTCCGGTCCGGTTCACCATTTTTGTGACCCTTAACCGGCCCGGACCCAAATCATTTCCGGTTACCCCGGTTCCGGTTTTCGTGGCGGTGATAAGCTAAAGTCGCACGCCAACAAATTAATTACCAAGACAAGACTCGGCTACAAAACTGCAGCTAGGACAAGTCCAGGGTCGATCCACTGAAGAACGGTTATTTATTTGCACAATTGTCACTTGACAAGATTGGGGGTCTAAGATTGATTTTAATTAAATTCCTAAGACGGGAATTAAAAACTAAGTTGTAAACAATTAAAGGCAAGCACTTTGGATCAATTATTTTCCCCGTCTATCATTCAAATGTCATTGGTTAACTCTTTTCACTTTTACCCTTTTCACTCGATCACGAGATTTATTTCAATCTCTATCTCTTCCTTTGATAATAGTTAATAGCAATGACACATTCACTAATAACCCTAATCAATACCTAAACCTAACTGACACAGTCTAGATTCACTATATCAATTGATTCCGATTTAAGAGATTAAGATCGAGAACACGTTCTAATGTTATTTCAATTAGATACTCGTCTATTTTCTTCCTATTCACAATTTACCATGACACATGCATAAATCATAAATTTGCTACTTGTGAAATCCTAAATTGACACAATTTTAAAGGATTCTAGCAATGAATTAAGATCCAAGATTAAACAATTGACCAAATTGAAAAACCCTAGAAATCAAATTAATCAATCAAAACAGAAGAAAATATGAATAGGATAAAATAGATGAAAAGAAATTAACCTCAATTGAATTCAAGACGGTTCCAAAAATTGAATCCAAAGCAAGAAATTTAGTTTTTCATAAAAAAGTTGTCAACTCTCTAGGAAAAAAGTAATAATACCAAAGTTCAACCTAAAACTGAAGTTGAAAGAAGTATATATACTCCTCCAACCAATAATACTAAACCTAAACTAAAAAGGAAAAGTAAAAAGAAATTAAAATAATAATTAAACTCTTCTTCCTTCGGTCAACTCATTGCCTCGGTCAAACCGCTTAGCTTTGGAAATCAAAATTTCCTTATTCTCCCTTGCTTCACGTGACACGTGATATTGATTTACTTTCCTAATTTCTTGTTTTCGCTTTGGTCACCGAACTTTGTCCATCTGCAGCTTGGTCCCTGGACTTCTGATAATTACAACTTTGTCTTTGAACCTTCATTTGACTTGCTGTTGACATTCTCTGGCCTCCTTTGTTGTAACTCAGAACCAATATGTCTCATATTACAATAGAAATACCAATAATAATTCTCCTATTACAATGTTTCCTCACTAATACAAAATATAGCAATTTAACTATAATAAATACAAAATGTAATCAAATTGCTATAAAATGTTCAAAAAAATCGAGGAATTATCAAGACTAAAACTAACCTATCAAATTCCCCCACGCTTAGACCTTTTACTCGTCCCTGATTAAATTTCTCATTCATCGCTAACTCCAGATCTAAAACAGATGCGCAAAAGTTATTTCTCTAACTCCTCTAAACCATCCCAATCAATGATATTAACATAAACATTCGGAGAATGAACCTCCGCTCCTTATCACTCCAAAAATAACAATGGTACCAATGGCCTTAGCTTGACCCCAACTCCAAGTATGCAAAAAGGGACATCCAAACTAAGGCCCACACACAAAAAGCTAGGGGGAACTAAAAATGACCTAAGCTTCCCCCACGCTATCCTCGCACTACTACTCCATCAAATCAAGTCAATGCCCAAGTAAAGACTTACCTCGTGCAATACACCAACACCCCTTATATCACCGAGAAGAATTACGAGGACTTTCTACCCTAACGGCTCTAACCGAACCTCCTACGCCAAGAATAAACAATCCTACCCGACGCTCCAATCCTCCCTTATGTCTCCAAATTCCGGTTTCAATTTCGTAGGTTTTGGTAGAGAGAGAGAGAGGTTTAATGGGGGGGGGGGTAGGGCCGAATGGTGGTATGAAGGGGTTGAGCGCGGCGTTTATGGAGGAGAGAGAGGAAAAAGGAAGAAGATGAAGAGGAATGGGTGAGAGCCGACGGCTACAATGGTGGGTTGCTGGGGTTTAATGGCGGAAGGTGAATAGTGAGGGAGAGAGAAGGAAGAAGAAGGTTTCTGAAAATAAAAAGAAAAAATACTTCTTTCCAGTGCCCGCAATTGATTTTGGCCAATTTTGGGAGCGGACGCCCCCCTAATTTGGGTGCGGACGCTCCATATTTCCAGCAACTATTCACCGTTTTGAGCAAATTGGGAGCAGGCGCTCCCCCACTTTTGGAGCCGACACTCCCAAATTCCAGTAACTTTTTTTTTTTTTAAGAAACAGGCCCCCAGGACGTTTTGCTCCCCTCTCCATGCTTTTTCCTACACAACACCACAACACAAAAATACCTCAGTAGCACCAATTTCACAAAAATAAATAAGTAAACAGAAATAAAACAAAGATAAAAACAACGAAATTCCCGGGTTGCCTCCCGGTAAGCCGCCCTTCTTTACCGTCTTTAGCTAGACCAAATGCCGAGTAAGCCCCCGGCAAAGCATCCTCCAAATAACTAAGTAATGGGACGGGAGGCCCCACAAACACGAGACACATCAATGTAAGGGGGATGAAAGTAATCTTTTTGAGTTACCTCTAAAAGATGATTCAGTTCAATGACATGCCTCCCCGTTGGAGACCATTTAAGCTTCCCCTTTTTCGACATCACTTTCTTTTTCTCCCTTGGTGGCTCTCCTTTCTTATTTTTCTCCGGCTTCACTTTTGGAGACTCAACGTCATCATTCTCTACCTTTGCCTCATTTTTGATAATTGGCTCCCTCAAATACATGGCACAAACCTTGCGCACATTCTTGGGAAGGGTCTTATCACCAAACACATAAAAACTCACCACTTTCCCATCAAAGTCCATGGTTAAAGAGCCCTTCGTCACATCAAGCTTAGTTTCTGACGTAGACATAAATGGCCTCCCCAAGAGAATGGGAGCCTCAGAATCCATCTCCATCTCAAGCACATAAAAATCTGCCGGGAAAATCAAGTCACCAACCCGGACTTCAACATCTCTCACTACCCCCTTGGAGTATGCGTTGGACATATCCGCCAACTGTATAACCACTCGAGTATCCTCCAATTTACCCAATTTAAGGTCTTCAAATAATGCATAGGGCATAATATTAATGGAAGCCCACAAGTCAAGCATGGCTCTATGAAAATTGCTTCCCCCAAACGAGATAGGAATTACAAATATACCAGGGTCACTACACTTCTTTGGCATCTTTTTCTTATAAACTGCAGATACATGCTCCCAAATTTTCACCTTTTTCTGACTCCGCTCCTTTTGATTCCTCTTCATAGTGCATAACTCCTTTAAGAACTTTGCATACCTTGGAACTGATTGAAGAAGATCTAGAAATGGAATGTTCACCTCCAATCTCTTGAAAGTATCGAAAATAGCCTTGTCAGGCTCCTTTGAGGTGTCTCTCTTCAATGCTTCCGAAAAAGGTGCGACTGGCTCATAAACAGGAAATATGGGTGGAATATACTTCTCTTCAGGGATTTTCTCTTCCACCTTCAACTCTGGCTCAATACCTTTTCAACCTTCTGTTCAGGCTCTATCGACACCATCTGTCCATCAACATTCTTCTTCCGCCTCACATATACTGCGCTAACATTCTGCTTCGGAGGTTGCACAGTCTTTGCTGCCTCTCTAGCCTCTATTTTTACCACAGCCTCTGCAATCTGACTCACTTGCCTCTCCAAATTACTAATGCTCGCATCGTTCTTCTGTTGGAACTATTGAAAATTCCCATTTATGGTAGACATGCTCTGCGCTAGTGACCGAACCATGTCCTCTGTAGACTGTCTTTGCGGTTGTTGTTGTCCATCAGGTGCTCTGTACTGATTAAATTGGTTGCCCTGAAACTGTTGACCCTGCTGATACCCCTGCTGATTATTGAACGGCTGCCTGAAACCTTGTTGGCCCTGTGGTGGACCATACCTAAGGTTCGGATGAACACTATTCGCAACGTTGTAATTGAACTGCGGTTGCCTCTGACCTTGTTGATTGAACCCTATAGCATTAACATCTACCACCTCATTCGTCTGAAGAGTGGGACAAGAGTCAGTCGGGTGAGTCACATCATTATATATGCCACAGTGCTGAGGTTGTCGACCCAAAACCAATGTCTTCAACAGACTTTTAACATCTTCCAACTTAGTCTCCAACTTGCTTGTGATATTACTCGATCCCGCTGCACTGACTTGTCTAACACTAGACCTCCTTCCATGTGTCCTTGTGCTTTTGGCTAATTCTTCTATCAACTACTCTGTATCCCTGGCAGTTTTGTTCAATATACTACCTCCACAAGCAGAATCCACCCACCGTTTGTCCTGCACAGTCAATCCTCCATAGAAATATACAATAAGCTGCTCATTATCAAAGCCATGATACGGACAGCTTCTGCAAAGCTTGTAGAACCGGTTGTGATAATCATACAAAGATTCATCAGACCGCTGCTCCATGTTACTGATATCCCGTTTCATAACATTGATCTGATCTGGAGGGAAGAATTCATCAAGAAACACCTCCTTCAACTGCTGCCAAGAAGTAATGCTATTTGGTGGCAAGTGATAGTACCACGCATTAGCGTTATCCTTAAGAGTAAAGGAAAATGCCCTCAACAATAATTGCTCAAGGGGAAGTGCAACCGGCTTCATGCTCTTGCATATCTGCACAAACTGGGCTATGTGCTGATTCAGATTCTCCCCTGGTATCTCATTAAAATGGGGCAACTGGTTCAACAACCTCGGCTTCAACTCAAAAGTGACCCCAGCAGGCAAATCAGGAAACAGTACTGCTTGTGGTTGCTCATTCTAGTTCGGAGCAATCTTTTGCCTCAATGTCCGAAGTGAGTGGTTATTATTGCCTCTTCCATTACCCCCATTGTTCACAACCTCCGGATTGTTATCACCCATGCCGTTATTATTATTCATCTCGTTCCGCTGCAAATTTCTCCTGCACCTGAAATATCATTCGATTTTCGAAACAAATGGACTAGCAAGTTGATTAGCAGAACGGGTATGGACCATAAAAGGTTCCACACCACAAGATGACAATAATATTAAAGCTCAACTAAATAGAAAACAAGAAAAAGAAAAAGAAATAGATTAAGAAAAAGAATAAGAGTGCAAACAAATAAACACCGTTCCCCGGCAACGGCGCCAAAATTTGATAGGCTAAAGTCGCACGCCTACAAATTAATTACCAAGACAAGACTCGCCTACATAACTGCAGCTAGGACAAGTCCAGGGTCGATCCACTGAAGAACGGTTATTTATTTGCACAATTGTCACTTGACAAGATTGGGGGTCTAAGATTGATTTTAATTAAATTCCTAAGACGGGAATTAAAAACTAAGTTGTAAACAATTAAAGGCAAGCACTTTGGATCAATTATTTTCCCCGTCTATCATTCAAATGTCATTGGTTAACTCTTTTCACTTTTACCCTTTTCACTCGATCACGAGATTTATTTCAATCTCTATCTCTTCCTTTGATAATAGTTAATAGCAATTACACATTCACTAATAACCCTAATCAATACCTAAACCTAACTGACACAGTCTAGATTCACAATATCAATTGATTCCGATTTAAGAGATTAAGATCGAGAACACGTTCTAATGTTATTTCAATTAGATACTTGTCTATTTTCTTCCTATTCACAATTTACCATGACACATGCATAAATCATAAATTTGCTACTTGTGAAACCCTAAATTGACACAATCTCAGGGGATTCTAGCAATGAATTAAGATCCAAGATTAAACAATTGACCAAATTGAAAAACCCTAGAAATCAAATCAATCAATCAAAACAGAAAAAAATATAAATAGGATAAAATAGATAAAAAGAAATTAACCTCAATTGAATTCAAGACGGTTCCAAAAATTGAATCCAAAGCAAGAAATTTAGTTTTTCATAAAAAGTTGTCAACTCTCTAGGAAAAAAGTAATAATACCAAAGTTCAACCTAAAACTGAAGTTGAAAGAAGTATATATATACTCCTCCAACCAATAATACTAAACCTAAACTAAAAAGGAAAAGTAAAAAGAAATTAAAATAATAATTAAACTCTTCTTCCTTCGGTCAACTCATTGCCTCGGTCAAACCGCTTAGCTTTGGAAATCAGATTTTCCTTATTCTCCCTTGCTTCACGTGACACGTGATATTGATTTACTTTCCTAATTTCTTGTTTTCGCTTTGGTCACCGAACTTTGTCCATCTGCAGCTTGGTCCCTGGACTTCTGATAATTACAACTTTGTCCTTGAACCTTCATTTGACTTGCTGTTGACTTTCTCTGGCCTCCTTTATTGTAACTCAGAACCAATATGTCTCATATTACAATAGAAATACCAATAATAATTCTCCTATTACAATGTTTCCTCACTAATACAAAATATAGCAATTTAACTATAATAAATACAAAATGTAACCAAATTGCTATAAAATGTCCGAAAAAACCGAGGAATTACCAAGACTAAAACTAACCTATCAGGCGGTTCATGGCGATTCCGGGCTTTTTTGGTCCGGTTTCGGTTCGATTTTCCGGTTCCGGTCCGATTTGGTCATCCCTATGCCAAATACCGAATATCAAACACACACACCTTAGCACTAGAGAGGCAAAGTTCCTTTGGTTCGTATAATCCTTCCTCCCTTGTGATTCTAGCTTAAACACTGAGTGTTTAAGAGAGTGTTGGCTAAGGATAGGATTCATGCCTTGTCTCATTAGTTTCATAGAGCATTATCACTGTTATAGCTATAGGGAACTTTCGACTTTGTAATTGTTATATATTGATTATAAAGTCTTCGCCATCTAGGCACACTCAAGTTATATATTTATATAACTTGAGAAAATTATATCTTGTGTTATTTATTTTTGATGCACAAAGTTTTTACAAACTATTTAATTTTGGTGTGTGTGTGTTGTCCGTCAGTGTGTTATCCAAGGTGTTGGGTAACATCTACGGTAACATCTCTTTCTAGTGAAGTCATTGACAATTTCAGACTGCCATCCAGGCATTATCTCAGTAGTGAAGAGTATTATGCCTCAATGCTTTCATTCATTCTGCTTATGTCATTTGAGGAACAAATTTAGGGATAAAATGAGGATTTAATGCAGACCTTCGGCGAAAAATGATTTTTAAACTATGTCAATGTGCATTTGCTCCAACAAAAGAAATTTTCCACACTCTTTTGGATGAAATGAAGCATGAAGGTGGGGATAAAGTATCTGATTTTCTAGATAACCTTCCTCACGAGAATTATGCGAATGCATATTTTAAAGGTAAGAGATACGGGGAGATGACTTCAAATGCGGCAGAATCTTTTAATTCTCAGTTTAAATATGCTCGCTCACTTCCTGTTTGTGAATTAATTGATCAAATTCCCTTGAAGTTGATGGGGCAGATGTCTAGTCGTAGAGCAGAGTCATTGAATTGGTCATCTTCCTTATGCCCGACACAAGAGAAAAGGTACAGAAATAATGTAGAAAAGGGCCGATCTTGGATTATTCACTCCTCTTCTGAATATGTTTTTGAAGTTCATTCGAGTCCATCAATGGTTGTTAATATAGATGAATTTACATGCACTTATGGGATGTGGCAGCATGAAGGTTTCCTGTGTGTCCATTCAACTGCTGTGTTGTCTAAATGCAATAAAGACTCTTTTGAATTTATTGATAAATACTTTCACACTAGTAGCTATAGAAGTTGCTATGAACTTCCAATACAGCCTCATGTTTCATTTGGAGGTGAATTGTCAATTGTTGCAGCAGATGAAGAGACGGTCATACTTTCTCCATTATCCAAGTGTCAATCGGGAAGACCAAAAAAGAATCGCATAGCTTCAAGAGGAGAGGTAGTTTTTAAAAGAAAAATGAAATGTGGTCATTGCTTAAGAGTAGGAAATCATAACAGGAAGACATGCAAGGTTTCTTTGGATAATGTTTTTGTTATTTTTTTTATTTCATGTTTACGAGTAGGAAATCATAACAGTACTATGTCACTAGGCTTTGGTTTTTACAGTTTGAAGATGTGAACAATTATTAGATTTTTTTTTAATACATGATAAAATAAGTTTTCAATTGTTTTAAAAACACTTTTTTCTGTTTTTTTGTTATTATAATTGATAACTAAAGACATCAGTTGTGATACTTGACACATAATCATGATCGATTGCATGTTATACACAATTAATAATATAAGTTTTCAATTGTCAGGAAATTATAGAACATGTCTTTTAATATATTGGAAACTGCTCAAATTCTAATTTAGATAACAAAATTAAATACGACATATTTTGAACAACCACCTTTAAAACCACTTGCATTCATGAACTTCAGTTACAATTTTAAATCAAAAACACTAAAATGCTAAACCAAACCCATTAACTGTATCAATACACTTTCCAACATCACTTCATCAAAACAAAACCAGATGAACTTTCTAATGTTTAAACCAATAAAACCATATCTGAACCTTCACCAACAATTCTTCCTAATCTTCAACCAAAAACCATTTACCAACTTTACCAAGAAGTTTAAATCGAAAGAACCATAATTTGTACCTGCTTACAAATTTCAAATAAACACAATCACAACAAAGTAAACTTGTCTTTTAGAAAATCTTCAAACATCTTTGCTCTATAGAGATAACCATCATTTGTGTCATATTTTTTACTGATGAGTCCAGTTTGAAGAAGTTCCTCCACTTCCTTCAGCACTATTATCCTGCAATCATCACTTCCCTTGCGTTGTTGTGGTGCATCCTTTACTTCAACAAATTCCAAAGGTTCAACAGGGGGAGACAATGATTCTGGTACCAAGTCCGTTGTAAATTCAAACAGAAAAAAATAAAATAAAAATTAGAAAACTGTAATTCGAAAATAGTTTTTAAAATTAACTGTAATGCATTTAAATATGTACCATCTTTCTTGCATCAACAACTACTTGTCTTTTGCATTTTTTCTGTTTATAAGCAATGAGTTGTAATGTCTGTATTTTCCTTCCTCCGTGTCCAGCACAAGCAGAGTCCAATGTCGAACAGTTTTACAGGTTAATGGTGAATGAATTGGGAAAATGATGAACTTTGTTCCTTCACCTATTAACTTCAAGAAAGGATCTGCGATTTGGACTTTTCTGTAATTCTCATTAAAAATAGGGTTGGTCAAATACTCATGCATAGTTTAATAAGATCTCAATTAAAGTATTCGTATATTGAATATAAATTGTTATTAACAAATTTGAATAGCTAACAATTATTATGTTTCATACCGTCCCATTTGCTGTAATTATTCCAAAGGTCAACTCAGAATTGTGTTTATTGTATTTTCTTTCCAAGATATCCAAATAACCATTCATTACCTATTAAAACAAAATTAATAGAACATTTTCAACTGAAAATATCTTAGAACTAATAGAACAATACCAAACAAAAAAAAAGGATATAAATGAGAACTTACAGAATCTTTTGTTTCCATGCCATAGGCTATCTCTTTCAATTGTTTAAGGTCCATATGAATTATATTTGTGCTCCCCCCTGCACCCTCTCCAAACTTCTCCCAGACAAGACCACTGTAACATATTTTAAATATGAAATTATATATATAATGATATTTAACTTTTAATACTACAAAAATATATTTCTAAAAGATAATTGAGAACTTGTCTATACTTAAATTCTAAAAGGTAATTGAGAACTTACAAAAAAAAAAAAAAACAAAAAACAAATGAGATGTTACACATAATACACAACAATAACTAAAAATAACAGAGAACATCCAAATAATAAAAGATTTTAACAGAATATAATTGAGAACTTATACTTGTAATTACTTACCTTAATTCTTTATCTCTAACAAGTCGCACAAAAAGCTGAGAACTTGCTTCATTGATTTTTTTTGTTGTCAAGCTGTGATTCACATCAAAAACATCACTGGGGACTGCAGGTTTGTCAACCTGAAAATCATCGTATTCATCGACTTTCATTTCAGTTGGTTTTTTCTTCTCAACAATTTTTTTCTTTTGTGCTGGTTGTTTCTTCTCCGCAACAATTTTCTTTTTCTTTTCTGCTGGTTCATTTTTTTCCTGACAAGGTTTCTTATTTTGTCTCACATCCCCAAACTCAAAGTTTTCATCTACCTCCTTTGTTGTTCTCTTCCTTGCTTTCACTCTTAGAATTTGAGAAGGAACACTGTCTTTTGCAGCTTCTTTCTCCACAGAAACACCCGCATTCATCCTTTTCCTAAGTTCACACTTCAAATCCTCATTTTCCTTCTCAAGCCTCTCTACTTTTTCTTTAAATTCTTTCAATTGTTTTTCAAAATCTTTTTTCATTTCTTCTTTTTCTGCAATAATTTTAAATTCCCGGTCTGTGTTCAAATCCTTCAAAAATTTCAGCTCTTCATTAGTTGCTTTCAATTTCTCATCATCGCTTAATTATGCATAATTTTTTTCCATATTCTGAACCCGTTCTTCATGAACAATCCTCATCAACTCATTCATCTCACTTTCCTTTTGGATTTCCTTTTCCTCCATCTCCTTCTCCAAATCTGCAATTCTTTTCTCAAATTCTTCCTTCTTTTCCTTCAAAATATTTGACCATTTCCTCTCGAGTTCTACCTTTGAAGTAAAAATCTCCTCCATCTCACCAACCAATTTTTCCTTTTCATTTATAAGTTCCCTGATTTCATTTTTGCATTTTTCTGAAGTCTCAAAGTTTCAGCTTCAACATCCTCATTCACAGCAGTATCTACCTATTCCACAACAAATTCCCCTTCATTTCCATGCTATATTTGATCTACATCATCCAAGAATTCTTTGTCTTTTCTCACTTTTTCTCTTTGTTTCTCTCTCTCTTCTTCTCTCTCTTTCTGCTCTCACTTCTTCTCTACCTTGTTCATTCCTCTCTTGATTTTCCTCAACAAATTCACTTTCCTTAAATATTTGTATTTCTTCGGTTGTTAAAGTTAACTCTTCATCAGAAACCTATTTAAGAAATATATAAAAAAAATCACTAAAATTATTTCCAAACAAGCTTTTACTAATAAAAACAATTGAGGAATCATAAAAACAATTGAGAACTTATAAAAACAATTGAGAACTAGTAAGTTCTCAATTGTTTTTATGAGGAGAAGATGGGTTTCCTCATAAAAATAATTGAGAACTAATATGATCTCAATTGTTTTTATGAGGAGAAGATGGGTTTCCTCATAAAACCAATTGAGAACTTATTAGTTCTCAATTGTTTTTATGAGTTAAAGATGGGTTTTCCTCATAAAAAGTGAGGTAGAAGAGAGAACTTACCTCGGCTGCTTTTAGTTTATCAATTTTCAACTCCTTGAAATTGTCTAGCTTTAATGGCAATCT
This sequence comes from Adenophora triphylla var. japonica, assembly GCA_022495995.1. Taxonomy (NCBI): domain Eukaryota; kingdom Viridiplantae; phylum Streptophyta; class Magnoliopsida; order Asterales; family Campanulaceae; genus Adenophora; species Adenophora triphylla. The sequence goes on along the minus strand of JAFEMH010001141.1, from coordinate 415,741 downwards.
CCATTTAATAAACCTTGGGATCATCAACCTTGTTGGAGCATCTCCATCCTTTACATGCTCATGGAACCAATACAACAAAATAAAACATGTTATGAACAGTGTGTTTAGTATTAATATAACAGATAAAGAAAATATTACAAAAAAAAAACTTACAGAAAGTGTTGCAGCACATCCTGTAACACCAACAGGATTTCCAGAGTTTTGTCGGATTGATTGTATAAGCCTCCCATGTATTGCAATTGCCCGGTTGTAATTTTTCAATATGTTTATATCCTCAACATAATAGAAAAACACATTTAGGATTACATCTCCCGTGGATGTAAAAAACAATGAGGCAATTGCATACAGAGTCATCAGCCTCACTACATCCTCCACATCTTGATCTTCATCACTATCTTTAAGTTCCAAAAACATTTTCTTGACTTTAGAAATCCTTTTTTTTTGTCTGAAAATCTTATTTTCACCAAACTTGAAGCAAACAAACTCCCTCTTGACATCAAATCAAGAACCTCATCCCCACAAGCTATCCCAAATTTAATTTTGATGTCATTTGGAGTGAAATTGACATATTTTTCTCCTAACTTGAAACTCTGTGTGGCAATTATGTAACACTTTATTATATTCCTAAGGATAAGGTCTGAAGGTAAGGTGGCCGAGTGGGCCTTGGGGCTGCTGGTCGGCTCCTTGTGCAAATGGGAATTCAAGGTTGTTTCCTTTCCCACTTCAACAAGGAGATTTGTACTCCCACCATATTGTGGTTAGGGAATTTAGGAAAACTATAAATACTTTTCACCCCTAACATAATTTGATGATTTAATTTCTATTATAATAGAGATCAATAATTTTAAATGTTGCATGAGATCAATTGCTAATCTGAAATTATAGATCAACAGTCAGGAATTTCATGACCAAATTCGTGCACTATATTAGAGATTGTAATCGTTGATTTCCAAGTGATAATAATATTCTCTACATCTTTCCGTGTACGTTGCCAAGTTGGTGAACCACATATATTTTTGTGTTCGTGTGATTGCTATTTATTCACTATTTTCTTATCTCTGTTCTAACAAATTGGCATCAGAGATGATTGGTTGAAAAAGATCCGAGGGTATTCCGCTGCAGAAAAAGATGAGATCAAAAATAGAATCACCAATTGAAAAGTTCGATGGGAAGAATAGTTTTAGTCTTTGGCAAATAAAGATGAAAGCACTGTTGAGAGACAATGGTTTGTGGGTTAAAGTGGCTGCTTTAATCAAGGGTCATCAGAATCCAAAAGGCAAAGCAGAAGCCGTTCTCACAAGTGTTGTAGTGGCTGCAACAACAAAGAGTTCGGAGAAGAACATGAAGGATGTTGAGAAGTGATAAGTGTCTATTTTATAGGCACTTATATGATAAATATGTACTTTATTTAGTTTAGTTTTAAATTATTTTAGTTTAATTTAGCTAATATTATACTTGTTTTGCGAATTTTATACTTGGTGATATATTGTTATGATTGAACAGGAGTTAGGTACATTGTTGGTTTAAAAATGACATGGAATAAATCTTGTGGAGTAGAAGGATCAAAAGGAGGCAAAGGAAAACACTTGGAAAAATAAAATTTGAAGAATCTGACCAAAGCAGCAGGTGCTCGCTCGAGCACCCCAAATGACTTGACCGAGCAGATCAAAGCCGAATGAATGTATTTTTGGAGAGCACTTGCTCGGCCGAGCAGGTCATATGACTCGTCCGATCACCACCTATTGTTAGCCAAAAGGTTCCTTTCCAAAGTTTACAGGCTTTTGGAGAAATTGGTGCAACTTTTTGACCCAAGGCCTAAATAAAGACATGTTTTCATCAAATTTAATCATCCAGAATTTTGTGTAAACATATTCTAGCATATATTACATTCCAAAACATCATTTAATTATAAGATTTATCAATTGTTCTTAAATTTCTTGTACTTGGAGTTTTTGAAAATTAGTAAAAGTTTGAAGGTTTCTTTTACAGCCATTATTTATCTTTCAATCATAAGAATAAGTATCCCTCTCCCTTATCTATTATCTCATGCTTTTTTCTTATCTCCTTTTTATTATAATGTCAATGGCTTGTTAGAAATCCCCCTAGTTCTTGGGGTTGAAAACTCAACCACATGTGTTTATCATTTTAATCATGCTTCTTCCTTTATCTTCATCTTAAATTAAATTTATTCATATCATTCTTAATGCATATAATTTGGAGATGTCCTTATTTATATGAGTCTAGTTAATCAAGTCATGGACTTAGCCGTGAATCTTGATTAACGGATCCATATGAACTAAACAAGACACTATTAATCACGAAAGTAGATTAATTACCTAGGGGTGATAGTTAATTGGAAAATACGTGGAATTTAACATGAACTTAATGGATTTTGGTTAAATAATTGAACAATCGAGAGAAAAGCCGTGTTAACCTTAAAATACATGTGCTATACTTAATTAATCGTGAGAAGTTAGCACGAATAGCGTATCATCCTTAATTTTTGATGATACCTTTTGTATAAAACATGATTATTTGTTGATAAATGCATGATTGTTTGAGTCTCAATCCCGAAAATATCTTCATCTAATAAAGTTCAATTCAATTTAGAGTAGTTTGCCTTAATCGATATATTCATAATAAAAATAATTTCCCCCAATCAACTTTTATTTTATTGTTACTTACATAAGGCAAATATTTTACATAGTATACTTTGTCCTCGTGGGATCGAGCCGCATTTGCCTTCATCTTCACTATATTACACCCTGCACTTGCGAATAATAAACTACGCTGATAGGTTTTGAATTAACAAGTTTTTGGCGTCGTTGCCGGTACAACGGTTTACTATTTCAATAATTGCTTTCAATTGTTTATATTGTGTTTTATTAATTAATTTTTTTTCTATTTCCCCTGCACCCATTTATTTTATTATCCAATTTAAACATTAGGGACAATGTTTATTTCAATTGTGGGGGAGGGCTCTATATCTACTTTTAGTTTGCATTTTTCATTAGTTGCATGCTAATTTAATTTTTTCATGTCTTCCTTTTATATGCATTAGTTTAAATTAAATGTTTCTTTCTTTCTAATATATGCATGTAATTTAGTTGCACGTTTCCCTTTTTTCCGATGTATGTATCGTAATGTAGAGCATTTTTATTTTTTTTCAAAAAATAAAAATATAAAATAATAAAAATTATCCCTATGATGATATTGTATTAATTGCCTACTAGTTGGCTTGATAATTTATCTTCTATCTCATAATTCCATATCTTTTATTGTTTGAAAATTTTAGAAAATGAACCTAAAAGTATAATAGAAAAGTAGATGGAAAAATCATAATTTGATATAAAGGTAATAAATTCTAATTTGTAAAGTATTGTTGATTTATGAAACTTTTGAATTCATTTGGCACTTGGATGGACTTTTTCCACCAAAAAAGATTTTTTAAGAAGTTTTTGAATATTTCTTATGAATTGTTCAACTTGGGGCCTAGCTAGATTTTATTTTCCTTCATATAAACTCATCACTTGATGCACTTATTGAATCATTCCCCTTTCCCGTTTCACTTTCAAGTCTAGTTAAATAAAAAGTGCATACATATTATTAAAATCTCTCCAATCAAAAATCAAAATGTATAAATCATTAGTGTGTGATGTTGTAAAAATTAGATGCATTATGTTACTCTTTAAAAGTTTTTAAGGACTTATTTCTTTATGCCTTTTTAAAAGAAGGTAATTCATTTTTAGCTATCATTGATATTTCCCAATTTCACTTTTGATTCAAATTGAATGTCAATTGCTGCTTTCTAAGTTTGGAAAATATGATCTTTGTCTTTAATGGAACACTTCATCCATCCCATTTAGTTAAGTATCCAAACTTAAAAATTTTATTGTTCACCTAGCATTTGAAGTAAAAATTATCTTTTTAAAAGTCCATCCATTATTGATCCAAAAATTCATGTATATCACTAAATCATTCTTATGCTTATGCTTATAATTAGTGCTCCCTCCGTCCCAAAATGTTTGGCCCATTTGATTTTTTTTTTAACTTTGATCACAAATTTATGAGAGATTAATCATGTTCATGAAATTCTAAAAGTTGTTGTTGATAATATTATTAATGGTGAATCAATAGGAATTTTTAGAATTTCATGAACATAATTAAATTGTCATATATTTGTGGTCAAAGTTCAACAAAAAAATCAAATGAGACAAACATTTTGGGACGGAGGGAGTAGGATTCACTAGTAATATATAAATTTATACTTTTTGATTTGCTTTCTAATATCTTTTTAGGATATATTTTTTTCAAAATTTTTAACTATAAAAGGTATGGAGCAATGAATAGAAAATGATTTGACAACAATCTTATAACACACTTCTGATAAGGGGACTATTTTACTTCTTTCTTTTTCCATTTTTTTTCTTATAGCTTACTATTTTATTCTCCATGTTCTATATTTTGTTATAAACTTGCTCAGAGACAAGCGAGAATTTAAGTGTGGAGAAGTTGATAAGTGTCTATTTTAAAGGCACATATATGATAAATATTTACTTTATTTAGTTTAGTTTTAAATCATTTTAGTTTAATTTAGCTCATATTTATACTCGCTTCCCGGATTTTATACTTGGTGGTATGTTGTTATGATTGAACATGAGTTAGATACATTGTTGGAGTAAAAACAGTATGCAATAAAGCTTGTGGAGTAGAAGGATCAAAAGTAGGCAAAGGTAAACACTTGGAAAAATAAATTTTGAAAAATCAGACCAAAGCAGCAGGTGCTCAGCCGAGCATCCCTTATGACTCGGCCGAGCAGATCAAACCCGAAGGAAAGTATTTTTGGAGAACACTTGCTCGGCCGAGCAGGTCATATGACTCGGCTGATCAGCACCTGTTTTCAACCAAAAGGTGTCTTTTCAAAGTGTGGATCCTATTGAAGAAATGAGTGCAACTTTTGACCCAATGCATATATAAAGACATGTTTTCATCAAATTTAATCATCCAGAAATTTGTGTAAACATACTCTAGCATAGATTACATTCCAAAACATCATTTAATTATAAGATTCATCAATTGTTTTTAGAGTTCTTGTACTTGGAGTTGTTGAATATCAATACAAGTTTGAAAGTTTCTTTTACAGTCATTATCTCTCTAGTCTTTATCTCTCTTTCAATCATAATAATAAGTATCCCTCTCCCTTATCTATTATCTCATACCTTATTCTTATCTCCTTTTTATTATAATGTCAATGGCTTGTGAGTAATTTCCCTAGTTAATGGGGTTGGAAACTCAACCTCATGTGTTTATCATTTTAATCGTGCTTCTTCCTTTATCTTCATACTAAATTAATTTCTTCATATTATTTTTAATGCATATAATTTGGAGACGTCCTTATTTATATGAGTCTAGTTAATCAATAGATGGACTTATCTATGAATCTTGATTAAAGGAATCATATGAAGTAAAGTAGGCAATATTAATCACGAGAGTAGATTAATTGCCTAGGGGTGATCGTTAATTAGAAAATATGTGGAATTTAACATGAAATTAATGGATTTTGATTAATGAATGGAACAATCGAGAGAAAGGCCATATTAACCTTAAAATACATGTGCTATACTTGATTGATCGTGAGAAATTAGCACGAATATCGCATCATCCTTGATTTTTGATGAAACCTTTTGTCTAAAGCATGATTATTTGTTGATGAATACATAATTGTTCGAGTCCCATTCCCGATAATATCTTAATATTATAAAGTTCTTAATATTATAAAGTTCAATTCAAGTTAGAGTAGTTTGCCTTAATCTAGATATTTATAATAAAAACAATTTTCCCCAATCAACTTTTATTTTATTATTACTTACATAGAGCAAATTTTTTACATAGTAGACTTTGTACTCGTGGGATCGACCCACATTTGCCTTCATCTTTACTACATCAAACCGTGCACTTGCGGATAACAAACTAATCCGATAGGTTTTGGCTTAACAAGAAGGAAACAACAAATCTGATCGCGCCCACTCTAAAATTATAAGGTGTCTAGATGATGAAATTATAGTGGATATTGCAGATACTGATTCCGGAGGTGATTTGTGGCTTGCATTGGAAGATATGTTTCTAACATGATCATTGACCAATAAGATGTATCAGAAGCAAAAGATGTATTCTCTTTGAATGAAGGAAGGTACGCCCATTAGAGATCCTATAGATAGATTTACATCTACATTACTTGAATTTCATAATATAGATGCTAAATTTACGGATGGGGATGATGCATTAATGCTTTTTGTTTCATTACCTTTATCTTATAAGAACTATGTTAACTCTATTATAAATGTTAAGGAGACGATCACTCTAGAGGTGGTGAAATCCTTGCTCAAAACTAGAGAGTTGCGTCGAAAGGCTAGTGGTAATAGTAGTACAAATTACCAGTCAACAGGTTTAGTTGCGGAAGGCAACAAGGGTTCTGGCAGTAAGAAGAAAGCTTATGTCAAGAAGGGTCCGAAACCTGGGGATATTTGTAACTATTGTAGGAAAAAAGAGACATTGGAAGACCCATTGTACTTGGAAGAAGCGAGGTGAGCCTCCTATTTGTTCTGATGCTATTGCTGCTGCAGTTGATAGTAGCAGTTCTGGTGAGGATTATGGTTTAGTAACAGAATAATCTAACCGACAGTTAGATGGGTAGATTCTTGACTCTGGAGCTTCTTACCATATTAGTCTAATTAGAGAGTGGTTTACAACCTAAGAGCAGGTAGATTGGGGTTATATTCATATGACCAATAGTGTAATTTGCAAGGTAGTTGGTATTCGCTCTATCAAGCTGCGGACTCATGATGGTTAGTTATGCACTTTGAACGATGTGAGACACGTTCCACTTATAACGAATAATCTGATTTCTCTTAGTCGACTAGACAAAAAAGGGTACAATTTTAAGGTAAATGTGGAGCAGTTTGTGTTTACAAAGGTTCTGAAGTGATTCTGAGAGGCATTAAGCGGGGCACCTTGTATTTCCTCCCAGGTAAAACGCTTTTTGGGTTGCATCATCTGAAGTGAACAGTAGAGGGATGCATACACTAGCGAATCAGGATATTCTTTGTGGCAAGAAGATCAAGAAACTCCAGACATATAATGGGTTGGAGTTTTGCTGTACTAAGTTCGATGAGTTCTCTAAAGAAGTGGAGATTTTTAGACATCTCACTATCAGGGGTACACCACAACAGAATGGTGTCTAACGCACGAATCAGATGGTGTTGGCTATAGCAAGGTGTATGCTCTCCAATGCAGGTTTGTCTAAACGTTTCTGGGCAAAAGCGGTTTGTACAACATGTTACTTGATAAATCGCGGACCTCACACAGGTATCAACCTCAAAATTCCAATTGAGGTATGGTCAGGTAAACCTGTTGATTATTCTGGAGTTTTTGGTTGTACTTCCTATTATCATATGGATGATGGGAAGTCAGAACCGAAGGCCAGAAAAGGAGTTTTCATTGGTTCTGGAGATGGTGTCAAGGGATACCAAGTTTGGTCTCCATAAGAGGGTAGGGTGATTTTAAGCAGGAATGATGTCCTTGATGAAAATTCTGTGCTTATTCCTACTATGAGATCTGCGATTGTATCAGGTATTGGTAGTGTTTATAATTAGGTGGAGCTACAAGATACAACATAGTTGAGCAGTCAACAATCTGATGTTAATCAGGATCTACTTGGTAGTGTTGATAAACAAGTGGAGTTACAAGATACAACATAGTTGAGCAGTCAACAATCAGATGTTAATCAGGATCTACTTGGTAGTGTTGATAAACAGGTCGAGTTACAAGATACAAAAATGTTTAGCAGTGCACAGTCAGATGTTAATCAAGATCTACCTTTAGAGGTGAAAGCACCAGACAGTTCATCACCTATTCATGAAGAACATGGGCTAGCTCAAGAGAGGACAAGACGATCTAATTTCGGGAAGCTTCATATGAGGTATGATTTTGAAGACATGATGGCTTATGCACTTCAAATTGAAGAGGAAGTGGAGCCCGATCATACGTAGCCAACAACTTTCAAGGAAGCAATTAAATGTTCAGAGTCTACCAAGTGGCTTGCATCTACTGGAGATGAGATGGATCTTTCACATGATGCTAGTGTTATCAGTAGGTTCATGTGGAATACTGATAAGAAACATTGGCAGGCAGTGAAAAGGATCTTCAGGTACCTTAGGGGTACATCAGATGTTAGTCTTATTTATGTAGGTGATACAGAATGTGCAGTTGAGAGTTTTTATGATTCAGACTACTATAGGGATGTTGATACGAGGAGGTCTATAACTGGGTACATATTTACAATTGGTGGGTCAGTTGGAAGGATACTTTGCAATGTACAGTGACTTTGTCAACTACAGAAGCGGAGTACATGGCATTGACAAAAGCTGCTAAGGAGGGAATATGGCTAAAGGGTTAGATCAGTTGCCTCAGGTTATATCAGGATTACGCTACAATATATTTTGACAGTTTGAATGCAATATATTTGACCAAGGATCAAGTTCATCACGAAAGGACCAAGAACATTGATGTGAGGTATCATTTTTTGAGAAGTGAGAAGCGGATTAAAGTGAAGAAAGTGGGTACTGCAGACAATCCTGCTGACATGTTCACGAAGTCCGTTCCAAATAGCACGTTCCAACATTTTTTGGAATTGCTAAATGTTCGTAGATGTTAGACAGCATCTGAGGTAGATGGAGAGTTCTAGTTACTTGATTTGGAGGTTCAAAGTCAAGGTGTAGATTTGTTGGATTTAATGCCTTTGAAATTAGGACGTCTAATTTAGTGGATTAAATTAGCAATAATAGTAATTCCTGACTTGTAACAAGTACAACGCAGTTGGAATGTGCAGTTGGACTGCGCAGTTGATTGAACTTCGACGATGGACAAAGTGGCTGGAAATTGAGTGCTCACGTTGAGTGTACACCTAAATTACAGCAGCAACAAAATTTAGGATTAATTCCCCCCCCCCTTATAGAAAGTTTTTTGGAATGATCAATTCCATTGACCAATAGGGGGAACACTTAGGCCCCTTTTGGTTCGTGGTATTTGGATGGAATCCAATAGAATTGGAATGGTCAATTCCGTTAGACCAATTCCTTTGAAGTGTTTGGCTAAAGTTTTGCAAAAAATTTCATTCCAATGGAATGCTCAATTCCTTTGATTAAAGGAATTGAGCATTCCATCCAAAAATGAAATGAATGTCAAATTTCTTCGGGAATGGAATTCAAAAAAAAATTATGACCAAAATAACCCCAAACCCAAATCACCCCTACTTACCCCACCAACCCAGCCCCTGCCCTACCCCACCCCCTCCCCCCACCCTCCCCCCCCCCCGCAAAAAATTTTTTTTATTCATTTTGCGTACCCCTGCATACCCCACCCACCCAGCCCCTGCCCTACCACCCCCACCCCACCAAAAAAATTTTTTTTTACTAATTTTACATACCGCCTACCCCACCCACCCAGTCCCCGCCCTACCACCCCCACCTACCCCACCCACCCAGTCCCTGCCCTACCACCCCCACCCCCCTCCAAATTTTTTTTTACTCATTTTGCATACCCCTGCCTACCCCACCCACCCAGCCCTGCCCTACCCCTACCCCCCACCCCAAAAAAAATAATTTTTTTACTTATTTTTCATACCCCTACCTACCCCACCCCACTCTCCTCCCAAAAAAAAAAAATTAAAAATTTTTACTCATTAATTTTTTAAAAGAAGGGTAAATTGGACATTTTATATGTTTTCATTCCATTCCTATAATTTGTATTTTCAAACCAAACATGATTTTCCAAGAAATTGAATGATAATTTCATTCCATTCCGTGCCAACCAAACGGAGGAGTTTGACCAGTTTTTTTCCATTCCAATTCCTTTCAGGAATTCAATTCCATTGATTATTCAATTTCTTCATTTTTTTATATCGAACCAAACGGCCCCTTAAGGTGCTCACCTGCTGAGATCTGACCAGGGTTGTTTTGGCCGAAGGTAGGGTGGCTGAGTGGGCCTTGGGGCTGCTGGTCGTCTCCTTGTGCAAACAGGAATTCAAGGTTGTTTCCTTTCCTACTTCAACAAGGAGATTTGTACTCCCACCATATTATGGTTAGGGAATTTTGGAAAACTATAAATACTTTCCACCCCTAACATAACCCCTAGCATAATTTGATGATTTAATTTCTAGTGTTATAAAGATTAATAACTTTAGGTGTTCCAGAAATTCAATTGTTCATCGAAATTCTAGATATAGGGTTTGCACAATCATTAATTTTGTGACCAAAATTCGTGCACTATATTAGAGATTGTAATTGTTGATATCCAAGCTTCTCTACCTGTATACATAAACAAATTGATGAACCATATATATTTTGTGTTCGTGTGATTCCTATTCATTCGCTATTTTCTTATCTCTATTCTTTGATCTGAAATTAGTATGTCCTTCCCAATTAAATGAAGAGTCGGTCTGGGAAGAAACGCGTTTCTCCGTGCTTCTGGAGAAACGGGGCTTGTTTTGTCGCGCGACGTAATAAGCGATTACGGATATACTTTCATCGGCTCACGGATATCCGAAGCTTTGGAAAGGATATCCAGAATCAAATATTTTTACGGATATCCTTTCGAAGCACGGATATCGAGCATTGAATATGGATATCCAGAAGCTTTGAAAAGGATAGCCAGAAAAAATATTTGATTTCTGGATATCCTTTCCAAAGCTTCTGGATATCCTTTCCAAAACTTCTGGATATCCAGAAGCTTTGGAAAGGATATCCAGTTGTGGTGGCTAAGTATGTCGCGCGACAAAACAAGCCCCGTTTCTCCAGAAGCGACGGAGAAACGCGTTTCTCCCCAGATTTTGTGTTAAATGAATAACCCGAAACCGCCACATTTAGTTTATTAAGTTTTAGTCGCTTTCATCCCTAAATAAATATTTAAATTTCAATTTAAGAAAATCTTTAAAAATGTTTGTTTTTAATACTTTATAGTGGAAAAGAAGTATAAATATAACTTTTTCATCCAAGACTAATAGTTCTATCAATAGTTTAAACGTTTATTAAGAAACCATGATGAAATGAGTAAAAATTGTAAGTGGGTTGAGGAGATAAATGTCCAAAAATATTATTGATGATTGGAGTGAGTACAAAGTAGGTCTGCTGAGAAACGCGTTTCTTCATAACTATGGAGAAACGCATTATTAATAGCCAGAAGCTATATGTTTGATAACCAGAAGAAAATTTCTGGATATCAGTCTCAAAGGGTTCTGGATATCCAGAAGCTTTGGAACGGATATCCAGAAGCCTTTGGGCGGATATCCAGAAAAAATAGATTTGAAGCCAAATCCAAGGCCAAGACCAGAAATTGCTTATTGAAGGTTTCTGGATATCCAGAAACCTTCAAATGTATATCCAGAAACCATCAAATGAATATCCAGAAACATTTTGAAAGTTTCGGATATCATTGAAGGTTTCTGGATATCACTTTCATAAGCTTACGGATATCCTTTCAAAGGGTTACGGATATCGAACCTTTGAGACTGATATCCAGAAGTAACCATGGGACAAGGTCATGGCCAATACAAAAAGTTTCTGGATATCCTTTCAAAAGGTTCTGGATACCCGTAACCCGTTTCTCCATAACTTATGGAGAAGTTTCTCCCTAGATTTTACGAATAAGTATTGATTTCTATTTTATTTTTGTAAATTTTCAAAAAGATGATGATATAAATGTCCAAAAACTACTTTTTGTGTGCCATTTTGGAAATAAAACAAGGTAAAATCTTAGTCTGATAAGAATAAAAAGTATAGGCTTTTAAAAAAAAAATTTGATTTGGGAAATAATATTCTTGAATTTGAACATTTATTTGAGGATAGTGGGAGTAAGAAGTATTACTCACTCCATTCCATAATAATAATAATAATGTTTTTATTTTTCTTTTTGATCTGTTGTTGTAGAAGAAGATTCTCAGTTGTTTTATTTTTTAAAATAAACAATACTACCCACTTGCTACACTAATAATAACAACGTACTTACTATTTTTTACCAAATTTTTTACTCCTATTTTACTTTTCATATTCAAAATATTTTCTTTTTCTTAATTTTTATACAAAGTCAAACCAAAAACTTTATTGTGAGAGGAAAGGAGTAAAATTTTATTACATGCTAATATTTATCATTTTCTTTCCTCTTAAGATAAATGATCTATAAAATATATTTTAAATACAAAATTGCATTGCACCATCTAACATAAATAAAAATAATTTATACATTTATATTTAGTAAATTGTCATAAATAAATTTACTTACTATGCAGGTTTAGGGTTAAACATGACCGATTTAAGATAATCCCATGGGTGTAAAAATTACATCCCAAACCCTTTCATTAACAACAAATCATTAAAAATTTGACGATACGAAATCATCTGTACACCTTGTGTATAACACAGATAATTTAATGACTATAAGCTACTAGAGATGATATCATCATAATATCATCATTGATTTATAACCATTTGATCACTTGTAATACAAATATGGTATACAAAAAGTGATATCGGTGATATTGACTTTGATTTGACATGTTTTCCTTTTTTTTTTCAATCTGAAACTCAATAATCAACTAATCCATTCATTACATTCCATCCGTACCATTCACAAAAATAAATAAATTTAGAAAACAAATACTAAGTCAAGTTGAGAAAAATTATATTGGAGTAAAGATTTCCATCTTTACATTTAATACTCAACTAGAACTTGTACTAGTATCTTTTAAATGTTTGTATACTGGTCAAAAAAAGGGTATCATTTAAAAATCATTGGAGTCATATGGCTGCGGCCTTTTCGACGCATGTACCATCATAAATCAATACTCCCTCCGTCCCGGAACAATCTTCACACTTTCCCTTTTGGACGTCCCAAAACTTACTTCACACATTTAAAATTTACCTAAAATTGAAAGAAATCTTTACTATTCCCTCCACTCATTCTCTCTCCTACATTATTTTAAGGACTTTTCTATTGTGTGCCCATGGGCACATGATAAGGATTAAAGATTCTCTTGTAATGTGTGTCAAATTAATACTTGACACACATTACAAGAGAATCTTTGAATAAATCTTTTAAAGATTCTCTTGTAATGTGTGTCAAATTAATACTTGACACACATTACAAGAAAATCTTTAAAAGATTCTCTTGTAATTTGTGTCAAGTATTAATTTGACACACATTACAAGAAAATCTTTAATTCTTATCATGTGCCCATGTGCACACAATAGAAAAGTCCTTATTTTAATACTCACAACACCATTATAATTTACTATTCTCTCCACTCATTCTCTCTCCTATTTTATTTTCACACTCACAACACTTTCAATATAATACTCCCTCCTTAAAACCAGTGCAAACAGTGTTTGTGAACCAAGTTCCGGGACGAAGGGAGTATTTCATTGACTTATTTATGTCTACTTGATCCCTATGATATTTTTATCACAATATTTCAGATTAAATTTCAGGAAATTTCAAAAAAACCTAAAATACGTTTACACTATCAAATTATATATCGATTCTCACTTTACATCCTTATTTAAAAAGTCGGTATGTTTGGTAACTAAACTTTCAAATCGTCCCACTTTACACCCCGACACTAACGTACGTTAGAAAAGTTAACGAAATATTTCATGTGTTAGGAAAATTACTTACAAAATCAGTAAATAGAAAGAAAACAGATTACAAACAGAAACAAAACATTAAATAAATCGAATTTTCGAAATTGCCCGAGTCGTGTGAGACCACACTCTCCTTAAGACAATTTACGCCTCCTCAACGAGTCGTGCTTGAGTTTGATCGGACGGTTGTCTTCCAGGATAAAATGGAGTGGACCGGAACAGTTACTGCACAATAGTACTTCCGGCGAATTGAGAATAAGCCTAGACAGTATCAGCACGGGTGCAGATGCAAGAGGCCAAGGAAACAGATTTATCAATATGCAACGAACAGGAGATTGTGAGGAACTGATGAATTTTTCGTGTGTAGCAAACTGATTTGTGTCTCCCTTTTTATACTGCTCAAATCGTTAGAATCGAAGAGACTTTCTCAATTAAATTGAGAAGCCAAAGTGTTTCAGCTTCCAATTAAATTGAGAAGCCAAAGTGTTTCAGCTTCCATGAAACTGTCAAATGAAATGAAGGGACTGGACTGTTCGAATTCTGTCTGTTCTAGTTCAGTTCAAATAAAAAAAATGGCAAAAAGTGGGCTTGCGTGGACAGGCAATTTCGGAGCTCCATTCGTGTCCGCAGGACGCGCTGACACATGAGTTCGATATCCCGAAGGCAAATCCGGACCATGATTTGCACCCCCCTGCGCACCTGTGCGCGAGAGAGAGAGCCTCTATGCTACTTAATCTTACTCCCTACTAAAGTGTAGGAGTATATAAACTAGCCCACTTTTCCATCTTTTTCCAATGTGGGATAACCACATTTTATCATTTCCAACCCACTCACTTTGAGCCTTCATATCTCATTCATCCCTTAATCATTTGGGACAAATGAATATTCAATCTCTATCTCCTCATGGAGTAGAACACAAATTCACAATCAATTTGTCATTTTAACAAATAACTCATTAAGAAAATAAATCATTATTTCCTTCAAAACACTCTTTTTTTCAACAATCCCCCACATGAAGGAATAACGCGGAAATGGTGATAAAGTCTGGCAGACGAAAACTTGCATACGATAGATGTGGGAATGCCCATTGAATCTTTGCTCGTACAAGCATATTTACTCTACTCGCAAGTCGATAGACGTGATGTCCTTGAATCGTTATGCTTTTTGTGTAGTCGATCATATGCTTGACACAAGTATCGTCCTAACTTATTTTCAATTCTCATAGCTATGTTCATTCATGACCCTGAACATACGCCTGGTTCAGCGAGAGGGTCTAAGAATTGAGCCTAACACAATTCTCCTTGAAGCGGCCCCACTTTTCTCTTACATAGGTGATTTCTTAAAAGTAACCCATATTACCCCGCTCGAAATTTTTGACGCGTAAGAATCATTAAAAGTCAAATGCTTATCCTTGTCCTTTCGGGATGTCACTAACATGAATGGACTTGGGGTTAGTTCCCCCACAGTGACACGCAAGTCTTTTAACAGTTAGGTTGTCCCATTGAATCTTGTTCTTGGGATCTCCAGTCATCTAGATTGGGTTTTTCGTTGTGTTTAAATTTTAAGAGGCTTAAGTCCCATTCCTCTCGTCGAGCTTTCATCTAACTCTCTATTTAACCCTTTGGTTAACGGATCCGCTAAATTTTCCTTTGACTTAACATAGTCAATGGAAATTGTACCAGTTGAGAGTAGTTGTCTAATGGTATTATGTCTTCGACGTATGTGTCTAGACATACCATTATAATGACTTTGTGTCCTTCCAATTGCCAATTGACTATCGCAATGAACACATATTGGTGGCACTAGCTTTGTCCATCTTGGAGTATCTTCTATAAATTGGCATAGCCACTCGGCTTCTTCAGCACATTTATCTAACGCTATAAACTAAGATTCCATTTTGGATCTAGCTATAACCGTTTGTTTAGAAGATTTCCATGATATAGCTGCTCCTGCTAATGTAAACACATATCCGCTTGTAGACCTTGAGTCTTTGATGTCGGATATCCAATTAGCATCACTATATCCTTCAATTACCGCTGGATGTCTCGTATAATGTAATCCATAATCTCGAGTATATCTCAAGTACCTTAGTACTCTCACTATACCTTTCCTGTCCCGCTACAGGATTACTAGTATACCGGCTCAGTTTGCAAACTGTGTAAGCAATATCTGGCCTTGTACAACTCATTAAGTACATTAGACTTCCTATGATTCTCGAGTATTCAACTTGAGAAACTACATCACCTCTATTCTTTGATAGATGTTGACTCATGTTGATTGGGGTTCTAGCTATAGCCAAATCATCATTGCTAAATTTATCAAGAATTTTGTCCACACAATGAGACTGGCTCAAGACAAGTCCATTTGAAATTCTAGAAATTTTCACGCCAAGGATTACATTTGCTAAATCCATATCTTTCATGTCAAACTTTGAGTTTAACATATCTTTTGTGGATTTAATCATTTTGTCACAGCTTCCTATGATAAACATGTCGTTTACATAAAGACACAAAATGACGTAGCCATTTTCCGTGTTTTTAACATAGACACATTTGTCACACTCATTTATTTTAAGCCCACTTTCTAACATGGCTTGATCAAATTATTGATGCCATTGTTTTGGTGCTTGTTTCAAGCCATACAAAGACTTTACTAACTTGCACACTTTCTTTTCTTGCCCTACCGGCGCTGAAAACCCCTCGGGTTGTTCCATGTAAATTTCCTCTTCTAAATCCCCATTTAGAAAGGCGATTTTAACATCCATTTGATGTACTTCAAGATTTTGCAAAGCGGCTATTGCAAGTACAATCCTTATAGATGTTATTCTCGTAACCGAAGAATATGTGTCAAAGTAATCAAGGCCTTCCTTTTGCTTGTAACCTTTAATTACTAATCTTGCCTTATACTTGTCAATTGTTCTATCTGTCTTCATTTTCCTTTTAAAAATCCACCTATATCCTAGTGGTTTGCTTTTCGGAGGAAGATCCACTAATTCCCAAGTGTGATTTTGTAAAACGGAATCAATCTCACTTTTTATGGCCTCTTTCCACAAAGGTCCTTCCGAAGAGCTCACGGCCTCTTTATAACTTTGTGGTTCACTTTCAAGCATATAGGTTAGAAAATCTGGGCCAAAAGATTTTTCTACCCTACCTCGTTTGCTCCGTCGAGGTTCTACCTCTGCTTCATCATTTCCATCATGTTCATCATGATGATTTCTTCCTTCTACTTCTTCTTCTTCTATTGAATCATGTCTCCTTTTCGATGAACTTGCCTCATCTCTTTTGCACGGAAACACATTCTCAAAGAAAGAAGCATTTCTTGACTCCATTATAGTATTCTTCTGTATATCTTGAATTTTCGATTCATGCACAAGAAACATATAAGCACTACTATTGCGAGCATACCCGATAAATATGCAATCAATAGTTTTTGGTCCAATTTTCACCTTTTTAAGAGGTGGTATTGAAACCTTTACAAGACACCCCCACACTCGCATGTATTGGTATGAAGGCACTCTTTCATACCACAATTCATAGGTGCTCTTATTTATTTTCTTTCGGGGCAATTTATTTAACACGTCATTTGCTGACAAGACGGCCTCTCCCCACATGTTATCCGGTAACCCCGAACTTATTAACATGGCATTCATCATATCCTTTAAAATTCAATTTTTGCGCTCGGCAACTCCATTGGATTGTGGTGTGCATGGTGGTGTTGTTACATGTTTTATTCCATGTTGAGCACAAATACCTTCAAAAGGGAAATCATACTCACCACCACGATCACTTCTTATGACTTTTATTTTCCGGTTGAGTTGATTTTCAACTTCATTTTTATAGAGAACAAATTTCTCTATAGCCTCATCTTTACTTTTGAGAAGATACACATAACAGTATTTTGTGCTATCATCAACAAAAGTCATAAAATACTTATTGCCCCCTCGTGATTGTGTTGACTTGAAGTCACATAAATTCGTGTGAACCAAATCAAGTGGTTCATTATTTGTAAACTTTGCCTCTACACAAATTTCACATTCATGTTTGTAGTCTATTTTACTTTTTGGTATGCAATTCATATTAATTAATCTACGTATAGTATCATAATTAACATGTCCTAGTCTACCATGCCACAAATTGGAAGACTCAAGCAGGTAAACGGAAGAGTTCTTCATTTCATTGCTTTTGGGCTTAATAGCCATTACATTTGGTTTCACAACCATAACACTAAGCTTGAACATACCATCACTAACATATCCCTTTCCTACAAACATTCCACTCTTAGATAAAGTAACCATATCGGATTCAAACACAACACGAAAACTATGCTTAATCAAAAGCGATCCGGACACCAATTTTTTCCGGATTTCAGGCACATAAAGCACATTGTTGAGAGTCAACTCTTTTTCGGAAGTCATCTTGAGCACCACCTTTCCTTGACCTTTCACATCGGAAGTGGCCAAATTTCCCATGAACAATTTCTCATCATTTTCAAGGGCTTCAAAACTACAAAACATTTCCTTGTTGGAACAAACATGCCTAGTAGCACCAGTGTCAATTCACCACTGATTTGGGTTTGAACCCACCAAATTCACTTCAGAAATTACCGCCGCCAAATGCATATCGGAAACTTCATTTGTCATGACATCAACCATGTTCGCTTGCTTCTTTGGCTTTCTACACTCGGAAGACTTGTGGCCCATAATACCACAATTGTAGCAAGTTCCACCGAACTTCTTCTTGGAGATTCCTCCCTTTGACTTCAAACTAGAACCTTTTCCGGGCACAAACTTGCCTTTGGCCTTGCCTTTGGCGTTGCCTTTGGCCTTGGAGCTATCAACATGCTCCACCACATTGGCTTTCGCCACAAGAAGATGATTCAACTTCTTTTCTGCAGCCCTATTCTCTTCCTCAATTCATAGACGAATATCAAGCGCTTCAACATTCATTTCCTTTCGTTTATGTTTAAGGTAGTTTTTGAAATCTTTCCAAGCGGGAGGCAATTTTTCAATTATAGCCGCCACTTGAAAGCTTTCACTAATTACCATTCCCTCGGCATGAATTTCATGGATTATTATTTGCAATTCTTCCACTTGACTTTTAATTGTTTTAGAGTCCATCATTTTGTAATCGAGAAAGCGGTCAACAATGAATTTCTTTGTGCCCGCGTCATCGATTTTGTACTTATATTCCAAGGACTCCCATAGTTCCTTTACGGTTTTCTTAACACTATAAACATTATATAGTGTATCCGACAACCCATTTAGTACATAATTTCAGCAAAGGAACTCTGAATGCTTCCAAGCATCAAGAGCATTCAAAACCTTGCCAAGTTCAAGGTAGTCAAGTAAAAGAGCATCTTTTGTTGCCACCGTTTAAAATCTTGGCCAACAAATTTTTTCGATTTCTCACCATGGTGAGTCGGAACAGTTTGAACAACCACCATAGGAGGATTGGTTTCCCCACGAAGCGCTTCCTCCAGACGAGGAGTCTCGATAGTATTGTTCCCGGAACCAGTTCCAGTTATGTTCACGTTGTTCGAATCAGTAGCCATTTCTGAAACGAAACACAAGTAATTAGTCACTGTTTTTTTTTTCTTTCGAAATCTTTTTCCCTTCCAAAGAAGTAAATTTTCTTAAGATTGTTAGGAAAATTACTTACAAAATCAGTAAATAGAAAGAAAACAGATTACAAATAGAAATAAAATATTAAATAAATCGAATTTTCGAAATTGTCTGAGTCGTGTGAGACCACACTTTTCTTAAGACAATTTACGCCCCCTCACCGAGTCGTGCTTGAGTTTGATCGGACGGTTGTCTCCCAGGATAAAATAGAGCGGACTGGAACAGTTACTGCACAATAGTACTTCCGGCGAATTGAGAATAAGCCTAGACAGTATCACCACGGGGGCAGATGCAAGAGGCCAAGGGAACAGATTTATCAATATGCAACGAACAGGAGATTGTGAGGAACTGATGAATATTTCGTGTGTAGCAAACTGGTTTGTGTCTCCCTTTTTATACTGCTCAAATCGTTAGAATCGAAGAGACTTTCTCAATTTAATTGAGAAGCCAAAGTGTTTCAGCTTCCAATTAAATTGAGAAGCCAAAGTGTTTCAGCTTCCATGAAACTGACAAATGAAATGAAGGGACTGGACTGTTCGAATTCTGTCTGTTCTAGTCCAGTTCAAATAAAAAAATGGCAAAAAGTGGGCTTCCGTGGACAGGCAATTTTGAAGCTCCATTCGTGTCCGCAGGACGCGCTCGCACATGAGTTCGGTATCCCGAAGGCAAATTCGGACCATGATTTGCACCCCTCCCCCCCGTGCACCTGTGCGCGAGAGAGAGCATCTATGCTACTTAATCTTACTCCCTACTAAAGTTTAGGAGTATATAAACTAGCCCACTTTTCCATCTTTTTTCAATATGGGATAACCACATTTTACCATTTCCAACCCATTCACTTTGAGCCTTCATATCTGATTCATCCCTTAATCATTTTGGATAAATGAATATTCAATCTCTATCTCCTCATGGAGTAGAACACAAATTCACAATCAATTTATCATTTTAACAAATAACTCATTAAGAAAATAAATCATTATTTCCTTTAAAACATACTTTTTTCCAACATCATGTGTCGAGCACATTATAACAAATGTGCTTGCTTGTAATGGTTATTAATTTTTAAGAGGTCAAGTGAAAAATTTTAAATATAAAGTGCTAATATTTATTTATTTTTCAAAATAATTATCATTTTCATAAATAATTTATATTTCCTGAAAATAATTTTTATGTTAAAAAAATATAATATTTTTTTGTATATTTATTGTTAAAAATAGTTAATATCCGTAATAGCATATATTAACATTATCTTAAATAAAAAATATTTTCCGAAAATATTTTTAATGATAAAATATTGAAAATTTAAAATTTAAAATTAAAAATTAAAAAATAAAAATTAAAAAATAAAAATTAAAAATTAATATAAAAATGTTTATTTTTAAAGAAAAATATATAGTATATTTTTGAAAAAAATATTTCTTTTAAATAAAATAATTTTCAAATATAAAAAACATATAATTATTCATTTAATATATATATATATATATATATATATATATATATATATATATATATATATATATATATATATATATAAAAACTTATTAAATTAAATAACATTAATTAACATAAATATATGAAATCCTTATAATGCTTCATTTGTATTTTTGAAGAAGTAAAATAATTATTTTAAAATAACATATTGTATATATTAAATAAAATAATTTTTAAAAATATAAAAACTAATAATGCTTCATTTCTATTTTTTATATATATTTAGAAAAATACAAATGAAGCATTATAAGGTTTTTATATTTTAATAATTTATTTTATTTTAAAAAAATAATTTACTTATTTTTTAAAATAAATTCAATTTTCTTAAAAAATACATATTTTTGATTTCTTTAATTTAATTTTTTAATATTATTTAAAAATATATTCTCTGAAAATATTAATTATTTAAGATAATGTTAATATATGCTATTACGGAGATTAACTGTTTTTTACAATAAAAATATATTTTCTTTTTTTAACGTAAAAAAGAAATTTTATTTTATTATTATTATTATTATTATTATTGTTATTATTATTATTAATATTATTATTATTATTATTATTATTATTATTATTATTATTTTCAGAAAATATTAATTATTTAGGAAAATGTTAATTATTTTGAAAAATAAATAAATATTAACAATTTATATTTAAATTTTGCATTTGACCCATTAAAATCTTATAACTACTACAAACTAGCCAATTTGTCATCATGTGCTAATCACATTACCTATTCTGTTCACTTTTATAACGTTCGTTAGTGCCAGGATGCAAAGTAGGACGATTTGAAAATTTAGATACCAAACAAACCGATTTTTTAAACGATTATGCAAAGTGGAAATTGTTAGATACTTTGGGAGGTGATGGGTATACATACTTTAACCATTCTAGATTTATCTTTAATTTGATTGATATAATAAACTTATATATACTCCCTCCGTCCCACCTCAAGGTTTAACCTTTCCTTTTTGGGCCGTCCCACCTCAAGGTTTAACTTCCTTAAATGGAAAGTTTTCCATATATTTATACCCTTATCATCTCCATATATTTACAAAAAAACCATTCTCTCTCCTATTTCCTACCACACATTTTTCCGCTCATTCTCTCTCCTATTAAATATTTTTAACTTTTACATTCTCTCTCCTATTCCCTACCACACATTTAACTTTTACATTCTCTCTCTTCAAATTTTCTACCCACTTTAATTATATTTCTTAAAAAGCGTGACCACCTCAAGGTTCAACCTTGAGGAGGGACGGAGGGAGTATTTTCTAGACTTTAGGCTTATATGTAATGAAGCTTAGATTTGAATTTTTTATTACAAGTCCAATTTATAGAATAAGATTATTTAGCCTTGAAGACTGGCAAAAGCATTGGACATGAGTTTTCAAGTTAACAGGGTTTGAAGTCATCCAAAATCGCATTTCTAGTGCAAACCTCATGTATGAAACTGCACTAAGCAAATCGCTTGTGCAAACCTCAACATGAAACCGCACTCAGCAGACCGCGTCTCCTAAACCTCATTCAATGATTAAAGACTTGAAAAATCACTTTTAACTGATTGATCCACGTCAGCAACGTTCAATTAACTACGAGTTCAATCAACGTGACAAACGGTCACTCAAAGTATAAAATAATTTTGAAAAGGTGAAAATGTCCGTCATCCCAAAATGTCGTGTTAATTCCGTACAACCTTATCAACAACTTCTGACCAAAAGGACAAAAGTGAACACGTGAACCAATAATACCGCACCAACACTTTACTTGCTACATCTGTTCCAAACGACTACTTTTTGTTAAATGGGTATAAATACCCCCAACCTTTATCATTTTAAGAAGGCTTGAGAATATACATTTTAAAAGAGTTATTTGAAGATTTGAAGATATTTTCAGATTGTTATAATCATTTGAATCTTCATCTTCAACCTTCATAACTTCAAGAACAAAATTTCCAGTCCCAAAAATTCAAGCCTTTGTAACACCCGATTTATTGTGCTTTAAATCAGATATATTCAAAGAGCCTTAAATCTTATCAATCATACACACACACCTCACTTGATTAATCAAATAGATTAAATCTATTGAGAAATACCGGTTATAATATAGGATTTAATTCATTGTTTAGATTTTAGGTTTGACTTTCAACCTCGGATAATGACCATAGGTATTATGTACAGGATGGCATGCCATGTTTTAGAGGTACACTTTGAAAAACCTTTGAGAGAAAATGGGTCCAGAGGTCAGGTTACGTGTTGGGAAGAACCGAGAGTTCTGATGGTGATTTTCAAAATGATCACTAAACGCTACCGCAAGCGCACGGCTTATCGTGTAGTACTTAGGATGTCGATCCCACGAGGACTTTGTATCAATTACCGAAAATTCACAATTTTAATTATCTAGACAAAATGATATTTGAGTTTTGATAAAAATGAGTAAACTAAACTAAAATGACTTCAGCAAAAATAAAAGAAAACACTTAACTTGAATTTTAGATTAAATTCAATAAGGGAAAAGCTTCTAGGATATCGGTTCACCACAATGATAACTCTATGAATCTTATTATGATCTTCCCTTTTATCATGAATGTCAAAGTTCGAAGGCGAATTGCTCAAATTTGGTTGATTGCATTCTCTCAAACTACACTCAACCGTGCTTAGATCAACAACACATCCGATGTCTCGCTCAATGAGTTAATCTAAACCCCTTAAGTTCTACAATTCAATTGGCCTCTAGAAACTCAATTAACTGTCGTTCTCATGAATTTCTAGTTCAATTTTAGAGTTCTATTATCTACACTTCACCTCTCGGTCCTTCGCTTCAATAACTATGATATATGCATAAAAATGGGTGTTTCACCTCTCGGTCCTTCACTACCTCCCATTCATACAAACTTAAGCATACTAAAATGAATCAAAACCAAGTAACATTCAAAGATAAATGGAAGATCAAAACTTAATTCATAGATTCATCATTTGGATACACCGATCCCTAGAAAATGGAATTTACTCACACATAGCTGAAGAAACTAACGCAATCATCATAGAAATCATGGAGATAAACTGAAATAAAAGAGAAATTAGAAATAAGGGAAAAGAGAAACTTGCTCCAAACGAATCTCTGATGATTGATTGCACAAGTAAAACTTCAGTCTTGAATCCTTACAAAAACCCAAGCTTGGAACTTGAAGAAGAAAAAAACTGGAAAATAAAACTTGAGAATAATCCTAGATAGTTTTCTCGATTCACTACTCTCTTTCTTATATTTGCTGAGGGAAAGTAACTCCTGGGGGAATTAATTTTGGGAAATAACTTCTGGAGGAAGTGGAGATGAAATGAGGGGTTCATGGGCAGTTACAAAAGCTCAATAGATGCCCCATAATCACAAGATTAATAGCAGCTCGTCACCATATTTATGAGCATAAATATCTTCAGACGCTGGTCATAAATATTGCTCACTTTGTTACACTTCTGCGGAATTATACTCATAAAATTATTTCTGTTGTGAGTATAAATCTGGCTGCCTTGTCGAGTCTCTTGTCTTCAGACTTCTTCCTTTCTCCAAAGATCATCTTGACCTTAAATGGTTGGATTTCTTCTTGAAAATGCTTTCTTTTTCTCCAACCTACACATACAAAACAAAATGTAGTAATTTGATCCAAAAGAGACAAGTTTTACCACTTCTTTGCATAATTCATAATCCAAACAAGGGATAATCATACCAAAATAACATGAAATTATGCACTTATCAAACTCCCCCAAGCTTAGAGTTTTGCTTGTCCCCAAGCAAACAAAGACAAAAGTGACCAAAGAACCTACTAACCATACCTTCCAGCAAGTTGAAGGCATATTTCCTCCATAAAGAACATTTTATAACTCAGAACTCATGAACTCATGTTCTCAAACAAATTTGCATTTGACTAATATTGGAAAGTGATAAACGCGCAAGAATGAGGTAAATCAAACAAGTGGACACCACTAGGTAATTCACTTTCTCACTCTTGTGTTTAGGGGGTAAGTGTTTCGCTCAGTTTCAATCCGGTGGAAGTACCCTACCATATGCTTGTATATCCTCTGATCCTTCACCACTGAGACAACATGCAAACCACACCTCAAAAGGAGCTCGAAAAAGAATGTCATATGAGTGTAAAGAACAAGAAAAGTAGGACAACGAAAGGAATTGAAGAAGTCAATCAAGAGGAAGATTGGGACTATTGGAGCGATTTACTAACAAACCAGGAAACTTCTTCAAACTTTTCCATCACAATTCACGTGCCCAAATGAAATCAACTTTTCAAACATGCTCTTCACCACTTCATCTCAACCCTTTCCCTTTTCTTGACATTATGGATTGATGGATACTCTTGTGAAATGAAAGACTTAAGGAGGAATTAGATTTTTATGTCTCCTCCACAGTAACTATGAACCTATAATATGCATTTTTTTTTCTTTCTTTTTTTTTTCTCTTCATATATAGAGATAAAGAGAAAGATGAAGATAAAAATGAATCTAAAAGAAAATTTGAAGAGAGATATCCATCTATATACATTTTCCTTCCAAACCCTTAAACTGAGTACTCCCCCAAGCTTGTTCCTTTTACACCTTCTTTGAATATGTTAGCCAATGCTCCACTAGTCCTATAACTAGATGAGATGTGAGCTATTTGAATTTCAAGATTTATAGGTGAGACAAGGATCAAAAGAATGATAATCGAGACAAACAACAAACTTGAAGGAGACCAAATACGATCATAGAGTAAGAAACGTGTTATGAGAGATGAAACGAATGAGATGAAACAAATGATGTGAATTTGCATGCAGCAAAAGGTTCCAAAAGAGAGTACACACAAGTTCTGAAGGAACAACTTCCACGGGAGAAATAACACACAAGAAATAAAAGTTGTGACTGAAAAAGTGTCAGTCTTTTGGCCCAAAATCTCACGGGTGTGTGTTGTCCACAAGTTCAACTACTCCATTCCTGAGCAGCTATAGCTTTTCACTGCTAGTCAATTACAAATTTGGTTTGAGAACACCTTTCAATGAGCTTGGTTCATGAATCTTTAATGGTGAAAATATATCTAAAATTTACCTTGGGTATGACAGTAGATCCACAAAAAAAAACGCTACATTAATTAAAAGACTAAACTAACAAGTACACTACCAAAAGATAAAGTATGCATGACTACCCCCACACTTAAATTTTGCATTGTCCTCAATGTAAATGAAAGTAAAACAAGGGAGGGTAGAGAAAACTCACAAGATCATTGTTTGGGTGGGCCAGAGCCCTGCGACTGCTGCCAAGCCCGGAAGAAAGTGAGTAACTCTTGCTGATTGGCTTCCACTGATTGCACCCGTTTAAGACTTTCATCAGCTTTCTTTTCAATACGCTTTTGAGAATCAATGAGTGTCTGAATCATGGCACGGATATCTCCTTGATCTGACTGTGGTGGAGTCTCCATTGGGGAATCAGATGGCTCAATAAGCAACAGCGAATGAAAGAATTTATGCCCATAAAAAGATTTATACCCAGGCCATAAAATCTGCTGCATCTGGAAGTATTTCTCTGTCACCCAATTTATGAGTATAAAACTTTTTATGCCCACATCATAAATTGTGTTGATCTCTTCCATGGAAATTCATCCTTCCAACTCAAATTCATGCTTTTAACATCCCCAAGCATAAAAACACAACTCCTCCATCTTGAAGTCAATGTCCTTGTGAACTCCATGCTTTCTCAAATTTATTCCACTCCTTGGTAGTCATCTGTAAACCACAAAAACAAAGAAAAATATCAAAGCACCTATTCAAAACAATAAAAAAAAAACAACTAAAAATTAAAACATAAAACTTAAAGGAAATTTCTTGGGTTGCCTCCCAAGAAGCGCTTGTTTAAGGTCATTAGCTCGACCCCTTATTTTTATTTCGAAGACGGTGATGGTAAAAGGTCAAAGTACATGACCTCCTTCTCCATTGGCTCTCCCGCAATATAATGCTTCAAACGCTGACCATTTACCTTGAATGTACCACCCGACTCACTCCAAACATCAATTGCTCCAAAAGGATAGACTTTACGCACAATGAATGGGCCCGACCACCTAGACTTCAGCTTTCCTGGGAAAAGCTTCAATCTAGAGTTAAAAAGTAGCACCTTGTCTCCTTCGTGAAATTCTCGACGGAGAATTCTTTTGTCATGCCATCTTTTTGTCCGCTCTTTGTAAATCCGTGCATTTTCATATGAATCAAGTCTAATCTCATCAAGTTCATTGAGTTGGAGTAATCGCTTCTCACCAGCAGCCTTCATGTCAAAGTTCAGAGTTTTGATCGCCCAATAAGCTTTGTGCTCAAGCTCCACAGGAAGGTGACATGATTTTCCATAGACTAACCGAAATGGTGACATCCCAATAGGAGTTTTAAAAGCTGTTCGGTAAGCCCACAGTGCATCGTCCAACTTTAGAGACCAATCCTTTCTTGAACGATTGACTGTTTTTTCTAAGATAATCTTGATCTCTCTATTAGAAACCTCCACTTGACCACTTGTTTGCGGATGATACGCTGTAGCTACCTTATGATTCACCCCATACTTCTTCAAAAGAGATTCAAATTGCTTTTCCATGAAATGAGTACCTTCATCACTAATCACCACTCTTGGAACACCAAACCTTGGGAAGATCACTTTCTTAAAGAACCTGGCCACCACCTTAGCATCATTTGTTGGAGACGCTATAGCCTCGACCCATTTCGAGACATAATCGACCGCAACCAAAATGTACTTATTATTCAGGGATGATGGGAATGGTCCCATGAAGTCTATTCCCCAAACGTCAAAAATTTCCACCTCTAGAATATTATTCAATGGCATCTCACTCCTTCTCGAAATGTTCCCCGTTCTTTGACATCTATCACAAGAGATTACAAAATTCCGAGCATCACGAAACAAAGTAGGCCAATAAAATCCTGATTGAAGAACCTTTGCTGAAGTTTTAAAGGTTCTAGCATGGCCACCATAAGATGAAGAATGACACTCAAAAAGAATATCCTTAAACTCCTCTCGGCACACATCTTCTAAAAATTCCATCCACACAACTCTTATACAAAAATGGCTCATCCCAATAATAGTACTTCAAATACGCAAAGAACTTCTTCTTACATGTTGGTAACTCAAATCTGGAGGCAACACACCACTTGCCAAGTAATTCACATAATCTGCGTACCACGGTGCATCTCTTGTAGAAAGTGCTAAGAGATGGTCATCTGGAAAAGAATCATCAATTGGCAGCTCATATGCTTCTTGCTTTTGTGACTCTTGTTTTAGTCTTGACAAATGATCGGCTACCACATTTTCTGTTCCTTTCTTGTCCCTAATCTCCAAATCGAACTCTTGAAGTAGAAGTACCCATCTTATAAGCCTTGGCTTTGCATCTTTCTTGTTCAAAAGGTACCGAATTGCAGCATGGTCTGTATAGACAATCACTTTTGAACCCACCAAATAAGATAGAACTTTTCAAAGGCATAGACAATCGCCAGGAGCTCCTTTTACGTTGTAGCATAATTCACTGAGCATCATCCAAGGTTCGTGGCATAGTAAATAGCATAAACCTTTTTGTCTTTCCTTTGACCCAAAAGCTGCTCCATTGCGTAGTCGCTTGCATCGCACATGATTTCAAATGGAAGGTCCCAATTTGGTGGCCTCATGATTGGAGCAGAAATCAAAGCTTCCTTCAACCTGTTAAAAGCTGCAAGACATTCTTCATTGAAATCAAAATTAGCATCTTTAAGCAACAAGTTAGTCAGGGGCTTTGAAATCTTGGAAAAATCTTTTATAAATCGACGATAAAACCCAGCATGTCCTAAAAAACTCCGCACTCCCTTAACTGAAGTGGGTGGAGGCATCTTCTCAATTATTGCAATTTTTGCTCTATCTACCTCAATGCCTCTCTCAGACACTAAGTGTCCAAGGACTATGCCTTCTCTTACCATGAAGTGACATTTTTCCCAATTTAAGACGAGATTCACCTCTTCACATCGTTGCAAAACTCGAGACAAGTTGTCCAAGCAAGAATCAAATGAAGTTCCATAAACAGAGAAATCATCCATAAAAACTTCCATGATATGCTCTATAAACTCAGAAAATATAGCCATCATGCAACGTTGAAAAGTAGCAGGAGCATTACAAAGACCAAAAGGCATGCGTCTATAAGCAAAGGTGCCATATGGGCATGTGAATGTTGTTTTTTCTTGATCACTAGGATGAATGGGAATTTGAAAGAAACCCGAAAAACCATCCAAGTAACAAAAGAATGAATGCTTTGCTAATCGCTCCAACATTTGATCAATGAATGGGAGAGGGAAATGATCCTTACGAGTTGCTTTGTTTAGCTTTCTAAAATCAATGCACATTCTCCAACTTTGTAACTACTCTTGTTGGGATTAGTTCATTATTATCATTTTTGATAACAGTTAAACCACCCTTCTTAGGGACAACTTGAGTAGGGCTGACCCATTCACTATCAGAGATGGGATAAATTATCCCAGCTGCAAGTAGCTTCAAAACTTCCTTTTTTACAACATCTTTCATGTTAGGATTCATCCGTCTTTGACCTTCAATTGAAGGTTTGTAATCATCCTCTAATAGAATCCTATGCATGCAAAAAGATGGATGAATTCCTTTGATATCTTCAATTGTATACCACTATGACCTTACGAAAATGTCTAAGTAAATTAAGCAACTTTTCGGTTTCTTCACCACTTAGATTGGCATTAACAATGACGGGGTATGTCGAATTAGGCCCAAGAAATTCATATACGAGAGAAGAAGGAAGTGTTTTAAGCTCTAGCGAGGAGCTTTATCT
The DNA here is from genome assembly GCA_022495995.1 of Adenophora triphylla var. japonica. Classification (NCBI taxonomy): domain Eukaryota; kingdom Viridiplantae; phylum Streptophyta; class Magnoliopsida; order Asterales; family Campanulaceae; genus Adenophora; species Adenophora triphylla. The sequence goes on along the minus strand of JAFEMH010001141.1, from coordinate 386,089 downwards.
TCTTCCCAATTCTGATCCTCCAAATTGACTTCAAGGCTTTCAATTTGCTGCTCTTGCGGTGAAAAATCATCATCCTTATCAAGCAAGCTTGCATATTCAACCACTTCAGGATTATCATGATTTTTGGCATCCTCACTTGTCAAACAAACTTCCAAAGGATCTTTTGATTCATGCTTGATCTCTTCCTCAAATTTGCTAATTTCGCTGTCAATCATACAACATGAATTCTCAACAGAAAAACAGTTAATAGCATTTGATAAATTGAAATCAACCTTTTCATCTCCAATATTCAAGGATAACTTTCCGCTTTTCACATCAATAACCGCTCCGGTAGCTAGGAAAAGGTCTACCAAGAATAATTGGAATGCGAGCATCTTCTTCCATTTCAAGAAAAAAGAAATCAGCTGGTATGAAAAACTTACCCACTTTAATTGGAACATCTTTCAATATACCTACCGGATACTTGACGGAACGATCCGCCAACTGCAATGAAACTTTAGTAGGCCTCAACTCACCCAAATCAATCCTTTTAAAAACAGACAATGGCATCAAGCTTACACTAGCACCAAGATCACATAAAGCACGATCAATATTAACATTACCAATCACACAAGGGATTGAAAAACTACCGGGATCTTTAAGTTTTGGAGGTAATTTATTTTGAATTAATGCACTACACTCCTCAGTTAAAGCCACTGTTTCATAGTCTTCCAATTTTCTTTTGTTAGACAAGATATATTTCAAGAACTTGGCATAAGTAGGCATTTGTGAAAGTGCTTTAGTGAATGGAACATTAATGTAAAGCTTTTTCAAAACTTCCAAAAATTTTCCAAATTGCTTATCAAGCTTAGCCTTAGCCAATCTTTGAGGGAAGGGCAAAGGCAGCTTATAAGGAGGTGGAGGAACATATTTTGGCTCATTTTCACTTTCCTTTTCTTTTGACACTTCAACCATTGGCTCATTGTGTTCACTTCTCTCGTTCTCACAATCCCCCTTCTCATCACCCATAGGTTTAGGATCCTCAAGAGTTTTTCCACTTCTCAAAATTATTGCTTTGCAATGCTCCCTAGGATTTAGTTCAGGTTGTCCCGGGAGTTTTCCTGGATCTCTAGAAAATGAGGCAGCCTGTTGAGCAATTTGAGTTTCTAACATCTTATTATGTATAGACAAATTATCTACCTTAGATGTTAAATTCCTGATTGCTTCATTCATTACATGACCTTGTTGCCTAAATTCTTCATTTTGCTTTTGCTGAGTAGCCACAAAACTTTCCAACAAACTTTCCAAATTGGACTTTTGAGGAATGGTGTTAAATGGTCTAGCTTGAAAACCAGGAGGAAAATTATTTTGAGGTGGTGGATTTGAGTTATTCCTGTATGAAAAATTTGGGTGATTTCTCCAGTTGGAATTGTAAGTGTGGGGCATTTGGTTGTTCAAAGCATTGACATGTTCTTGAGGTGCAATTTGAGAAAATGAATTTCCTACTTGACAGTCAATTGCTAAATGACCCACAACACCACAGATTTCACAAGGAAAATTGTTACTAGTCCCGATAGCATTCACATTCATTTTTTCAATTTTTGAACTCAATGCATCAAACTTAGCAGCAAGCATATCAATAGCACCTATCTCATACTTACCTGGAGTGTTTTTGGTTGGATTTGTGCTACGATCTTTAGACCAGCGATAATGATTGGTTGCCATGTCCTCGATCAAGGTATAAGCAGCATCCACACCTTTGTTCATGAGAGCACCACCTGCTGCTGCGTCAATGGAGATCCTATCATTATAGGTGAGCCCATTGTAAAATGTCTGAACAATCAGCCATTTCTCAAGTCCATGATGAGGGCATTGTCGTAACATCTCCTTGAACCTTTCCCAACCTTCATACAAAGATTCATCTGATTGTTGCTGGAAGCTTGTGATTTGGTTTCTGATTTGAGCCGTCTTGCTTGGTGGAAAATACCTCGCTAGAAACGCTTGAGACAATTGTTCCCAAGTTGTGATAGTGCCAGCAGGTAATGAATGTAGCCATGCCCTAGCTCTGTCCCTTAGAGAAAACGGAAACAACCTCAACCTTATCGCATCTGGTGATGCTCCATTGATCTTCAATGTGTCACAATACTCTAGGAAAATCTTGAGATGTAAATTAGGGTCCTCCGTAGGAACTCCTGCAAACTGATTTTGCTGCAACATTGAGATTAATGAAGGCTTGAGTTCAAAGTTGTTGGCTTCAACATTCGGCCTTGTAATACCCGTTTGCAAGCCTTGGGCATTAGGAACTGCATAATCCTTCAAAGTCCTGTTATCTTCTTCAGCCATCCTAGCTTCGAAAAGATCTGTACCACCTTCTTTTGATTGTTTTTGAAAAAGCCTTCTCCTTCTATGAAAAGTTCTCTCTATTTCTGGATCTGCTTCAAGAATGTCAGAAATTCGAGATTTTCGCATATAAAAGAAAAGCACTTAATGAAAACAAATAAACGAGAAACAAAAACAAGTAAAGTAAGAAGTCTAGTCTAACGAAATTGCAAACTAGTTCGATATTGACAACCGAAGTCCCCGGCAACGGCGCCAGAAAACTTGATGGTGATTTTCAAAATGATCACTAAACGCTACCGCAAGCGCACGGCTTATCGTGTAGTACTTAGGATGTCGATCCCACGAGGACTTTGTATCAATTACCGAAAATTCACAATTTTAATTATCTAGACAAAATGATATTTGAGTTTTGATAAAAATGAGTAAACTAAACTAAAATGACTTCAGCAAAAATAAAAGAAAACACTTAACTTGAATTTTAGATTAAATTCAATAAGGGAAAAGCTTCTAGGATATCGGTTCACCACAATGATAACTCTATGAATCTTATTATGATCTTCCCTTTTATCATGAATGTCAAAGTTCGAAGGCGAATTGCTCAAATTTGGTTGATTGCATTCTCTCAAACTACACTCAACCGTGCTTAGATCAACAACACATCCGATGTCTCGCTCAATGAGTTAATCTAAACCCCTTAAGTTCTACAATTCAATTGGCCTCTAGAAACTCAATTAACTGTCGTTCTCATGAATTTCTAGTTCAATTTTAGAGTTCTATTATCTACACTTCACCTCTCGGTCCTTCGCTTCAATAACTATGATATATGCATAAAAATGGGTGTTTCACCTCTCGGTCCTTCACTACCTCCCATTCATACAAAGTTAAGCATACTAAAATGAATCAAAACCATGTAACATTCAAAGATAAATGGAAGATCAAAACTTAATTCATAGATTCATCATTTGGATACACCGATCACTAGAAAATGGAATTTACTCACACATAGCTGAAGAAACTAACACAATCATCATAGAAATCATGGAGATAATTGAAATAAAAGAGAAATTAGAGATAAGGGAAAAGAGAAACTTGCTCCAAACGAATTTCTGATGATTGATTGCACAAGTAAAACTTCAGTCTTGAATCCTTACAAAAACCCAAGCTTGGAACTTGAAGAAGAAAAAAACTGGAAAATAAAACTTGAGAATAATCCTAGATAGTTTTCTCGATTCACTACTCTCTTTCTTATATTTGCTGAGGGAAAGTAACTCCTGGGGGAATTAATTTTGGGAAATAACCACGGAGGAAGTGGAGATGAAATGAGGGGTTCATGGGCAGTTACAAAAGCTCAATAGATGCCCCATAATCACAAGATTAATAGCAGCTCGTCACCATATTTATGAGCATAAATATCTTCAGACGCTGGTCATAAATATTGCTGCTCACTGTTACACTTCTGCGGAATTATACTCATAAAATTATTTACGTTGTGAGTATAAATCTTTTGCCTTGTCGAGTCTCTTGTCTTCAGACTTCTTCCTTTCTCCAAAGATCATCTTGACCTTAAATGGTTGGATTTCTTCTTGAAAATGCTTTCTTTTTCTCCAACCTACACATACAAAACAAAATGTAGTAATTTGATCCAAAAGAGACAAGTTTTACCACTTCTTTGCATAATTCATAATCCAAACAAGGGATAATCATACCAAAATAACATGAAATTATGCACTTATCAAGTTCACTCAACACGCCTCGTCCGTGGACGAGTCTTTCTAACTAAACATCCAAGCAATCCATAAATGTGTGCAAACGTTGATAATGAACAAATGTGATAAACATGTATTTTATTGATATGAACTTGGAAACTTACAACTTGTGAACCATTTATTCAGGGAGGCCACATCCCATATACAACAGATCAATACAAATTACAAGGGAATATGGTTTCTGCAAATGGACATAGAGTGTCACGTGACACATGACATGCATGGCTGAATGTGTCGCGTGACATAGGATTAACCAAACACGATGTGTCGCGTGACACAGGACGTCCGTATGCAGATACCTCACAGCTTGAACACAGAAGAACAAACAACCAATATAGATCTAATTATACATCTAGATTAACTTCAAAATGAACAAATTAACAACAATTCAACCCAGGGAGTGTGGATATGGATAGATCCACACCCCCTTGGGGTCTAAACACCAATTTCCACAATAATCAAAAAATGAACAACCATTATACAAAACAACTATGTTAAACAGAGAGATTGCGATTGGGATTCAGTAATCAAGACGGATGGAGTCTGATTACTGAATCCAAAGAGGGTAGAACAATGGAATTATCAAAGTAGCAAGGTAGAAGAGAGAGGGAGGAGGGAATTGAGAGTGTTACCCTTGTTGATTCCACGAATTATGTGCCAAGTTAGGTACAGAACCCTTCTACAACAGCTTCTGGTCTTGGTGAGCTTGAGAGGATTGATTGATGGTGGATCTAAGAGGTGATGAAGGAAGTGGGTTGAATTGGGGGGAGTTGGAGGTGGATTGGGATGAGAGAGAGAGAGAGGTGTGTGTATTACGTTGCAATTTTGGCAGAGTAACAGTGTGTGAAGTTGGGATCCATTTCTAAGAGGGGTAGGGTCTTATTTATAGGCTGCAGTTGATGGTCACATTGTGTCGCACGACCTTCTGTAACCACTTTCCAAGCCTCGACTTGTCGCGTGACTCAAGGTGTCACCAACTACTTTTGGCGCCAAAACCAATTTCTGGAATATTCAGGTATCAATACCCAAAAGGTCCAAAAAGGTTTATTCCCAGGAGGTCCTTTAGCACGAGCAAAGTACCAAAAGGTACTTCTTCGCGAGAAACTTATGGGATGTTTGCGGAAGTCTCAGAATAGGCCGGGAATTTACCAAAATGCCCCTTAATGCAATTTTATCGCATTAAAATGCATCGAAAAGGGAGCGAATTGGATTGGCGTACTTACAGGGTCTAGGGACGAGTTGATGCCTCTCATCCCCGTCACAAGAGGTAACAGATTTTCAGATTGGAGGGTGCATCCCGGTCTTGTCTTTCATAGCGAATGTGATGTTTGCAAGTTATACAATGACAGATGCCTTACAGAGGATGGCGTCGTCGACTGTAATTTTTCTTTTTTTCCCGTCTTTCACACTTGGCATAATTTTTTGTTTTGTATTTTTTCTTCCTCGTCATTTTAATGACTTGTTCTTTCTCGTATTTGCAGATCTAACCGAGGAAGAAGGAAAGAGAATGTCTGAAGAACTCTTGGATCCCCAGTCTTGAGGAAGCTGAGAAGGAGGACATCACGCTCCTCGGGTCAGACCAAGAGACGGGACGGCACCGTCCAGCACCAAGTAATTCTGTCCACTAAGGACGCTCGGGCATTGCCCTTAAAGCCGGTGGGGGGTGCTGCTACCTCCACCGAGGAAGGAGAGGCCGAGCAAGGCGCCCAAGTCGACAAGGGGCATAGCTCCCAGACTTTAACTCCTGGAGCCGATAAGGAAACAATAAGGCAAGCTGGTAAAGCTGAGACCGTGGGGGCTAAGGCCGGTGTGAGAAGCTCTGTCCAAAAGTGGCCAAGAGAATTACTGAATCTCCCTCCGTGGAGGTCACTGCTCTGCATGTGCAAACATATACTGAAGCTGAGCAGGTGGTCAAGAACATAGCCATCTATCCCACGATCAGAGGTTTGGATGTGATGGCCAAAAAGGGCCCCAAGCTTAGGCTAGGCCGGGCTATAGTCCATCGTTTAATGGTCGAGGACCTGCTTAAACACATGATTGAGGCTAAGCTGAGCAGGGAGCATCTGGCCTATCGAAAGGGCCTCATTCTTAGTGAGGTAGCTTCCTTGTCAATCTTTCCTTTTCCTTCTCGTATTCATAATATTTGTAGTTTTATTGGCAATTTCTTGTTTTCTTTGTTGTAGCTTGCCACGATTACTGCCTACGAGGCAATAAAAGGCAAGGCCACAAACGAGTAGGTACAGAAGCTTCAACGACAGATTTAGAAGAATGATGCCGACCTGGCCAAAGCTTTGGGGCTACTGAAGTCCTTGAGGGCTGAGGTGGATGAGCAGAAGGTGGCCAAGGTAGAGGCTGAGAAGGTTGGAGACGCAACCAAGGAGGCTCAAGCCAAGGCCGAGGAGGCTGCCAAGGCCGGCCATGCTGCGATCGAGAGGCTTCAGGCCGAACATAGGAGAAATGCCGAGGAAGCAGACTCTCGATATAAAAAGTTAGAGGCTGACCTGCCTTCTAAGATTTCTGAGGCAATCTCCTAGTTCAAGGCCAGCTCGGCCTACAGGCAAGCTCTGGTCGACAAGACGGCTACCATGTATTCTGATGGTTATCTCAACTTAGCCATAAGGGTTGTGGTGGATCCAACTCTTAAAGTCGATGTGGGCATGCTTGCCTATCTTTTCTACCGAGACTCATATGATGACCTTGCTCGTACTGGTCATGCCTTGGTGCCCTACTCTGATAATGCGCTCAAGATCATTGTTGCTCAAGATGAAAGGGAAGGTCGAGAGGCATGGGTCCCCCCTCCAATTGATCCTTTGAATATAAATGCTCTAATAGAGAAGATTCAGGATGAGAAGGAGGAGGCCGAGCTGGGCCAGGCCGATGATGGTCAGGCCAAGGAAGCTTCTACTAAACAAATCAACATTCCTGAAGCTGGAGTTGAACAAGACGAGCTGTTCACTAATGATGACCAGGCTTAGGATTTTTAAGCCTTCTTTTTATAATAGACTAGGCCTTTTTATTCCAATGATTATCAATACAATGCCTTTCTTCATTCTCTCGTCTTCTTTATTCTATTGTCTTGATATGATCTGCCTTTGACTGTTTGAATGTATGTTGTATGTTTGAATGCTTGTTGTTTGTTGAATATTTGCTAAGCACCAAACTTATCTCTGGGAGACCGAGGAGGGCCTTCTAATCCTTTATGTTCTAATTTGTATAAACTGAGAAAGCTCGTTCGGTTTTAAACACTTAGATAAATTTTGCAAGTTTGGTCATTAGGCTGAGGAGGGTTCCTCGGCATGACACTTTGTTAGCTTAGTTTTACCTCTCTATGCCGAGGATGGTCATTTGGTCATAGGTCTTGGGTAATTTTTTATGCTTTACCTCTCTATATGCCTAGGAAGATCGTTCGGCCATAGGTCTTGGGCAATATTTGATGTTAACCTCTATATGCCGAGGAAGTTCGTTCGATTATAATTCTTAGGCATTTTTGATGTTCACCTCTCTATGCCGAGGAAGGTCGTTCGGTCATAGGTCTTAGGCAATTTTGGTGGGAATTTATTCCTTTTGATGACTAGGAGGAATCTCCTCATCGACAAGCGAAGGTAGGGAAGGCCCACTCCTTTTGTCGTCATTTGTCTTGCTAGTCGTTGGTCTTGATGAAAACTAAATCTTCATTAACTGGATTTGATTACATCAAATTGCAATCTTAATTTACTTAAAAAAAAAAGAAAAAATACTAACAAGCGCTAATCTTATTACATAAAATATAGATTATGGATTGATGGTAATGCTTTTGTAGGTGATCAGAATGCTATGGATGTTTCAGTTTCTGCCCATCTTGAGTCTTCATCTTGTAGGTTGCTGATGGAGAAAAATTCCTCTAGTAATAAAAACCGAGCAAGTGTACTCACTACCGGTGTAGCAGTATGCACGAGCAGGGGTCGAACCACAGAGACTCGTTGGTAAACAAGCAAAAGAAAAGCAATGAATAAAGTAACCAGAGATTTTTAGATTTGAAATAATAATCTAATTCTAAAACAGAAATAAACAATTAAAACTAAGAAAGCAATTTAAATGTAACAAATTAACTCAGATCAACAACGGAGATTCACGGATTGGATTCACAATTACTTTCACTTTATACTATATTTGTTGCTAAAAACATTAATCTCAATCTAAGAGTCATTCACAAAAGTAAGGATTGGGACGGTGTGGTGCCCGAATTGCAACCCTTTGAATTATTATCAAGTTGCGTTTTCTATTACGGTCACACAACAATCAAACAATTATTTAGTCCTTTAGAATATTGAATCTAAACCCTTTTGATTTCTATTACGGCCTCAATTAGATCTAATCCACAAAGCAATGTTCAATTGTATCAATCCCCAAATTAATGGCGGAATTAATACCCAAATAATTAAAAGGCCAAAGTCATCTTAACATGAAATTGCAACCTTAAAACTGTTAAAAGATAAATACTTTGAAGAACTAGAAAGAGATTAAATTGGAATAATGAAATCTATAGCATAAAGATCCAGTAATTGCTACAACCAATCCGCAAACCTAAGAGATTTAGCTACTCAAAGACATAATGAAAATAACAATACTTATAAAATAAAAGAACATCAAAACCTGAGAAATCCGGGATTGAAGAACGAAGAAATCTCTAGAAAGCTCAAAAACTAAGAACCCAAAACAATGATTCAAGATCCCTCTTAAAATCTGCTACTTAAGTATTTATATTAGGGCAAAATACACAGGTCAAAACGGAATAAAAGTCAAGAATGCCCTTAATAAGTTGCTGAAATCTGGTGCTGAATACGGGACGAGCGCGGCCGCTCTGCAGGTGAGCGCGGTCGCTCTTCTTTACAGGGATTTTTGTCTTCACAACTTTACTTGAGCGCGGCCGCTCTTAGGATGAGCGCGGTCGCTCTGGAGGACAGGGATTTTTGGCTTGCTTTCTTCAATGGAGCGCGGACGCTCTTGGGTTGAGCGCACCCGCTCTGGAGGCCAGCAACTGGAGCTCGAATCTGCTTCATTATTTTCATGCTCCGCTCCGCTCCAACTTGATTTCCTTGCCCTTTTCTTGACAAAACTCAACATAAAATCATACTTTTGCCCTGTACTCATCAAACACTCAACAACCACATTAAAACAACATAAAACCCGGGATTTTGAGCCTAAAATAAGTTCGTAAACATGTAAAATGGGTGTGTAAAAACACATCCATCAAACACCCACAAACTAACCTTTTGCTCGTCCCGAGTAAAACAAAACAAAAACTAACCTACCCAACATAAAATAAACTACACTACGAAAACAAAGCAAAATATTTTTGGGATGTTCTCTTCAAAATGGGAATTGTGTCGGCCAGACAGTCTCAGATCCTCACACAATATAATCACAAACATACTATCATAAATCATCAATTAACATTACATCAATGCAAAAACCCACAATTTTCCACCGCGGCCTGAATGATGAAGTGAATTATGGTAGACCATTGTTACATTCTAAGATTGTTTATGGATTCACTAAGTGATGCTCTAACAAAATGTGTATCAAATACAACCACAAAGGACACTCATATGCATGTTTCCACAATTGTCAACCCGGCTATTTGATATTGAAAACGAAGATATGGCTCTAAGTGTTATAGTGCGAAAGATCGCATGGCTCGGGTCACGGTTACAAAAGAAGGTAAGGACATACGAACTTGGAAAGTGAGACTAAGAAGTCTTCATTTTATTTGTCCCTCCTCACTATGAGAATTCACTCCGCTCTCCCTTTTATTCCCAATGTGCCAACCCACAAACTAAATTTTTTTTATTTTTTTTTTACATACACAATATTGGGTTGGACACATTCCCTTATTTCTGGGCCTCTTTTAATTTCTAGCTTGTGACACAATGGAGGGGCAAGATTGATTTTCTCTCAATATTTTTTTTTTCTTTTCTTTTCATTTTTTTCATTTTTTTTTATTATTTTTTTTTTTCATTTGCCCCTCTTCATTGTATATCACACCCCTTTTCTGTTTTCACACTTTGACCCCCATTTATACAAATGATTTCACTCACCCCCAAACTCAACCCATATCCCCCATTCATTCCCTAGTTCACTTTCCAAAAGGTAAGGTATCCTAGCACTAGGTGAAAAAGGGTGGGGAAAAAGGCATCAAACGAAGGCGAATGGCGGTCTAAATTTTCCATTCTTTTCCATTAAGGCTCAACAGGGGATCTAGCGGAATAAATTATTTACTAGGGTAGAAAGCTGAAGGCACACAAAAGGGATGAAAGAATAAGCCATATGTATCAAGATAGCCTAATGACGTGATATTGACAATCATGCAACCCATGTTCTAGGGACCCCGAGAATGCACAAGTAATCCCATAAATGGCACTTAGAATGACAACAATGATCAATGATAAATGGAAGTGAGAGGTGGTGCAATCATGGTTTATTGTCTCAATGTAACCTAATTCTCAAATCCAAGATAGCATAATGATTAACAAAATAACACTCAATCATCACGAGCGAGGCCAACGGTTCCCAAAATAAAGAGAACAAAAATTTTTTAAATTTTTACTAAAAACAAAGAACAACCTAAACTAACATGGTGATAAGCGAGAATAAAACACGAGATACCCCCACCCACAAACTAAAAGATTGCATTGTCCACAATGTAATTAACTATAAACGCAGGGTAGGGATACCTCAACCGATCTTGTGGCGGATAACCCCATTGGCTAGAAGAGCCTCCGGGGAGCTAGCGCTGCTTTGTCGGATGAGCTTCTTTGCTTGGCGGGAGCGTGGCGGGAACTGTGGCCATGTGTAACCAGTAGGGGGCAACCGACTGAAGAGTTGGTCCCACCTACTATCCTGTTGGGCCCGCCATGCTTGGGCCGTCTCAATCTCTGCCCTCACTCTATCATCAATCTCTCTCACCCTATCATCAGTCGCAGCCTGATGCTGCTCCAGGGTGGTGAATTTCTGATCAAACCTCATCTCCATCGCCTCCAACTGCAGCGATAGATCATAAATACCCTCGACAGGATCCGCTCTCCAGTCTACGGCAACATCCTCCTCTTCTTCTTCTTCCTCCTGTTCTTGCTGTTCTTCCTCCACCTCTGGCTCAATCACAATCACCCCCTTGGGGTGGCTCTTATCCCTAATTTTCCTTTCAGTAATGGTGGGCTCCAACCCTATGTCCCTAGGGATATTAGTAAAATCGACTCCATTGAGCCCCATCAACCCCGTAATCATAAGAGGGTAATTGTAACTATTCTTTCCCATTTGCTGATAAGTTCTATTAATCTCATGTGCCATGATTGAGCCTGTGTCTATGTTTTGCCCCGTCAAGATGACGTGCATCAAAGCGGCTCTGCGCCACCCAACCTCATGTGGCCTAGAAGAGGGAAGAACTCTCTCACATATAACCCGATGAAGATACTTCATCAGGGAAGAAGTTTAGAGGCAATCAATACCCCTTTTGGCAATGTTGGGTCAATAGGCAAACCCCCGAACGTTTCGGCAATCAGGTGAAGGTTACCCTTGGGGTTGTACATCATTTGTTTTTCGAGGTGCAAGAAAGAACAAGTGTTGGCATGCACGTGAGTGGGGAGGTGATAATAAGATATGATTCTCTCCCGGGAGTATCCCACTTCAATGCCCCGCACAAAAGATATATCATGTGCCCCTTTCCTAGAGAATGCATTTGCATAAAACTCTCGCACTAAAACACTACTCCCTCCAACTGTCGGGGCAATCAACAAATTCATCCACCCATACCTAGCTACAATTTCCTCTAATCCCATATCCGTAATATCAATGCCCTTTTCCACGTTGAAACTTCGGGCAGTATAAGCGTTAAAAAAATTTTCTGCCTCAACACTAACAAATTTGCTAGCATCGTACAAAGGTTGAGGCACAATCGTGGGGTTTTTGTTTCCCCGTCTACGCTTGGGATTTGATGTAGACATTTTATCCAACAAATAAGCAAGAAACGGAGTTTCAAGTTCAAAGTTCTTACCCCAAATCAGTGCTTGCCGGAAAATTCGCCGGAGCTGCCGGAAAACTCGCCGGAGTTTGGGAAGAAGGCCGGAAAACACCCACAAACTAGACCTTGCACAGTTTATACCCACAAACCACCTTCAAATCGAGCTTTAGCCCACTTGATTCACAAGATTGCATGCACCAAAAGCCCCTTCTTTGATTTTCGAATTTGCTTAGAATCGCCGGAATTAATGGCTTTTGGGGAAGGAAATTGGGTTTGGGTTGGTAAATCTATGGTGGGTAGGGTGATTTTTGGGTTGGAAGGGAGGGAATTTGGGGTTTGAGAGAGGAATTTAGGAGAGAGAGAGGAGGGAACTCGTTTGTTAGAGAGAAGAAGGGAGGGGCGGCGGTGTTGTTATGAAAGAAGAGCCAGCATCTGTTTAGGGTTATTTGAATTTTGCCCGTAATTTTAGCTCGGCGCGCCGCTCGCCTTGGAGCGCGTCCGCGCTATATAATGGCCCGATTCCCCTTTTTCTATTGATTGAGCGCGGCCGCTCTGCCTTGGAGCGCGCCCGCGCACGTTGGCAGTGAGTTACGCCTGTTTCTCCTTTAATCAAGCGCGGCCGCTCTATGTATGAGCGCGCCCGCGCACCCTGGCAGCGAGTCTGTATCAGTTTTTAGCTCCTTTTTGCTGCCTTAAAGTCCCCTTCTTCAATTTTGGTCAGTTGCGTGCTATCCTGCACATCACCACAAACACACATACAAGCGTAATATCTATTGACATAATAAAAATAAACGAAAAAAATATTTTTGGAGGGTGACAACTATTTACACTCCCCTATAAACCCACAAACTCGGAGAGACCCATAAAGGGTGACACAAAACTTTTGTTCGACAAAAGTATGTCAAACATTTGACCGCACTTTCGCTGCCTACGTCCCCATTAATGTGAGCGGACTACCCACATTAATAGGCTCAGGTCACCGTAGTTCGACACGTTCTATACTAACGACTCGAAAACGGCAAATAACAATTTTTTATTTTTTTTTCAATTTTTTTTTATGAATACCCCCACCCACAAACTAAGAATTTGCGATGTCCTCATTGCATAAACAAATTCCAACGCGAATTCAAAGCTAACGAGTAGTGATAAGGCGAAAATAAAGACGAAAGCGGTAAAGTTACCTAAGGTTGGGTTGCCTCCCACAAGCGCCTTTGTTTTAAGTCTTTGGCTCGACATGATGCTCATAATTTATCCTTTGATTTCCGGTGCATCCACCAACATCACCACATCAATTTCTTCCAAGATAGACACCCCTTCGTAATAGGGCTTGACTCGATGCCCATTCACCTTGAAAGTACTTCCAGTTTCAAATCTTTGAGCTCAATAGCTCCATGTGGAAATACTTTCACCAACTCATAAGGGCCCGACCATTTGGAACATAACTTGCCGGAAAAAGTCTCAATCTAGAATTGAACAATAAAACCTTCTTACCCGGCATTAAGATTTTCGGCCTTAAGTGCGATCATGGTACCTCTTAGTTCTTTCCTTGTACGGACTTGGCACTCTTGTAGGCTGTCTTGTCTCAACTCATCGATCTCATCCAAGTCAAGCATTCGTTTCTCACCCGCCTTCTTCAAATCCATGTTGAGTTCCTTCACGGCCCAATATGCTTTGTGTTCCATCTCAACCGGAAGGTGACACTCTTTGCCATATACAATGCTGTGCGGACTCATCCCAATGGGAGTTTTGTAAGCGATCCGATATGCCCATAATGCATCATTGAGCTTCAAAGCCCAATCTTTCTGTTTGGACGAACTGTCTTCTCAAGAACCCCCTTGATTTGGCGGTTGCTAACTTCCACTTGTCCCGATGTTTGGGGATGGTAGGCTGTGGCTAGCTTGTGAACAACCCCATATTTCTTTAGGACTTGGTTGAAGAGCCTGTTTGTGAAGTGAGTTCCTTGATCACTAATGATAGCCCGAGGCACCGTACTGCAAAAAATATTCTCACACACAAACTTTGAAACAACATTAGCATCATTAGTCCGGGTGGCAATAGCTTCCACCCATTTAGAAACATAGTCCACAGCTACTAATATATACACAAAACCATGGGATGAGGGGAAGGGGCCCATAAAATCAATGCCCCACACATCAAATATGTCAACAACAAGATTATAATTTTGGGGCATCTCATCTTTCTTACCTATCCCTCCAGTTCTTTGGCATTTATCACACTTTTTGCAAAAATCTTGCGCATCTTTAAATATGGTGGGCCAATATAAGCCACTTTGAAGGATTTTCCTAGCGGTCTTTTGACCCTTTGAAATGCCCACCACATTGTAAATCATGACAAAAGCGCAAGACACTCAATTGTTCATATTCGGAACACATCTCCTCACCATCTTATCCGGACAAATTTTCCACAAGTAAGGGTCATCCCAAATGTAGTTCCTCACATCAGATTTAAATTTTCTCTTTTGATCATAAGTAAAGTGAGGAGGAATCATGTCACATGCAAGATAATTAACAAGATCCGCATACCAAGGCTCTTGAACATGTAGAGCAAGTAGTTGTTCATCCGGGAAATTTTCATTCACCGGAATTACTCCTTCATTGCTATTACGAAACGAGAAATCCTCAAGCCTTGATAAGTGATCCGCCACTACATTCTCGGACCCCTTTTTGTCCCTTATTTCCAAATCAAATTCTTGCAACAAAAGCATCCACCTAAGCAATCTAGGTTTTGCATCCTTTTTATTCAACAAATATTTTAAAGGCTGCATGATCGAATAGATTATTACCTTCGACCCAAGCAAATATGAACGGAACTTCTCAAGTGCAAACACAATGACTAAAAATTCTTTTCGGTAGTGGTATAATTAAGTTGTGCATCATTAAGAGTTCTACTTGCATAATGGATTACATGCGGTAATTTATCTATCTTTTGGCCTAAAACAGCCCCAATAGCAAAATCGGATGCATCACACATGATCTCAAAAGGGTGAGACCAATCGGGGCTAGAAAGAATGGGAGTGCAAGTAAGTTTTTCTTTTAATAAAGTGAAAGCATCTAAACAGTCTTGGTCAAAGATGAACTCGGTATCTTTAGCTAGCAAGTTACTTAACGGCTTACAAATTTGTGAAAAATCCTTAATAAATCGCCGATAAAAACCCGCATGGCCTAAGAAACTTCGAACACCCTTAAGCGAGACCGGGGAGGTAGCTTAGAAATCACATCTATCTTAGCTTTATCGACCTCAATCCCCCTACTAGACACTATGTGGCCCAAGACAATCCCTGCCTAACAAGAAAGTGACACTTCTCCCAACTAAGTGTCGGATTGGTCTCATGACATCTCCTCGAGACCATAGTCAAATTATCAAGACATCCCTCAAAGCTATCTCCAACCACGGAAAAATCATCCATAAACACCTCTACACACTTCTCTATCATATCAGAAGATGGAAGTCATGCACCTTTGAAAAGTAGCGGGTGCATTGCAAAGCCCAAAGGGCATCCTCCTATAAGCAAAAGTACCAAAGGGACATGTGAAAGTGGTCTTTGATTGGTCCTCGGGTGCAATTGTGATTTGATTATATCCGAAAATCCATCAAGAAAGCGGTAATAAGCATGACCCGCCAACCTCTCTAGGATTTGGTCAATGAACGGCAAAGGAAAGTGATCCTTTTTGGTGGCGGCATTCGGCTTTCTCAAATCTATACACATCCTATACCGGTCACCTCTCTAGTGGGCACATCCTCATTTTATCATTTTTCACAACGGTAATGCCCGACCTCTTAGGAACCACTTGAACCGGGCTCACCCATTCACTGTCCGCAATTGGGAATATAATTCCCGCATCTAATAATTTCGGGACCTCTTTCCTCAGCTTGCTTCCTCCATGTGAGGATTCAATCTCCTTTGTCTCTCCCTTGAAGGTTTAGCCCCCTCTACAAGATTAATTTTATGCATACACATTGAGGGGCTAATACCTTTAATATCCGCCAAAGTCCACCCTATGGCCGATTTGTGCTCACAAAGCACGACAATTAATTTGGCCTCTTGTTCTAGGGTCAAGTGCGAGGCAACTATCACGGGTAAAGTCTCGCCCTCCCTAGAAAAGCATATTTTAAATTAGAGGGGAGGGGTTTTAGTTCAAGAACCGGTGGAACCACAACTGATGGCGCATACTTCTCATTGAAGTAGCCTAGGGAGTGAGACGGGCCATTAACGAATAATGTTCCTCGGCCTTATTTTCAATGGCCATTACTTGAACCCGCATTATCCCTAGTTTTCTCACTTTGCCATTCAACAACATCTCAAGTTCAATCACATGCTCTATCATGCCACGAGATATTCATGCACACAATCATCTACTCTCTCCACAAAGTTACAAGAATTCCCATTGTCCATTGGATTTTTCATAATATCATGCACGAAATTTCAATAGTTTCGTTGGCCACGATCATGGAAAGAGTTCCATTGCCAACATTAATAATAGTGTTTGTTGTCGCCATGAATGGACGCCCAAGTAGAATTGGGGAATCACGACGACTACACTCACTATTAAGCATCTCAAGCACAACAAAATCCACAGGTATGATCAATGAGTCCACACAGACCAAAACATCTTCCACAATCCCCAACGGTCTTTTAATAGATCGATCCGCTAATTGGAGAGCCATGGATGTAGGTTTCAATTCAGGTAAACCCATATCAAGATACATATAATGGGGTAACAAATTAATACTAGCGCCTAGGTCCAACATCGCCTTCACCTTATTCGAGTTCCCCATATTGATAGAAATTATAAAACTTAGGGGTCCTTTTGTTTGGGTGGGAGGAGGTGTTGTGCCCTTTGCACTAGCATTCTCTCCAAGAAAAGCTTTCTCATCCTTGCCATACTTTGGTTTCTTGGAATTAATTTCTTTGAAAAACTTGGCATAAGCCGGAATATTTTTTATCACATTCAACAAAGGGAGATTGATGTTCACTTTAGAGAACATGTCCATCAACTCCGACATTTGTTGATCCATTTTATTTCTCATAAATCTTCCGGGAAAGCGGTGCAGTAGGTACATATGGATTGGGGGCTTGGAGAGTCAACTTTAGATTTCTCCCCCAATTCATTAGTACCTTCTTCCTCATTAACAATTTCAACAACGGGAGGGGAATAGAAGATGAAGAAGAAATTACCTCGCTACCTACACTGTTTACCATTCCGGAGTGTGGTAATGGCTTTTGCTTGGTGACCTTGACTCGGGAAGGTCCACGACTTGTGCCTGCATTGCTTGAACACCTTGACCATTTGCCCTATTTGGGTCTCCAATTTTTCATAGCGACTTCATGATTCTTTCTTTGCTGTTCTTCATTCGGCTCTCATACGCTCTCTTGCTTCCTCCCAAGGCTCCTTCCTTCTTTCAAATGGTCTGGTGGAGGTGGAGGATGGAGAGGTTTATTTTGTGGATTACGATTACCTCCCCACGAGAAATTAGGATGATTCCTCCACCCTGGATTATAAGTGTTACCATAGGGCATGTTACGTGGATGCCTTGGGGGATGTCCATACATAGCATTTACATTCGGGATCACAACCAAAGCGCACACCACTTGGACACATATTAGTAGCATGAGAATTTAAACCACGGTAAGCACATAAATCATTTAACACATTGGCACTAGAAGAGGTGCCTTGAGCGATCAACTTGTCAAACTTACTATTTAAAACGGCAATTTGCTTGGATAAATTATCGTAGCAGTCAAATCCAATACCCCCTTGTTTTCCCCCTAGAACTCTTTTGTTGAGAATTAGCACTCAACATTTCAAATAAGGCCTTAGTCTCCTCGGGGTCTTGACTCCTATAGAGCCTCTGTTGCATTGTCCACCACGGTGAGTGGAATCATTCAAGCCATCATAGAAAGCTTGATTCGAGAGAGGGTAAAGAAAAATTATCTTGAGGACATTGAATAAGCATCATATTAAATCTCTCCCAAGCTTCATGGAAAGGTTCCCCCACATCTTGTGTGAAAGTCATCAATTTCTATCTAAAAGTAGGCTTGAGATGATGTGGGTAATACCTCTGAGAAAAATATCTTGCATCTCGGTCCATGTCTTTGATGCTTTGGGATGGAAGCATCATTAACCAAGTTTTCGCTGCCCCTTTTAGAGTGTAAGGGAAGCACTTAAGTCTAATCTGAACTTCAGTCACTCCCTCTCTTAATAGAAACTGGGCTACCGTCATAATGTATTCTTTCAAGAAAGTCAAGGCATCTTCGCACAGTAGCCCACGAAAACTAGGTAACATAGCAAAATATTGACCTTTGACCTCTAAATTCTTTCTTTGCTTCGGACGGCACTATGCATGAGGTAGAAGTGTCTACCCTAGGTCTCAGGTAATCATTCATTGTTTGAGCCGGTGGTTACGCCATCTCGACTTTTTCTTCCTCTACCTCGGTGGTGGAGGGTTCGGACTCGATATCCGAATGCGAAAGAGAGGATTAAAGAGGGGATCGCCCTCAAATGTTTCCTCAAGTCTATTGATGTTATCGTCCAATGGAACCAATGTAGGCTTCAAAGAACGACGACCTTGCATTCACTACTTAACTTACTTGTTTACTTGCAACAAGTCCCCGGCAACGGCGCCAAAAACTTGATGGAGAAAAATTCCTCTAGTAATAAAAACCGAGCAAGTGTACTCACTACCGGTGTAGCAGTATGCACGAGCAGGGGTCGAACCACAGAGACTCGTTGGTAAACAAGCAAAAGAAAAGCAATGAATAAAGTAACCAGAGATTTTTAGATTTGAAATAATAATCTAATTCTAAAACAGAAATAAACAATTAAAACTAAGAAAGCAATTTAAATGTAACAAATTAACTCAGATCAACAACGGAGATTCACGGATTGGATTCACAATTACTTTCACTTTATACTATATTTGTTGCTAAAAACATTAATCTCAATCTAAGATTCATTCACAAAAGTAAGGATTGGGACGGTGTGGTGCCCGAATTGCAACCCTTTGAATTATTATCAAGTTGCGTTTTCTATTACGGTCACACAACAATCAAACAATTATTTATCCCTTTAGAATATTGAATCTAAACCCTTTTGATTTCTATTACGGCCTCAATTAGATCTAATCCACAAAGCAATGTTCAATTGTATCAATCCCCAAATTAATGGCGGAATTAATACCCAAATAATTAAAAGGCCAAAGTCATCTTAACATGAAATTGCAACCTTAAAACTGTTAAAAGATAAATACTTTGAAGAACTAGAAAGAGATTAAATTGGAATAATGAAATCTATAGCATAAAGATCCAGTAATTGCTACAACCAATCCGCAAACCTAAGAGATTTAGCTACTCAAAGACATAATGAAAATAACAATACTTATAAAATAAAAGAACATCAAAACCTGAGAAATCCGGGATTGAAGAACGAAGAAATCTCTAGAAAGCTCAAAAACTAAGAACCCAAAACAATGATTCAAGATCCCTCTTAAAATCTGCTACTTAAGTATTTATATTAGGGCAAAATACACAGGTCAAAACGGAATAAAAGTCAAGAATGCCCTTAATAAGTTGCTGAAATCTGGTGCTGAATACGGGACGAGCGCGGCCGCTCTGCAGGTGAGCGCGGTCGCTCTTCTTTACAGGGATTTTTGTCTTCACAACTTTACTTTAGCGCGGCCGCTCTTAGGATGAGCGCGGTCGCTCTGGAGGACAGGGATTTTTGGCTTGCTTTCTTCAATGGAGCGCGGCCGCTCTTGGGTTGAGCGCGGCCGCTCTGGAGGCCAGCAACTGGAGCTCGAATCTGCTTCATTATTTTCATGCTCCGCTCCGCTCCAACTTGATTTCCTTGCCCTTTTCTTGACAAAACTCAACATAAAATCATACTTTTGCCCTGTACTCATCAAACACTCAACAACCACATTAAAACAACATAAAACCCGGGATTTTGAGCCTAAAATAAGTTCGTAAACATGTAAAATGGGTGTGTAAAAACACATCCATCAGTTGCTTCCCCTCTAAGCAACAAGTCTTTTCTCATTGACCTTAGTTGTTTTGTTTGTTATAGTTTGAATTTTTATTGTAATGATATCCAATTCAACTGGTTCATCTACGTCCTACAGTTCTCCATGTCTCAAGTCAGGGTCGGCCCCCGAGTGCTGGCCGCTGATGAGATGAGGGGCTATATTTGGGACAGACATAACTGTTTTATTGTTGTCATCCTCATGCACGTCTAGTATCTCAATTTCAGCTATTTCATCTACGTCCTGCAGCTCTCCTTGTCTCAAGTCAGGGTCGGCGCCCGAGTTCTGGCCGCTGACGAAATGAGGGGCTAAATCTGTGGACAGAACTGGTGCTAGTATTGTATCAAAGATTAGATTGAGCCTAGAAATGCTGCTAGTAGTATTTACATACTTAGAGATTTTCATGTTTTCCTCTAGTGTGTCCACATCCAGCTTTCTAGATGATTTTCTGCTCCTGATGACATGCTCCAAGAAGTCCTTGGGGGTCGCCCTCACACATCCGACTCCAGCACGTGTAGGGAATTTAACTCATTGGAGGGGGAGGGAGGCGACCATCCCAAGTTTGCCTTGACTTGGAATGCCGAGGATGGCATGGTAGTCACTTGCTAAATCCAAGACCACGAATGTTACTTTGGTCTCTGCTCGCAAGGGATGATCACCCACTTTCAGCGATAAGTCAATTGTCCCCATGACGCTGACTTTGTGGTTGGTGAAGCCTTCTAGACTTATAGAGTATGGTTCTAACATGCTATCCTTCAGATTCATCTTCTAGAAGCTAGAGTAATACAGAATATCCCGGGAGGCCCCCGAGTCTATGAGGAGTCGCTCGAATTCACAGTTGTCAATCCTCCCTTTGATTACCAAGGGTTGTTCGTGGGCCGAGCGGCTTTCGGCTAGTTCATTAGGAGAGAAGCTAGTTACTTCCTCCTCCTTATGAATCCATGTGGGGATGTGATATACTTTACTTATCTCGTGGATCTGATCTTTCAATTTTTTGTTGGAAACTGTCTCCTCTCATATGACATGGAGTTTAGCCCTAGGAGGTCTGTCTTCCTTTTTATTGTCTTCGTCATCGTCATCGTCACTGTCATCTTTTCTTCTTCGCTTGTTATCCTTTCTCATAACATAGCGATCAAGCTTTCCCTCGTCGACCCATCTCTGAATTATTCTCTTGAGGGAGATGCAATTCTCCGTGTTGTGTCCGTGATCTTTGTGGAAGGCACAATACTTGGAGCTATCACGGGTGTATTTAGTTTTTTCATCAAGTGGACAGCGACTTGGCAGATTTACCAAATGCATGATCTTCGTAATTGGTTTGGTGAGGGGGGAGGTAAAAACCTAGCTTTTTCAGTAGCTCGAGTTTTATTTTTTCCCCTATAGCTATTTCTGTTTGAGGCCTGGTTGGTGCCAGCTGCCTCCACTTCTGGTTTCTCATACCTCTTTTTGCTCTTCTCTTCTGCCATAGCTATGGCGTAAGCCACATTGTACAGATCAGATTTTGACTTAGGCTCTCTGGCAGAATGTTTATAGATCAATTTTTTGGATCTCAGTCCGGACTTGAAATAAACAATCATCTCCCTGTCTATCAGGCTTTCCTCCACATGGTCTACCATGGCTCTGAATCGATTGTAGTAACTCAGAGTTGTTTCATTCTTCCCTTGCTCAATGTTAGCAAGGTCAGTCAATCTTTTCTTCCTCTTCTTTGCTATGGTAAAGTGGTCCAGGAACCTTCTCCTCATTATTTTCCTGCTATCGATGCTTCCCTTCTTTTGCTCACGGAACCAGGACAAAGTTGTTCCAGAAAAGGTACTCACAAAAGCCTTGCAGAGAATGTCATCTGCCTTGGTGAGGAGGGCCATGATTGATTCAAAACTTTGCACATGGTCTCGTGCATCGGTGGTTCCTGCGTATTTATCAAAACATGGGATTTTAAGACCAGGGTTCGGCGGTAGATCATTAATACGCTGGGAGAAAGGACGGGTGGCACTGGTATCGTCATCATCCACCTCTTTTCTCCCCATTTCCATCTCATCTAGCCTATTTTTCAAGAGGAGTAGTTCTCTAGCATCCATCCCTGAGCTGATATGAGAGCTACGGTGGGTCCTTTCTTTGTTTCAGTGCCTATTCACCCTACTATGTTCCAAGTGTTCTTGATGATTGTCTCCATGGCCAGATGGTGCCTTGTCCCTTTTGGATGCCAATTCTGAATGGGGAGGAGTCATGTGACGAGGAGGGCTCCTCGGCCGAAGAGGGCTCCTATAAAGAGGAGGGCTCCTGTGCCGAGGAGTGGGGTTACGACAAGGAGGAGATTTTTGCCTTGCTTGACTAAGCCTTGCTCTCAAGTTAGCAGAATCAACCTCCTATTCCCTTGGGTGGTTCAAGCGACTTCTCAAGTCTACCTCATTTCTTACGTTGTCATTTCCATGTGCCTTATGACAAGGAGGGACATCTTGGGTATTTTGTCTGGATCTACCACTACTAGAAAAAGACCTTTTACCGACGGAAATTTCCGTCGGTAATTGCCCATTTCCATCGGTAATTGGTAATTACCGATGGATTTTGTCCGTCGGATTCCGTCGGTAATAATTGGTTGGTAATACCGGCGGAATTGGTGCGTCGGTAATTTCGGCGGATTTTCCGTCGGTAAATCAAAAATTCCGTCAGAAAATCGTCCGACGGCAATGAGGTACGCCGGCCGGTTTGCCGGAGCCATCGCCGGAGGTTACCGACGGAAATTTCCGTCGGTAAATATTAAAATAATAAAATAATAAAACTTGTTACCGACGGTTATATCCGTCGGAAAGCCTACATTTTACCGACGAAAAAGTTCGTCGGAAATCTACCCAATACCGACGGACATTTCCGTCGGTAATGAGTTTTATTTTTTTAATTTTTATTATTTACCGATGGAAATTTCCGTCGGTAATCTGTCCAGATTTAAAAAAAAAATTCTGTTTTATTTGTAAACCACCTGTAAAAAGCTGTAAACCTGTTCAAACAACCTGTTTTACAAATATAATTACAAACAACCTGTTTCGCTTGTACATCAAATAAAATACATATGTTTGTCCAAATCAAGCGAAAGGGGAAAGGGAAAGGGGGAAAGGCAGGGGAAAGGGAAAGGGGGAAAGGCCGGGGAAAAGGGGAAAGGGAAAGAGAAACTACATATGTTTGTTTGTTGATTACATGTCAATTAAAATTCAAGTTTAACGACCACGAGCGCTGCCGCTACCGCTACCGCTACCACCACCATGTATAAATCTATTAAGATATTAATTAAAAAATAATATATCAATATATATACAAATAAAAAGACAATAATAAAATGTAAACATTATATATATGACATTTTCTAAGATTGTCATTCATCAACAAGAATTAAGTGCTTGTTTGTGATTGTTGTTATCAAACACCACGTAATAAAAAACTCAAGAATAATATTTTCCCCACAAAGTAAGTCTTAAAACAGAGCAGCTCATTGATCCATCAAAAATGGCACCAACAGGAGCAAATACTAGAGAAGGATTAACAGAGACGAACATAGGGAAACTCAAGGGTCAAAAGTACCTTAAACTTTCATCTACTTGTTTATCCCTTACGAATGCAAACACATGCTCATATTTAAAAGATGGGCATATGCAACATGTACAAATAGACAAATCATCCCTGGTTTAGATGGGGATATCCAACATGCCCAAATAGACAAACATCCCTATATAGAAAAGTAACATTATTTATGCATTTTTATCCAAATAGACAACCAACGAGTTCAGTGTAAGTAGTGGGAGTGACCAAAAGCATATGAACATTAATTTATACATGCCCAGCATAAAACTCTCATTTAAGTCCTACCATATTATTATCGGGAAGCTCCGGAAAGGGAATCTTTGGGCATGGTTAATACCATATAAAAAGTAACATTATTTATGCATTTTTATCCAGTTTGAACTTAAAGTGCTAAAAGTACTACCAATAACAATTTTTAGATTTTCATTAGAACAAATAAACTAACATAAAATTATTGGTTGGTAATTCAATGAAAGTTATCTAAAAAAGTGGGACTATTTTTTATGGGATGGAGGGAGTACAAGATTTCTCAATGTCTCTTCAAGTACACTTTTCACGCTGTTCCACACAATCAACTTATTAAGTACCATCTCACTACAACAATAGCTACAGTGCTACTTCACTATGTCGACATAATTCATATTCTTGTGCATTCAAAAACTCTTAGCCCAAGCCAAACCCAGCATTCAGATTCAGATAGGTTCTTATCATTTACACAAAGTTTAGTTAATATTTCAAAACAAGAAGCTAATCTTCACTCAAGTGGAACAAAGTGAGCATACATATATAAAGGAGAAATTTTAAACGAAATAGCACAAAAAGAAGAAATTTTAAACCTGAGCATACACATTCACGATAGTCAACAAGGAATTTCAACCTGATCATCACACATTTTCACAAGCAAAAGAAATAGCACAAAAAGAAGAAATTTTAAACACAGACTGATAATTAATTTGCAAATCTGATAACACTACAGAACAAACAAGCAAATGAATATCAAGGATGCCAAAAATCAAATACGAATGATAAAATTACAGATCCAATACCTTGATACTCGTCCTTCTCAGATACGATCCAACTTCCATCAAAAGCCTCATCGAATGGCTCATAAAAGATCTACAAAACACCAACAATATCCATTTCTAAAAATCTACAGATCCACACAAACACACACACACACACACACACACACACTAATATTAATTTATACATTAATTCATAACAAACAACCAACAGTAATTTATACATTAATTCATAACAAGCAACCAACAGTATTGAGAGTAAGGACCACAAAGAAAAAACAGGGAGAAAGGTGAAGTTTGAATAGAATACCCTCATAAGCGTAAGTCAAAATATAGTAGGATTAAAAGACGCAAGATTAGGCGTAATAGAGAGATTTCAGATAGAAAGTAAATGTTGTGGATACTAACTAATGGTGGGCAAACTTATGTCCAAAGTTTCTGTTCTTTTTCATTGGCAGCTTTTAACGACTACTAAGATGGTAGAGTGAAGATAAATAAACAAATGCCAACCATGAAGAGTTGGTGGGCATAAAGCTTAATGCAATTATATAGAAAGCATACCGTCCAGTTAGGCAAACAAACCTATCTAGCTGATCATCCAACGTCACGAACAGACTTGTTTTGAATCTGAACAGATTTCCTGCATTGTGTCAAATAACATAATGCCATATGGAAATTAATGTAAATGCAAAATTAAGTTAAAGAAAATTTGAGCCCAGGAATAAAATCAAATGGGCTTAAAAATCAGATTGGTTTGGCTTTCCATTTTTGGTTGGCCAGCAAAATACGCTAATGGAATGGGGTGTCTTGATTTCCCAGTCCATTCTATCCACATTCAAATGGATCAAAAAAGCCTGTAATAGAGTTCCCGTTCCCACTTTATGTTCCTTCCATTTGAAGTCTGAACATAATACAACTGTAAAAAGTCCAAGCACACTATATTGAATCTAAAACATTACTTCTTAAAATTTTAGGAAAAGATATTTACCCCCTTTTCAAGAGAAATCCTTACCAGAAATTAGGATGGAATCGGTGGCAACGGCGGCGAATGGCTGGCTGTGACAAATAAGAGAGAGAGAAAGTGAGAGAGAGAAATCGAGTGAGAGAGAGAAAGAGATTGAGAGAGAGAAAGATGACTTACCGGCGATGGCGACGGCGAACGGCGAATGGAAAGAGACGGCGGCGACGGCGTTAGGGTTCGCGTTCTTGGCAAATTACTGATGAGAGAGAGAGAAAGTGAGAGAGAGAAATCGAGAGAGAGAGAGAAAGCGATTGAGAGAGAGAAAGATGGTTACCGGCACCGGCAACGGCGAACGACGGCGTTGGGGTTCGCGTTCTTCGCGAATGACCGAGATGAAGGCGTAAAAAAATGAAGGCGTAGTTAAAAATGGGGATTTGTTCGGTATATATAGGTCTTTGTTACCGACGGACGGTGTCGTCGTATTAAACGGACATCCGTCGGTATCTGCGGAATTTTATCAATTACCGACGGACTAAACGAAATTTTAAAAAAAAAAATTCCCGGCAAAATAAAATTTATTTCCGTCGGTAACCTGTTGTTTTCCGTCGGTAATACCGACGGATGGCGTCCGTCGGTAAAATTCCGTCGGTAAATGCCCTGTTTCTAGTAGTGTACCAGAGATGCCATGGTGAGGGGGATATTGGCCACGAGGATGATTTTCTCTATTCCCCTGACTACCACGCCTTTTAACCTGACTCTGCCCTCCAAGGGAATTTCTAGTCCTCGTAGGCCTTATGAATTCAGCTAGAGAATGTTCAGGATCTAATTGAAGCAAGGCATTTTGTGTTTCATAAATGCGTTGCAAAGTTTCCATCTATTGATGTAGTAGAGTTCTTCGATCAACCTGTGGGGTGGGGGAGCCCCAGTTCCTCCCTGGACGGCATTCCTCTTCGTCTGGCTACCGGTAGGCCTTCCTCGGCTTCGACGGCGAGGAGGATTTGTCTGCACTGTGTCAGTTACCGACTGTCTCCTAGAACGCATATTCATTCCCCATTAATCAGCGGTGGTAGAAGAGGCAGTTACCCATTATTAGGAAAATCAGTCCTAGTATTGCCATGAGTCTCTTCCTCAAGAATGTTATCATGTTCAGGAGTAAACTAGCGGTACGTTCGTCTTCCATCAGGATTAGGAGAGCGGAGCATAATTTTTCAAGCTATTCAATGGGTGTTTTGAATCGCTTCCCGGCAATGTAACCAAACCGATGATGCCAAAAATGTTCGGATCAACCAAAATCCAGCGGCAGGTTGTATCCTGGATGATTGAGTAGCCTGAAAAAGATAAACAAACACGCAAACTATGCCGGGGCTTCACCGGCGAAAGCCCTCCGGCGTGAGAGTAAGTATTTGTGTTTAGAGATAGAAATTAATTGACAAGAGTTTAGAGTCAAAAGATGTGCACCGAAAATAATATGAATTATGACTTGTATTTATAGGCATAGCATTGTAGAATCCTTGTTAAATAGGAATTCGTAGGTGAGGAGGTTATAATCCTAGAGGGATTATAACTGTACAGTCCTTGTTGGATGACAAACCGTGTGAGATAAGCTGGTTATAATCCTAGGGGATTATAACTGTTCACAGTCCTTATTTGAATAGGATTGGTTAATAGCAATCTGCACGTGCGCCTGAGGCGTGCTCTTCGTCGTACCAGGCCCGGTCGGCTTGGGTGAACGCCAGTGAAGTGGATAGTAAGGATATGAAAGCCCATTTCCTTATACTATATGGAGACCGAGGAGGGGCTCCTCGTCTTCGAAGGGAGGCCTTGCTCGGCCTTGAGAGATGCCTTGCTCGGCATTAATGATTATGCCCTATCGGCATTCAGTTTTGTTGGGCCTTAGTCATTATACATGTCTAGGTCGATATAATGGGAATGGCGAGTAGACAAGACGAGCAAAGATAGGGAATTCCCAATCCATTGGGCCTTGCCCGGCCTGACCCGCGTTCGTAACTCGGTTTATACCGTTCACTAAACATCTTGTTAGTGAACGTAGATTATTTAAGATTGAACCAATCCAAATATTGTGTTCTTTAATTTATGCATTTTCTTTATTATTTATCATTCAAACTAATTTATTTTATATGTTTGATCTTATTAGGTTAACCAAATTTGAGAATTTTGTATAAAGTTAATTATTATCAAACCTTATTTTACTGTTTTATAAACCTTACTATCTGAAGGAATTATATTCCATGAATAATATATTGCCTCTCTTCCCCTATTTATACATGAGTCCTAGAATCCTACGAGATATCAATCTATACAAGAGATATACACCTACCTACAATAGAGATATACATACTAAATATAAAGATATACATGCCAATGATATAGATACACTATTACACCCCCTCAGTCGAAGCAGGAGGAGGACGGATGCTGAGACTATCCCTAAAATATCAAATAATACGTGCGGAAGCCCTTTAGTGAATATGTCAGCCAACTGATGGCGAGACAGAGCATGAAGCACCCGAATTTGCCCTTTTGCAACTTTTTCACGAACAAAAAGAATGTCCAATTCAATATGCTTTGTCCTCTGATGTTGCACCGGATTACTAGATAAGTAAATGGCACTTACATTGTCGTAATACACTAGTGTAGCCTTTGGGATTGGAACATGCAGCTCAAGAAGAATATTTCGTAGCCAACATGATTCGGCTATCACATTAGCAACGCCTCGATACTCATCCTCTGCACTAGATCTGGACAATGTTGCCTGACGTTTAGAGGACCAAGAGAGGGGATTGGCCCCCAAAAAAACACAATAACCAGAGGTTGAGCGGCGTGTATCAGGACACCTGCCCCAATCGGCATCAGTGAAAGCCGTGAGAGAAGAAGATGGGGATTTGTACAAATGAAGTCCAAGATGAATAGTCCCACGGATATACCGCAGTACACGCTTAAGGGCAGCCATGTGCTCACTGCGAGGTGCATGCATGTGAAGACAAACTTGCTGCACGGCATAAGAAATATCCGGACGAGTAAATGTGAGATATTGCAGCGCCCCTGCTAAGCTGCGGTAATAGGACGGATTTTCAAACAATGTACCACTCGAGCTGCTGAGTTTCACATTTGTGTCAACCGGGGTAGGAGAAGGTTTGCACGATGACATATCTGCCCGCTCCAAAATGTCTTCAGCATATTTTTGCTGACTTAAAAACAAACCATCTGAAGTATGTGTGACAGCAATACCCAAAAAATAATTCAAGGAACCAAGATCCTTCATTGTAAATTCCGAGGCAAGAGTGGACATGATATGTTGTCTAAGAGCAGTAGAAGATGTAGTGAGGATAATATCATCCACATACAACAATAAATAAGCAATATCACTACCATATCGATAGATAAATAAGGAGTGATCAGACCGACTATGAATGAATCCCATAGTGAACACAAAATCGGCAAAACGCTTGTACCAAGCCCGAGGTGCCTGTTTAAGGCCATATAGTGACTTTTTGAGAAGGCACACATGATCCGGAAATGACTTATCCCGAAATCCCATTGGTTGATGCATATAAACTGTCTCCTGCAACTCACCATGCAAGAAAGCATTTTTGACATCCAATTGATGAATCGACCATGAATTAGATAAAGCCAAACTAAGGATGGTACGAATAGTAGCCGGTTTAACCACCTGACTGAATGTATCAGTGCAATCCACACCAACCTGCTGTGACCACCCATCACCTACAAGACGAGCCTTATATTGCTCAAAAGAACCATCAGAATTCTTTTTATGAGAGAAAATCCACATACTTCTTACTACATTCACATTAGACGGACGAGGTACTAATACCCACGTCTTATTTTTAATAAGAGCATCAAACTCGTCCATCATTGCGGCTTTCCAGTTAGGATCATGAA
This sequence comes from Adenophora triphylla var. japonica, assembly GCA_022495995.1. Classification (NCBI taxonomy): domain Eukaryota; kingdom Viridiplantae; phylum Streptophyta; class Magnoliopsida; order Asterales; family Campanulaceae; genus Adenophora; species Adenophora triphylla. Next base: position 356,497 of record JAFEMH010001141.1, on the reverse strand, counting down.
ATTACCCGGGATCGCAGAGCGGGCTACGTGGCGATGCGGTTGTCTTTCACGGATGTTTGGGACCTCGCTTTCGGGAAGGAGAGGAGTCGCCACGCGATTTTGTATTTTGAGCCCAAACGTTGAAAAATGACTATGAAAAAGGTGTCATTTTTATTGGTAGCAAAAACTTGGAAAAGGCTTTGAAAAGGGTGTCATTTTTATTGGTAGCAAAAACATAACAAAATACTTTTTTAGTACCAGAGATTGTTAGGTTTGGAGGTCACGTTACGTTTCGGGAAGAGTATTTTGAGATCACCTGAAATGCGTCGTATGACGAGTCTTTCTACCTTTCTCGAAATTTTGTGTGTGTGTGTGTGTGTGTGTTTGCATTTTGAAAATGGGGGCTTGAATGACAAGCTTAATCTTGGTTTGAATGTCAAACGTTGATTTTATGATTCTTTTGGAAAAAGCGAGCGTTTGAATGACAAACGTCGGTTTTGGAGTTTTTTTAGGAAAAGAGGTGCGAATGACGCGTTTCGAATCTTTAACTTAAGTGTCAAATGTTGACTTTTAAGAAAAGAGTGTTTAAATGTCAAATGTCGGGTTTTGAATTTGAAGATGATCGTTTGGATGCCAAACGTCACTTTGCGCGTTTTGAAAGAGAGTTCGAATGTCGAACTCCGATTTTGAACCGGTCATTACATTGTTAGCGATTTTACGGAAAAAAAGCATTAAATGATATTTGAATGTCAAATGTCGGGTTTTGAGTTTAAAGATGATCGTTTGGATGCCAAACGTCACTTTGCACTTTTTGAAAGAGAGTTCGAACGTCGAACTCCGGTTTTGAACCGGGCATTACATTGTTAGCAATTTTACGGAAAAAAAGCATTAAATGAGATGCGATCAACGAATTATTTTGCGACTCGGACTTTGATAAGTAAATACTATCATGATCCAAATGGCTTGGACTTGTAAATGACAGTTTTTAAAATGCGGTATCGACGGAATCAAACGATCTGGATTTTAAAGGTGCGATCAACGAACCAAACGGCTCGAACTTGTAAAGTTGCGTTATTTAAATGACATTCAACGGATCAAACGATCCAGACCATTAAATGACTATCACGAACCGAACGGTTCGGACTATAAAGTTGTGTAATGTAAATGTTATTCAACGGATCAAATGATCCGGACCATTGAATGACATAAAAGTAAAGAAACGGGGCCAGAACGCCGTTTTAACCCGAGATTACTTCTCTTACGGGAGAGAAGAGGATCTTGGACTAAAACGTATCGGACCCCGTCGACGGTGACGTCTACATTTCAATGATTTTCGACCGAAATGGTTGTAGCAACTGGCGCGTAAACCGAGACGAAATGAGTGTTTAGGGAGAGAGAGTGTTACCTATGGCCAGGGGTTGACTCTTTTGGCTCGGTTGACGTATAAAGGATACGGTTTAGTGTTTGGAAAGGTGTTTCGAGGTTGTTTGATTCGTGTTTGGTTGAAATATGAGGTTTTTCATGCAAATCGAGACAAAACGGGGCTCGAGAGGGGTTGAAACTGGTTCATGCCTTGGGGTTTTGTGAAAAAGGATAATGTTTTTCTCTTCTCAAATGTTTTGATAGCCCTTGTATTTATAGGGTGATTTTGCAAAAGAGTCCGGACGGACTTTACTTGAATTTGGGGGGGGGGGTTTGTGGTATTTTGGAAAGTGGGAGGACTTGGTGGCAATTATGTTTTGCCTGTAAAACAGTCCGGACGGACTGTGACTCAGTCTCAGGGGCATTTTGGTCTTTTCACTCTGAAATCTGATAGACTTTGACTAGAGGGATGTGGCATGTGTGCCACGTGCCCCTGTGACTCACCAGGGCTAGGTTTTTCGTCCCGTTATTCTCGGTTTTGTCCCTTTTTAAAATAACTGTCCGGAAAATGTCCAAAATGCCCTTGGAAAGTGCGTTTTTCAGGAAAAGCTGTACTTTTACATGTGACAACATCCGTTGAGTACGCTTTAACGTTAGGATGCATGGGGCAGTCCCGGGACGTCTCGTTGGCTTGAGAATGGGGAGTTTAACGGGTTCCGGTTAACCTGGAGCGGGCCAGTTAACGGATTTCGGTTAACTTTTAATGGATTTTGATGATCCGAATTTGGGTACTAACAGTTAGTCCCTCAGCGACGTCACTTTCGAAGGAAGTGGGGTTGTTGAAAAAGATAAGGATCCAAATCGGGGGATGCCTTATTTGAAGAGACCTGAGAGGTCAGCTGGCTGGACCCTTAGCGGAAGGATTCCTACGTATCCCAAGCGAGAATCAAGCCGATCGTAGTTCGTAGGTGCAAGGGCCGCGCGTGGGGACCTTGACCTAAGCGAGACTGTTATGAGGCGTCTGAACCTAAGTGGGACCATTGCGAGGCATCTGAACCTGAATGGAGACTATTGTGAGGCGTCTGAACCTGAGATTAATGAAACTTTCGAGGGCGTGTGGCGCCTCAGATCGAGATTACTGAAACATTCGAGGGCGTGTGGCGCCTCAGACCGAGATTACTGAAACATTCGAGGGCGTGTGGCACCTCAGACCGAGATTACTGAAACATTTGATGGCGTGTGGCACCTCAGACCGAGATTACTGAAACATTTGAGGGCGTGTGGCACCTTAAACCGAGATTACTGAAACATTTGAGGGCGTGTGGCGCCTCAGACCGAGATTACTGAAGCATTCGAGGGCATGTGGTGCCTCAGACCGAGATTACTAAAACAATTGAGGGCGTGTGGCGCCTCAGACCGAGATTACTGAAACATTTGAGGGTGTGTGGTGCCTCAAATCGAGATTATTGAAAAATTCGAGGGCGTGTGGCACCTCAGACCAAGATTACTGAAACATTTGAGGGCGTATGGCACCTCAGACCGAGATTACGAGGATGTGTTTGTCCTGAGATGAAGGCGTTCGTGCCTTGAGATTGATTTTGGGAGGCATTAGTGCCTTTGGTGCTGGACTTATGATGACGGCTAGGTTTTATCTGCTGGGGATATGGTGGAAATTACGGGAACGGTCGCGTCAAATGGATGTTATAACAACATGGAAGGATTGACGTTCTAACGACGGGGTTAGGAACGGGATGTGATCTCGGGAGAGACTGACACATTGCTGGGGAAAAGTGCCCAGAGTTCTAACAGAACTAGTTAGGAATTGGGGGGATTGATTGACGTTTCTTCTTAGATGGATGGTCTTAGGATCCTGCTGGGGAGGAATGTTCGGGCTTACGATGATGGCCGAAGAGGGATTGTTGTGCGGGCTTACCTTGATGGCCGCTGAATTGGGATGGTCGGGCTTACGATGACTGTCGGGGAAGTAAATGTTCACTTGCAAGAGTGAAAAGGTATTCGGACTTATGAGGATGGCCCAAGAGGGATTGTTGTGCGGGCTTACCTTGATGGCCGCTGAAGTGGGATGGTCGGGCTTATGACTGGCGGCCGGAGAAGTGAATGTTGGTGAGAACTAATGGGAATTTTGACGTCTGGAGACGAAATTTGTGATTTAACGTCCGAAGACGGTCTGAGATTTAATGTCAGGAGACGGAAATGAGCATTTGAATGTCAAACGTCGGTTTGGGACAGAAATGAGCGTTTGAATGTCAAACGTCGGTTTGAGACGGAAATGAGCATTTGAATGTCAAACGTCGATTTGGGACGGAAATGAGCATTTGAATGTCAACGCGTTTGAATGTCAAACGTCGGTTTGAGACGGAAATGAGCGTTTGAATGTCAAATGTCGGTTTGGGAAGGAAATGAGCGTTTGAATGTCAAACGTTGGTTTGGGATGGAAATGAGCGTTTAAATGTCAAACGTCGGTTTGATATTTAACGTCTGGAGACGAACGTTAGTGAGAACTAACGGGAAATTTAACGTCTCGAGACGGAATTGTGATTTAACGTCCGAAGACGATTTGAGATTTAACGTCTGGAGACGAAACGTTAGTGAGAACTAACTGGAAATTTAATGTCTGGAGACGGAACGTTAGTGAGAACTAACGTGAAATTTAATGTCTGGAGACAGAACGTTAGTGAGAACTAACGGGAAATTTAACGTCTGGAGACGAAACGTTAGAAATGTCTAACTAGGATTTAACCTAGGGAAGGGGGTGTTAGAAAGGTCTAACTTGGGGAAATTTTACACTTTTGGGGGCCAAAAGGGGTAAAATTAAAATTGTGAGAAGCTGAGGGGCTAAAGTGGCAAGGAATCTTTCGGCCTGTAAAAGAGTCCGGCCGACTGAGATTGAATTTGACCAGGTTCAAATCAGTAACAGGCCGATGCAAAACCAGACCATTTTCACCATATTTTCAGGCGAAAGAAGAGAGAAAAGAGAGAAAAAATCTTCCCCCTTTGGCGAGTTTTGTTCAAATCTTTGCGGGATAATCATCATGGATGCCGGTTTAGAACCACGGGCTGGTCATAGGAGGACCGACAACGAGAGAGCGAGGTTGGTGAGGACCATTCGGACCACCGCTCTTCCTATGGATCCAACCGAGTTTTATCCGGCTCGGGACACTCATAAATCCAAGGAAGGGATCGAAAGACATGTAAATATCCTCTAAATTCCGTTAATTTTCAGAATGTGCATTCTTTAAATTTTAGGAATTTGATTAGGATTGAGTTAGGGTTCTTGGTGCCTGAATTGGGGCTTTTGACCTTGCGATGCGTCTTTGTCGAAATTGACTAGAGTTTAGTTCAATTGACATCATGGGTAGATAACATAAAAATTTTGGTTGCAAAATTCCATGCCTAGGGGTGTTTTCCGAAATTAAAGTAAGTTTAATTTGGGACGGAGTAATTTTTTCGAAATGTTCGAAATGTTTGAAAGTTCTGACTTTGACGGATTTTTCGAGATGTTTTGAAAGTTCCGAATTCGATGGAATCTTTGAAATGTTTTGAAAGCTCCGAATTCGACGGATTTTTTTGAAATGTTTTGAAAGTTCTGAATTCGATGGATTTTTCGAAATGTTTTGAAAGTTTTGAATTCGACGGATTTTTTGAAATGTTTTGAAAGTTCCGATTTCGACGGAGTTTTCGAAATGTTTTGAAAGTTTTGAATTCGACGGAGTTTTCGAAATGTTTTGAAAGTTCCGAATTCGACGGATTTTTCAAAATGTTTTGAAAGTTCCGAATTCGACGGCATTTTCGAAATATTTTGAAAGTTCCGATTTCGACGGATTTTTCGACATGTTTTGAAAGTTCCGAATTTGACGGAGTTTTCGAAAGGTTTGTACTTTTTTGGGATTTTGGATCGTTAATACTCCAACTGGGATGGACATATTTTAGGAAAATGAACCATTAATGAACGAGTTTTTGAAACTGAACCGTTAATACTCCAACTGGGATGGAAATATTTTAGGAAAAAGGAACTATATCTGTGTTTCATCATTTCGATATGCGTTTCTGCATTCTGTAGATGTTGTTTCTGTTGTAACGTACTTTTGTCGTGTTCACCTGCAGGGGCGAGGGCTAGTTAATGTTCGTAACATGAAGAGCCGGGGAGCCTTTGAGGCGGTTCGAGCGCTGTAGGAGATGCTCCCAGACAAGTCTCGAGACGGAGAGAGGAGTCCACAGCTATTTGTGGCTGGATTTATCAGCGCAGTAGCCGTGGTGGCTTCGACGCAGAGGGCGAGGGTCTTGCATGTCGCTTTGAGCGAGTACTAGTGGGACACGACCTACACGTTCCATTTTAGGTGGGGGAGGCGACTGTGACTCCCACTGACTTTGCGACGATTATCTGGTTGCCATTCTGGGGCAACACACTTGTGTGGGTGGATGGCTACACCCCGGAGCAGTTGTCGGAGCTGCTAGATTTTGACATTACCGATGTCAGGGGCTTAGGTATTCGGTATGGGCTGATGGAGGCTCATCTGAGGAGGGGCATTGAGGAGTATTTGGCGGGGTCCCTGAGGATGACAGCAGAGCGTCTGGCTCGAGGGTTTTTATGGTTTGCTTTGTCAGCTACCTTGTTTCCCACTGCTGACACATCATGTCACTTTCCTCTGCTCGGCTCGCTGACTGATCTGGATGCTGTGAGAGGGTTCGCATGGGGAGAGGCTGGTCTGGCCGAGCTCTACCATACTTTGGATAGGTTCTCGCGGGGAGAGGAGAACACTATGGGCTGTTTTGCGTTTGCCTTGGATGTAAGTTCCCTTATTTTTCTCTTCCTTGTCTCATTTGTACTCGTATGTATCTGCTTTGTAGCTGACATAACTTTCTATGTGTTTGACAGCGGTGGTTCTTGGAGGTGTTCCACCCGCAGAGGTGGAAGACCAGGGAGGAGTATGCGTCCTTGTTCCCTGCCATTTTGATTTGGCAGAAGGCGGCGAAGAAGACGGTAAAGTCGAGGGAGGGTACTCGGCTGACTTATGAGGAGGTGTCTCTGGCCATGAGCCAAGAGTTTTCTGCGTGGATCCAGCTGACTTGGTGGAGCCAGATTGATGCTTTTGTGGTCCAGGCTGCTAGGGACGTTACACGTCGGCGGAAGCTGCTGGTGGGGCTTCATTGCGACGCGATGTACTTGGGTGAGAGGGTGACCTATCAGCATGGTCCGGGGTCCATTCCTTTGGTTTCGATGGACCCGCCTCCACACATGCAGTATCCTTTGCTGATACCAATGGAGAATTTGTCGCGGTGTAGACAGGGCGTGTTTTATGCTGAGTTCATCATAGAGGGCGCCGACTATGATGTCTTTCTGAGGACGAGGCTGAGGAGCCCGCGAGTCTTTGCACGAGGGAGGGCGAGGGCCACGCATATCCCGGGACTACCCGTTCCCTCGCGCTCGGCTGGCGTATGAGGGGCCTGATGATTCTCGCAGGCGACTGACGGTTCCCATTTCGGAGGAGGTGAGGCCTCGGTTTAGAGTGGATCCCAATGCTTTAGTGAGTTTTATGATTTGATTTTTTGTACTTGATAATAGCATTCTGCAAATTTAGCATCTGTGCTGTCTGTTTGTCTTTTGACGACTTTCCTGATTTGCAGGTGTCTGGCCGTACTTACAACCAGGACGTAAGGCGTATGGATGAGATAGCCAACTACGCCAGGAGACACGTGGAGTTCCTGCAGCATAGTTCCCGGAGGAGTGCGGCTGTGCATGAGCCGATGCCATCTAGGCCGTCAGCAGCGAGAGACTCATCTGCCTCTGCGACTGGCGGGGTAGATTTCACGCAGGGGTTCGGCCAGTTCTCTGGTGAGACGGCGGGGTTCGGAGCTCATCACTCTTCGTATTCGGGACAGGAACGAGGAGAGTCCTCAGGGACACATACGCGGAGGCTGCCTTTCTCGTATTCCCGCCTTGAGGAATTTGGAGATTACCTATCTTCGGTGGATCCGACTGCGGCGGGGCAGTATTTCGAGTGCTCAGATGACGAGCAGGACTCTGAGTAGTCTTTTTTTATTTTTAGAGAAATGTGTGTATTTTCCAAAACTTATTTGTACTTGAAAGGGCCTTTGAGGCGAAACCTTGTATTTTACATATTTATTTAGTGATTACCTTCCTTTATTTTTGGCAAATAAGTAAGTAGGATGATCAAAAATAAATAATAATAAGACATGCATAAAATTTGAACTGGTCAGAATTTATATCTATATTCACTGTTATTTAATTAATTGCACTGTTGCACGAGCCCGGGGCGGATGTGGTGTCGGCAATGTATGATTTAAACTATGGATGCACGTAGTTTAAACAAGGCTTGAACAGGATATGGTTTGGAAATATTCCTGATTTGAGGCAGCTGGCTGCAGAGTTGACCAAGTCAACTTGAAAAAATAGTCTGGCCGGACTGGGCTTCAATTCCAGTTTGTTATAAATTGCAGTCCAGTTTTTGCAAATTTGAAAACATCATGTTCGCTTTTGATCAAACAACTGAATTTCTCCCTTAAATTCTTGAAGGTTTTCTTTTTTCTTTTCATGGCTCCATTTCCTAGGTTATCGTCTCAGATGCAAGAGCGATACTTGGATAATTTCCAGTCGTGGGTACGGCACCACACGAGGCAAAGCAAGGATTTTTTCGAGGGTTGTTATGGGATGAAATCGGTTTGGGCTTTGAAGGAGCTCATGCCGGATTGGGATCTCTTAAGAGCTATGGCTCGCTTCTGGGACGTGAGGAGGCACGTGTACAGCTTTTCGTACAACGAGATTATGCCCACGTTTAAAGATTTCTGGGCCATATTAGGAGGACCTGAGACGGAGCAACTTGTTCATTCTTTGACGGGTGGCCTGGCCACCGTTGAGAAGTTAGTGTCTTTGCTTGGCATTTCGGCTGAAGAAGCATACAGGATGCTAATACTGAACACAGATTATGTTGACATTTCGAGGCTGTCGGATAAATTTGCAGGTGTTGAGGGGAGCATTTTCACGTGGGACGCTTTTGCTCTGTGCGCAATTTCCACTTTATTCACGTTCATGTCCCTGGGTGTGTGCCATCACAGTGTACTGGACCTGGTGAGGTAGTGCCGAAACGGAGGAGACATCGTGCTTTGATTCTGGGCGAGACTTTCCTTGGCATAGGTCTGATGGCGACCGACAGCCGATACATGTGGGGAGGGAGTAACGCTATGCTCACTCTGTGGTTGAGGGAGCGATTGCAGATGGTGCCCGAGGTGCCAGTGTCATGTGACCCTTGGTCTTTTTCTCGACATCCTTTGGTGATAGGGGGCGATCAGGCTGAACTGGAGCTCTGGATAGCCAGACTCTGCACGCATTATTTGCGATGGTGGGTTCCTCATTGGAAGCTTCAAACTTGTCGGACCGCTCAGAAGGGTCTTCTTGTTGTTAGAGTGTCGGGGGTTGTCCCAGACTGCTTTCTACATTCCATCATTGGTGCTGCGACAGTTCGGGCTGAAGCAGGTGCTGTTGACGGGTTTGGGTCATGCTGCTACCTTTGAGGTGGGATCTCTTCCGATGGAAGATCCTTCCACGCTATTGCTTCTCACGAGGCTGTAGCAACATACGTCCTTTCATGCCAGGGTTCTCTTTCACCGGAGAGGGGGCATTGTTCTGTCAACGCATTATTTGAACTGGTACGAAGAGTGTATAGGGGAGACACAGATGGCCATTTTGTGGAGATAGAGGGAGCTGTTGGGTCTTGATTACCCTGACGGCTCGACTTGCCGAAGTGGCAGCTAACTATCAGGATCGTACTGGGGACGACATGGCTGATTATGAGGACAATGCTAGTCGAGCGACCGATCAAAGCATGGACATGATGACTCAGAGAGAGGTAGCTCGTGATAGAGCTAGGAAAAGGGCTGCGTTAGCAGCTGCAGGCTTGATAGAGGCGTTGGGAAGGGTCCCAGAGCCAGGTAGAAGAACTATGGGAATATTACCTGCGAAAGAATACTCGCTATGGAAAAGGGAAGGGGAAGAAGGATGAAGGACCAAGTACGAGGGACTAGGTTGACCTTGGTGTCCGGAGTATCCACCCACTGTCATTGCAGATACATTAATTGATTAATGTTTATTGTAGTTTTGCTAGTGTGTAGCAAGTCAAGAGTTGACCGTACTTGAACTCATCAAAGATTATTTTAACCGTTATTAATCTGTGGGTTAATTTAAAGAGTTTTTCGAAACACAAGCGATTGGTGCTTATTTGTTTGTTTTTTTTTTTTGAGACCGAACTAATGAGGGATGCCTACGTTCCCCTTTTACAATTGGACTAAGGGGCTCAGGTCACCGTAGTTTGACACTTTAGGTGATATTTGAGAAAAATAAACAAAAGAAGTGCGACCCTGTTTTTTACCTGGATCATGATTGGAAATGTATCCAGTTGGGTATTACTCTTTTAGCACTTTAATCATACTGAGGGGTGGTGTATGGGGAAGGAGAGTTGACTCGTGTTCTTCCTCAAACGAAGTATCTGTGGAGCTTGCTTCCGTTCACGAGGTTAACGAAAGGTTTCCCGTCCAAATTTGCTAGCTTCATGGCTCCTCCGGAGAAGATTCTTTGTACCACAAACAGGCCTATCCAGGTAGGCTCCCACTTTTCGAGGTGATTGGTCTGCGTAGGAGGCTTTTCCTTTAGCACCAAGTCGCCTTCTCTGATGTCTCGGATCTTGACTTTCTTATCAAATGCTCGAGCCATTCTGCTTTGGTAGGCACGAGTGTGTTCCATGGCTTTCAATCTGCGCTCATCGAGTAGAGCAAGTTCGTCGTGACGGCTCTGAAGCCATTCGACTTCATTGATCCCATTTTCCAAGAGGACTCGGAGGGATGGAATTTCCAATTACACTGGTAACATTGCTTCCATTCCGTAGGTAAGTGCGAAAGGAGTCTCCCCTGTGGCGGTTCTGACTGATGTTCTGTATCCCCAGAGTGCTAGATGTAGCTTCTCGGGCCAATCCCGACCTCTAACGGTCATCTTTCTGATTATCATTGCGAGAGTCTTGTTTGCTGCCTCTACTGCACCATTAGTTTGTGATCTGTAGGGAGAAGACTTGTGGCGTGTAACTCTGAACTCGGTCAACAGTTGGTCACAATCCCCTTTAAAGTGGGTCCCATTGTCAGATATGATCTCGTTGGGCACCCCGTATCTGCACATGATGTTCTCTTTGATGAACTCGGCAACCTACTTAGAATTCAGTACCTTGTATGATCTGGCTTCTACCCATTTGGTGAAGTAGTCGACTGGGACTATTATGAACTCGTGACCATTGCTCCCTGGCGAAGTGATTTTGCCGATGACGTCGATTCCCCATGTGGCGAAAGGCCATGGTGTAGTCATGCAATAGAGTTCGTGAGGAGGGAAGTGATTGAGGTTGGAGAACCGTTGACATTTGTCGCAGCTTTTGATGAACTGGATGCAGTCTGTTTCCATTGATACCCAATAGTAACCCATACGGAGGATGATCTGTGTCAATACTCTAGCGTTCATGTGCGGACCGCAGGTTCCGTTGTGAACTTCGTTCATTAGCTGGCTTTTTCTTTGTTTACACACCAAAGGAGTGGTCCTTGGTGGCGCTTCTTGTACAACATACCCCCCAGAATGACGAAATGGGATGCCAGGCATTTTAGTGCCATCAGGTTTTTGGCTTTGATCCCTTCTTTGTATTTTCCATCTTCGTTTGTGAAGGAAGCTTCTCCGTTTTGGAGGTACTTGTAGATTTGATTGTACCAGGGTTCGTTGATCGGTTCATGTTCAACTTCAATCTCACATCAATAAGCGGGTGTTTCCCATCTGCCTATTCTGAGGGGTTTTACTGATTTCCCTTTGGGAATTTCGACAAGAGATGCTAAGGTAGCCAGGGCGTCTGCAAAGCGGTTCCTGTCTCTTGGCAAGTAATGGAAAGAGATGTTCTTGAACTGAGCAATGAGCTCCTCCATGTACGTGTGGTACTTCTGGAGGCCAGAATCTATCGTCTTCCATTTGTTGGACACTTGATTGATGATCAAAGCTGAGCCTCCGTATACTTCCAGTTCTGAGATGTTGCGCTCAAGAGTGGCTTCTAGGCCGGCTGCGCAGGCTTCATACTCTGCTGTATTGTTGGTTGCTTCAAAATTCAGTTTGATGGCTATGGGAGTGTGCTCGTCTTTAGGATCGACCAAAAGCATTCCAATACCATTTCCCTTCTTGTTGGCTGCCCCATCGAAGAAGATTTGCCAGCGGTTTGCGCTGTCGAGTGAAAAGATCCCGTCATCTAGAAACTGCGGATTAGGACCCTTGGGTCCACTGCTTGGGAAGTCTGCCAGCTGATCTGCCATTACTCTGCCCTTTGTTGATTTTCTGACCATGTACTTGATGTCGAATTCAGCTAGGAAGAATGACCACTTGGCTAGTCTCATTGATAGAGATGGCTTGTTGAAGAGATATCTGACGGGGTCCATCTTAGAGACCAGGAGCACTGAATGTGATTGCATGTAGTGTTTCAGTTTCCCGACTACCCATACCAAGGCGGTACAAGTTTTCTCTAATGCTGAGTAGCTGAGTTCATTTCCCTGAAGCTTTCGGCTTACGAAGTAGATTGCATGCTCAACTTTGGAATCTTTTTGTTCTTGTGCCAACATTGCTCCAATTGACGTGTCTGTTACTGTCAGGTACAGGAGGAGTGGCTTATCTTCATGTGGCGGGCACAGAATTGGGGGATTCACCAAGTATGTCTTGATTTTCTCGAATGCTGTCTGGCACTCGAAGTCCCATTTGATGTCGACATTCTTCTTCATCAGGTTGAACATTGGCTCGCAGAGAGATGTCAACTGGTTGATGAAGCGGCTGATGTACTGAAGTCTTCCCATAAAACTTTTCACTTCTGTCAGTGTCTGTGGCGACTTCATGTCGATGATGGCCTTGATTTTCTTGGGATCGGCTTCGATACCTCTTTCTGTAACCATGTACCCCAGTACTTTGCCTTGCTTGACGCCGAAGGTGCTTGCAGGGTTCAATCTTATGGAGTTCTTTCTAAGTCTATTGAAGAACTTTCTCAAATCTATCATGATCTGCTTGTCTGATCCTCTAGAGTAGATGATCATGTCGTCGACATACACTTCGATTTCCTTGTGAATTATGACATGGAAGAGGGCTGTTGCAGCCCGCTGGTAAGTAGCCCCAACGTTCTTCAAACCGAATGGCATGACCGTGTAACAGTATGTCTCCCACGGATTGGTGAAAGCAGTCTTGGCTTGATCTTCCTCGGACATTTTGATCTGATTGTATCCGGCAAACCCATCCACGAAGGACTTTACTTTGAAATTTGCCGTCGTGTCGACTAGCATGTCGATGTTGGGCAGTGGGAAATCATCTTTAGGGCTGGCCTTGTTGAGATCTCGGAAATCCACACAGCATCTGACCTTTCCATTGGCCTTGGTGACCGTCACGATGTTGGAGAGCCAGGTCGGGTACTCAATTACTCTGATGAAGCCAACGCGGAGCATTTTCTCAATTTCTTCTTTCACTTGCAAGGACCACTCTGGTTTGATATTGCGCAATTTCTGCTTGATAGGCTTGGATTCTGGATCCAGGGGAATTCTGTGCTCCACGATTGAGGGATTGAGTCCTGGCATGTCCTGATATGACCAGGCGAACACGTCAACATACTCTTTGAGGAGATTTATCAGGGCTTCCTTTTCTGCACCGGTGAAGAAACTGTGCACTTGTGTCTCTTTAGGCTCTTGCGATGATCCCAGGTTCACTTTAGTCATAACCTCTTCGGCAGCTTGGGCCCGATTGTCCTCTTGGTCTACTACACGCTTGAGAACTTCTTTAATGTATTGTTTGTTTAATGTGTCTGCTTCTTTATCAAGTGAGTCATTATTAACGTCTTTTAAGTTGTTTGTTAACTTATCAGTTGTTAATGTGGCAATGAGGGGATAATCCGAATGGTCAGACTTTTCATTAAATGCGAACGAAAATACATTGTTGGCTACATTATCATAGTCTTTCGGCGTGAGGCCGTTGGATGTCTCAGAGGACTGGACTTTGACAAGGACTAACTCAGAGGGTTTGAGACCGGGTTTAGGGAGATGTGGGTGCAGGCCCAGCTTGTCTTCCATTTCTGTTTGTGTGAATGTGTGCCCAAATTTGGATTCACGCGAGTTTGTAGACATCCGGTTTAATTTGAAAAAAATGGAGTCGCCACGCCATTTTGATTACCTCAAAACTTTGAAAAAAAGGTTTTGGTTTTATGGGTTCGGAGGTTAAGCTACCCCTTGGGAAGAACGGATCGTCGTTCACCCAAGGTGCCTTGCCGTAGCAAGTCTCCCAAGATTCCATTTATCGTGCTTGCTTGCGTGCTTTCTTATGTGCATGTGTTTGAAAAGAGGGGGGGGGATGTCCCAAGTTGTCTTCCGGACGTACAAACCATTTATTGGTTGTCGCTCGGGATTCCTATGATTTTATGTGTTTTCGGGATTTTGATCCCGTACTCATCTTGGACTTGTGATCATCGCATTTTAACCTCGGGACTTGCGTGATCGAGAGAAAGACTCTCTTTTATAGTCCAAAATGAGGTTCTTTAGAAAAGGAGTGACCTTAGCCCATCAATCCTACACCTTAAGACGATTGAGCTTATATGGATGCTTCATGCTCGTCATAAGTGATAATCGGAGATGTAGGTTCAAGGTTTTATCCCTTTCTAAAGAGATTGTGGCACCTTTAATGGAAGAAACGATGTAAAGATAGGATTTTTACACCGGTCTGTTCCAAGGTTGCTAATGGGGACATGGGGGAATGCATGTAAAAATGACATTTTTAGTGAAAAGATGACATTTTTGGGTTGCAAAGGATGCATTTGATTTGCAAAGGATGCATTTTTATATAAAGACATGATTTTTATGCAAAGGATGCATTTTTATGGTGGAAATAGTATTTAATATGCAAAGGATGCACAAAGATTACATTTTGAAAGCAAGGGATGCTAAGTTCATTCAAAGAGATGATTTTTAATGCAAAGGATGCATTTTGAAGGTAAAGATTGCATTTTTATGAGCAAAGGATGCATAAAGATGACATTTTTGTCTAAAAAGGAGGTTTTTAGGTGCAAAGGATGCACCTTTGAATATAAAGATTACATTTTTAATAGCAAGTGATGCTTAATTCATGCAAGGGGTGGAAAGGGGGTATGATAAAGATAGGATCTTTAATGATAAATGTCAAGTCCCAAGCAAGATAATGACAATATATGAATGCAAGGAGCAATTAAATCACATAGAGCAAGTATAATGCAAGGTAAGGGAGTGAGAGGTTACCAATGGTGGTGGCCTCTTCTTCTTTGGGTCTTGCTAGGTGGAAGGACCAACTTTGGGATCTTCAAGGAGGAGGGAGGTGGCTTCTTGACTTTCTTCAACCTCTTGGATTTCCAGCAGTGTTTTGGGGGAGTTTTGAAGTTGAGTATGGTGTATGGTGTGTATTTTTCGTATGTAAAATGGGTAGAGGAGGGCTCTATTTATAGGCAGTCTGGAAATCGCCAATGAGGCCGTGCGGCTAGGAGTCTCCTCCTAATGCAGCCGTGCGGCATTATCCACAATGACTCAGCATGTTTCTAGAATCATGCATGGTGGCAATTCTAGAAGGTTGCCTAAATCAATTAAAACGTGCCCTTTTTATTTAGAGCATTCCCTTCAGCCCTTAAGAGGTTTGGAACAGTTCTGGAATTGCTCCGGAACTCTAGGAAAGTCTAGGGAATTACCGGGAAATTTACCGGAATTGCCGGGAAAATTAACCGAAAGGCATGAGCCAGATTTGGGTACTTACAGAAGCCCCTCGTCAACGTCACTTGCAAGGCGAGTGGGGTTGTTGATAGAAAAGGATCCGATCTGGCGAATGCCGAGACGGATTAGGATGACCAAGGTGGTCGAGTGGCTGAACCTCTGGAAGGCTACCTATGTATCCCGAGTGGGAATCAAGCCAGGCCGTAGTTCAGAAAAGATCCGGCGAGGAATAGAAAGAGAAAAGCGGTCTCTTCTTTGGGAAATAGCAGAGAAAATGACCTAGGAGGTCAAGCAATTGATCCTACTGGGGATATGCTAGAAGTGACCGAGGTGGTCATATGTCAAGACCTCTATGAGGGGCTACTTCATCACTGAGGAGTGACGAAGGAACAGGGTGACCAAAGTGGTCGGATGGCTGGACCTTTTATGAAAGGCTACCTACGTATCCCGAAGGAATCAAGCCTTGGTCGTAGTTCAAGCATCACTAGATAGGTTAGGAACGATGTCTAGGATCCTTGAAGTTTTGACAATTAATGGAGGTTGTCACCTGATTGGATACTAGAGCTTACGTCACTATCGAGTGGATAGAGGTAGCTGAAGTTTGGAGAACTTGAGCGTACTTCACTATTTGTGATAGAGGTAGCAAAAGTTAGGAGAACTTGAGCGTACTTCTCTATTCGTGGTAGAGGTAGCTAAAGTTAGGAGAACTTGAGCGTACTTCACTATCTGTGATAGAGGTAGCAAAAGTTTAGAGTTCTGACAATTCGGAGGTTGTCACCTAGCGTTATCCCGTTATAACGGAGGTAACGGAGGCGACTGGGGAAGAAAGTCTATTTGCATAAGGAGATAAGGGATATCTTCTGAAAACGACGTTATCCTAGTTAAAGGATAACAGGAATTGTATGCCCAAGTGGAAAGTCCAGGGGCAAAAAGATAAATTCTGCTCAGAGCGAAAGAAGCCGCCCGGCATGAGAGGGAGGCAAAAGAGGCCGCACGGCCAGAAGCCTAATTTTTCCAGATTAATTAAAACAGAATTCAAACGGGGACTGGGCATTGTTGCCGCCCAAGACTGCCGAGAAGGAGAGAGAGGAGGGAGAGAATTTTCTTCAAAATCCTTCAATCCTTTTACCTCTACTGATTTAGGATGGATCCAGAGGGGAATCCAATGCCAAGGCAAGCGAGGAGAAACATCTCTGAGGTCGCTCGGAGGAGGAGGAAGGAGCTTCTCCGTACGGAGAGGAAGTATGACTTCCTTACGCCTCCATCGTAGCTCTATCCGGGCAAAAAGGAGCACAAATCGACGAATCCTCGATCGGTTGGGGTAAGCATTCTTAATTTGCTCAATTCCGTCGATTTTGATTGACTTAGGGCTTGATCCGATTTTTAGGAATTTCTCGAATTTTCCTAGGATTTTTGACGATAATTTTGGAATCTTAATGATTAACCTATGAGGCTAAGAAGATGAAAGAACATGCATGTGCAATTTATTTGACAAAATAATGAGAATGACCCACTTTTTTTTGAAAATAAAAGTAAGAGGGATAATTGTCTAAGAGGTGACGGAGTTCTTGCATGTGCTAGGACTAGGTCAAAGATGAGAAAACGAGATTTTGGACGATGAAAAGGATTCACGCATGCCATTTTTTGAGAAAAAATTAATGCTTATGTGCAAATAATTTTGAAAATTGTGATTTTGTGCTTAGAATAGCAATGTGCTTGACACGATGTGTTTCAAGTGATGAAAGACATGTTTTCGATTCAAAGGATGCTAGAAAATTTTCATGAATGCTTTTCTTTTGAAAATATGTGCACTTTTGAATATATGCATGCTTTTTGAAAAAGACTGACACATTTCTTTTGCTGTGCTTGTCTACAGGAGAACAAGTCTAGGGGGCCTTCTGAGATTGCAGTCAGGCTATGGGAGAGGATGCCCGATTTCGAGAAGAATGGGGCGAACCCTAAGCAGCTAGTGAGGGCTACCGGCTTGGATTTGTTTATTGAGGCAATCGGCAGAGGTATTCACATTACCTCCAAGAGCAAGGGCTTGGTCCAGGCCCTCTCGGAGTTCTGGTGGGACACTACCCACAGCTTTCACCTTAGGCGGGGAGGCGCGGTGACACTGCAGATTTTCTTGCTATCACGGGCTTACAGTTCACCGGGAGGCCTGTGACCTGGAGGGATCATATCACTGTTGAGGAATTTAGAGCTTTGGTTGGGTTTGAGCTGATTCCCAAGGGGCTCGAAATGGAGACGAGGAACGTCGAGGTGGTAGTCCAGAACTGCATGCGGGATTTTACTGATAGTGAGGTGACTGCCCACCAGCTTGCTAGAGCCTTTGTGTGGTTGATGCTGTCAGTCACCATCTTTGCCAATTCTGGGACTCTGGCTATGACTTGCCTCCTCGACTCTTTGGAGGATGTTGATGGGATTGGGACGGTCTCATGGATTGAGGCCGGATTGGTAGAGCTCTACTTTTCTCTGGATATGTACAACCGTAACAAGGCTGCTTCGATGGATTGCTTCTCTTTTGCTCTTGAGGTAGCATCACCTTCTTTTCTCTTTCCCTTTTCTGTCTTGAGACTTTTATGAAAGAAAAATGACCCTTTTGATGTTTTGAACATGCAGGTCTGGTTTTGTGAGGTGATCGGGTTCTTTCCGTGGAACCAACAGAGCGATGTCACCATCTTTCCCGCTATGATCCGCTGGAGGGGAGATACGAGGGATAAGTTCACCGAGAAGACCCGAATCACCTTTGATTATAAGATGGTGAAGCCAATTATCAACAAGGATGGGCATGGTGAGTGGACATTTATCCTTGGGGGAGGTACCCAGAGATTCTGCTAGGAGAGGCCGTGGAGGTGACGAGGCAGAGGCAGTGGTTGATCGGGCTGACATGTGATGTCATCTATCTGGGGGACCGATTTTCTAGGCAGCATGGCTATGTCCCTCCATTGGATGCCATTACTCCCCATGATCCTCCAGCACGGATGCTATAGCCCAGGGATTGGCAGGCAGATGAGATAGAGAGATATCAGGCAGGTGTGGCCGCTGAGGAGTACTTTGATATGGATACCCCATATGCTGTGTTTGTGGAGCAGCGACTGAGGACGCCACAGAAGCTAGTGAAGCTGGCGGTCACTCAGGGAAATGGGGAGGCCGAGCCTTCTGATCCGCCGATCCCTCCTGCTTACCTTTCTTATGTGGTCGACGGAGTACCCAGGAGGTTGAGGATACCTGTCCCTGACACTAGGGAGTCCCAGTATACCTTGCCGCCGGACAGCACTGTAAGTACACTTTAGGGTCTTTTCCCTTTTTCAGATTTCTTTGCTTTTTGCAATTTCAAGATTTCCTGAGATTTTCTTCTCTTTTTCTCAGGTTCCAGCCCGCACTTACGTCAGGTTGGTCAGGCAGAATAGGGGCTGGAAGGACGTGTGTCGGTCCCTTCTGAGGAAGCTGGCCTGCGCTTCAAAGGCGGCATCGAACGTGCAGGAGCCCGTGCACAAAAGGAGGCACGTCGGGAGCACGGCATCCACCTCTTCAGCCTCGGAGTACTCTTCTGGTGCCATTCCTCGGGGGAAAGGACCCAATGCTGGCATCCTGGAGCAGTTGGCTGAGTACGAGCACGAGAATGTCCATCTATCTGATGTGAGTGACACGGAGGACTTGATGAGGGAGACTAGCGTCTATGAGCTGAGTAGCAATGAAGAAGAAAGATCGGAGGCCTAGGAGGTCTCTAGAGTTGATTTAGGAAGAAAAACAAACAATGAACAAGTTTTATACACATTTTGTTTATTTTTTTGCTTTATTTGGGCGCCGATGGGGCGAAAACAATGTACTACTGCTTTATTTGCTTTTCTATTTTATGCTTTATTAATTTGCATATTACTTGAGCCTCGGGGCAGTTTTTTTGCTTGGAGTTGGGGTTGAAACTGGGCCAAAATGATATATAATGATATATAAATGCTTGGATGGTCTTTGAACATGTTTTTGTACAGGTTTTGGTTGGAAAAGTGGGGTGAAAACTCCCTTTGGGCAGCAACTTGGTTGCTGCAGATTTGCCATTTACATCAGGTAAATGAGGCCGTGAGGCATGGTCTCTGGAGCAAATGAGGCCGTGCGGCTCACAGTTCTGTCTGGACTGGTTATTTTTAGAATAAAACCAAGGCTTGAACATTTCATTTCATTTTCAACTTAGACTTGTCCCAACTGTTCCTGGAGCACATATTGGACCTAAAGACACCATCTTTGATCATTTTGCAATGGAGAAGCCCGTTAGATTGCAAAGGGGGAAAAGAGACCATTTTCTGTCCAATCTTCAGTCTTGGGTGAGATATAACGTCCAATCTCACAAGGGGTTGCTTGATTCTTCCTTCAAGATCAAGTCTTTATGGCATTTGAGGGATCTCCCGCCCGATTGGGACCTTTTGAGAGCAGCAGCAAAGTTTTGGGACGTCTGGAGACACGTTTACTGCTTTTCTTACAATGAGATTGTTCCAACGCATGAAGACTTCCGAGCCTTGATTGGGGGTCCAGAAACTGAAGCTATATTGATTCCTCTGATCGAAGACGTGCCGGTGGCGGCAAAGCTTGCATCTTTTACGCGAGATTTCTGCAGGAGAGGCTGAGGAGATGATGATAGCCTCGGACAGGATTGACCTTTCTGATATCCCGGGCAGGTTTGGGTCTCCGGCTATGGCTGCGACCACGGTGGATATAGATGCCTTTATCCTCTGCATATTCTCTTCTCTGTTCACCGCTGATTCCGTGGGGATCTGTCATGGTGGTCTCTTAGACATGGTCAGAGATTGCAAGGCTGGGAAGGACATTGTCCCACTGGTTTTGGGTGAGACCCTGCATGGCATTGACAGGATGGCTAGGGGAGACCATTTCATGAGGTGCAGGAGCCGGTGTGCGACTTTATGGGCTGCGGGGAGAGGCTCGGGGCTTTGCCAGGGGCTTTGCCGACTCAGTGCCCTTGGGTGATTTCTCGGAGAGGTACACCTCGACAGCAGGACCAGGGTAGCTAGGAGCTGATGATGGCTAGGTTATCCACTTCGGACATCCGCTGGTGGGTCCCTCATTGGAGATTACAGACCAGGAGGACATTTCAGGAGTCCTATATAGTGAGGGTTCCAGGGATTTCTTGGTAATCCTTCTACATACCCTGCTTGGTATCCCGGCAGTTTGGAGCCTTACAGGAGCCGTTGGGCGATTGGGAGGACATCCGTACCATGGATGTGGTGCCATTAGATATGAGAGATCCAGCCAGCTTTTCATTCTTCTCGAGGGCTTGGACATACGCTGCTTTCCCACCCAGGGCCATCCTCAGGAGCAGGAAGAGTACCATCTTGACTACGGTCTACTTGGATTGGTACGAGAGGGAGATGGGAGCGACTCAGGTCATATTGGGGGAGAGACGTCAAGCTTTATTGGGAGCTGACTGCGACTCGAGTAGGACTCTGAGGGAGACTGAGGCTAAGGCGAGTTGCCATAACCAGTCGGGTGAGGGAGACCGACATCTTGGAGAAGAAGAAAACTCGACGGGGTCGAGGTAAAGGGAAGAAGACCAAAGAAGACTCAGTGAATGACGACTGACAGATCTTTTCTTAGGATTCCCTTATTGCCATTTTTCAAACACAGTAGCTTATTAGGCATTTTATTGTCTTTTAGATCTTCGTAGCAGGTTAGCAGAGTCAAGAGTAGACCGTGCTTGAACTCATCATGAAGTTTTTAACTTGTAATGAACAAGAGATATTATCTTAGAAATTAATCAAGACACATTTCATGGAAATTTCAAATGTCTTATTGATTAGGACCCGTTTTATGAAAACTTGAATATCCTTTATTATTGATTTTTTTTTAGGACGCATTTCATGGAAACTTAATCGCCCTTTTTATTGTTTAGACCGAACCATAAATGGCTGTCTACGTTCCCCTTTTACAAGAAAGACTAAGGGGCTCAGGTCTTCGTAGTTCATTCTGGTGAACTTTTCTCTTTTTTTTTATGTGCAACCCTGTTTTTTGCCTAAACTGCCCTTTTTGGGTTTTCAGCCTAGCTGGGCATTACACTTTTTGCACTAATATTTTTTTATGTGCAACCCTGTTTTTTGCCTAGACCGCCCTTTTTGGGTTTTCAGCCTAGCTGGGCATTACTCTTTTTGCACTAATATTTTTTTATGTGCAACCCTATTTTTTGCCTAGACCGCCCTTTTTGGGTTTTTCAGCCTAGCTGGGTATTACTCTTTTTTCACTAATATTTTTTTCTTCTTTTTTTATTTTCTTATTTTCTCTTTTTTTTTTTACTTTTTTTAGACATAGTACCTTCGGAGCTTATCACCGTTATTTGGGTGGACAAAGGGATTGCCGTCCAGTCTGCAAGTTTCATGGCCCCTCCCAGATAGTATCTTCCGCACTTTTTCACATACGGGGCCGACATCAAACGGGTTCCCATTTTCCCGGGGTTGTCTGCAGTAAGGGGCTTCACTTTTAACACTAAGTCACCCTCTTTGATGTCCCTGGCCTTGACCTTTTTGTCAAATGCTCTGGCCATTCGCCTCTGATAGGCTCGGGTATGCTCCATGGCTTTAAGCCTTCTTTCGTCGAGCAGGGCCAACTCATCATGCCGGCTTCGTAGCCATTCTACTTCATTGACACTGTTTTCTAGGAGGATCCTTAATGACGGGATTTCCAACTCCACTGGTAACACTGCTTCCATCCCGTAGGTTAGGGCAAAGGGAGTTTCTCCGTAGGCTGTTACGACAGACGTCACGTAGCCCCAGAGTGCTAGATGCAGCTTTTCGGGCCAATCACGACCACGGGTGGCCATTTTCCGGATGATCCGTTCGAGCGTCTTATTAGCAGCTTCCACGGCTCCGTTAGTCTGAGGTCTGTATGGGGATGACTTGTGGCGAGTGATCCTGAATTCTGACAGCAATCTACTACAGTCCCCTTCAAAGTGTGACCCGTTATCAGAAATAATCTCATTGGGCACCCCATATCTGCACATTATGTTTTCTTTGACAAACTGGGCCATTTTCTTGGAAGTGAGGATCTTGTCGGACTTGGCCTCTACCCACTTGGTGAAGTAGTCGACTGCTACCAATACAAACTCATGCCCATTGCTTCCTGCTGGGGTTATCTTCCCTATTACGTCAATACCCCAAGTTGCGAACGGCCAAGGAGTCGTCATGCAGTACAGGTCATGAGGCGGGAGATGGTTGAGGTTGGCAAACCGCTGGCACTTGTCGCATGCTCGGACGTGCTGGACATAGTCTGTCTCCATGGAAATCCAGTAGTAACCCATTCTGAGGATCACTTGCATCAGGGCCCTAGCATTCATATGAGGACCGCAGGGACCATTGTGGACTTCAGTCATCAACTCTCTGGCCCTTTCTTGAGTGACACACAAGAGGAGTGGTCCTTGGTATCGCTTCTTGTACAGGTTGCCTCTGAGAATGACATAATGGGAGGCCAACCTTTTCAGGGCTTGCAAGCTCTTGGCTTTGACACCTTCTTTTGGTCTACCTTCTTCGTCTCTGAAAGCTGACACTCCATCTTTGAGGAACTGGTAAATTTGATTGTACCACGGTTCCTTGATAGGCTCGGGATCCAGGTCTACTTCACAACAAAAGCTGGGGCTTCTCTTCTACCCACTCTGAAGGGTTTTATGGCTTTTCCCTCATGGATCTCTACCAGTGAGGCTAAAGTAGCAAGGGCATCTGCGAATCTGTTCTTTTCCCATGGCAAGTAGTGGAAAGTCACTTCTCTGAACTGTCCAGTCAACTTCTCCATATGGGCATGATACCGCTGAAGATTAGGGTCCACAGTCTTCCATTTGTTGGAAACCTGGTTGATGATCAGGGTTGAGTCTCCATAAACTTCGAGCTCCTTGACATTCCTTTCTAAGGCAGCCTCCAAACCAGCAATGCAAGCTTCGTACTCGGCAACATTGTTTGTGGCAGGGAAGTTCAGCTTGAGGGCTATGGGTGTATGCTCATCTTTCGGATCGACCAGTAGCATCCCTACGCCATTTCCTCTTTTGTTAGCAGCTCCATCAAAGAATAGCTGCCATCGGTTCTCAGACTGGACTACAAAGATCCCTTCATCTGGGAATTGGGGTTCAGGCCCACGGTCCTCATTACTGGGGAATTCGCCAGATGGTCTGACAATGCTTGACCCTTGATGGCCTTTCTGGTCACATAGTTGATGTCGTACTCTGCTAATAAGAAGGACCACTTTGCTAGACGCATCGAGAGGGAAGGCTTATCGAAGATGTACTTGATGGGGTCCATTTTTGAGACCAAGTTCACAGGGTGGGCTTGCATATAATGCTTCAGCTTACCGACTACCCCGGACAGTCTGCACGAGTCTTTTCACATCTTGAGTAATTGAGCTCACTTCCTGCGGCTTCCGGTGACAAAGTAAATGGCATTCTCTACCTGAGAGTCTTTCTTCTCCTGAGCAAGCATAGCCCCTACTGCCGTATCAGTGACAGTGAGATAGAGCAGAAGAGGTTTCTGTCTATGTGGGGGGCATAGTACCGGAGGATGTACTAAGTATGCCTTGATCTGGTCAAAGGCATCCTGGCATTCTTCGGTCCACTCTGTATCTACATTCTTCTTCATGAGTTTGAAGATGGGCTCGCACATAGTGGTCAGTGATTGTGAAAGCTTGGTGATGTCTTGCGGTTTGCCCATAAAGCTTTTGACTTACATGCGAGTTTGAGGTGGCCTCATGTCCATAATGGCTTTGATCTTTCGGGGGTCGACTTCGATACCTCGCTCCGTGACCATATACCCAAGCACTTTTCCCCTTGTCACTCCGAAGGTGCATTTGGCAGGGTTTAGTCTCATGGAATGTTGTCTCAGCCTCTCAGAGAACTTCCGCAGGTCAACAAAGTGCTGCCCATCCTCGCCTTTGGAGTGGATTACCATGTCGTCGAGGTAGACCTCAATCTCCTTATGGATCATGTCATGAAAATGCGCGGTCGCTGCCCTTTGATAAGTAGCCCTGGCGTTCTTGAGCCCAAATGGCATTACTATATAGCAGTAAGTTCCCCACGGTGTGGTGAAGGCTGTCTTTTCTTCGTCTTCTTCGGCCATATTGATCTGGTTGTAGCCTGCAAAGCCGTCAAAGAAGGATTTGACTTCGTAGTTGGCAGTGGAGTCCACCAGGATGTCTATGTTTGGCAAGGGGTAATCGTCTTTGGGGCTGGCCTTGTTCAGATCTCGGAAATCTACACAGCAGCGCACCTTCCCATTGGCCTTGGTTACGGTCACAATATTGGACAACCATGTCGGATATTCGATGACTCTGATGAATCCTACCCGCAGTAGCTTCTCAATTTCTTCTTTGAACTGTAGAGACCATTACGGCTTGATCTTCCTCGGTTTACGCTGCGGCTTAGCATACGGTGTTAGAGGGATTACGTGCTCTACTATCGAAGCTGTCTAGCCACGGCATATCCTGTACGACCATGCAAACACGTCCATGTATTCTCGAGCGGATTAACCGATCTGTCCCGTTCAACCCCATGGAAGAAGTTTCCAATGCGTGTCTCTTTAGGTTCCTCGACGGTACCCAAGTTCACACTTGTCAAAATCTCCTCGGCGGCTTGGGCCCGGTTTTCCTCTTTTACGAAACACTGCTTAAAGATTTCTTTAATGTATTGTTCATTTAGTGTGTTTGCATCTTGTTCAAATGATTCATTATTAACTGTTGTTAAGTTTTGAGTTAATTTATCATTTGTTAAGTTGGCAATAAGAGAATACTCAGAAAGATTTGTCATTTCATTCAAAACAAGGGGAAAGATGACATTGATTACATGTTCATAATCCTCAGGTGTGAGGCCTTCGGATGACTCAGAGGACTGGAATTCAAAGATTCCTAACTCAACTGACTCTGGACCCTACTGACTCTGGACCCTATACTACTTATTGACTCGAGGGTGTTTGACAAGGGTTGGACTGGGATCTCACTCCTTCCTGCTGTTGCCCTGGGAAGTAGCAGTCTTGTCAGCGTTTTCATTTGGTTGTGCATCCTGTGGATCATTACTGCCTTTGTTGTCACCATTCCCATGGGTGATGTTCGACTGATCTGTTGCAATCTCCTTTCCGAATCTGACTGTATCCATCTGTGCCTCCGGGGTAGTGGGACCAGTTGTACTTTCGGCATCTGAGAGACAACTTTCTTCATCCCAAAAGTCTTCTGGCTTGTTCACTCTTCTTTCCACCTTTTCCCAAACAGGGGGTTGGGACTGATCTTCAGGAGTAGTAAGAGCCATTACAAACACATTATGCTCATCATGGGTGATGAAGGGTTCTGAAGAGACTTTCATTAACATGGCTTGTTTCACTTCAAACTCGCAATCTTCATAAGTGAGCCTTTCTTCTGTAATCTTGACCATGGTCACTGGCTCGATATCATAAAAGAGAGGTCGGGCTCTGACAACATTAACGAAGTCAGTTCCTACTATGGGTCCAAACTTTCCTTCCATGGTGGCGACATTAATCAGATCTTTCCACTTTCCTTGTAATTCAGCGTAAGGAACATTGAATTTCAGGATGTCTATGATCTTTGGATTCCCAAAACTGACTGCATTTGTCTCTCCGAATTCGATCACGTTGACTTGATTGTTAGCAGGAAGAGGATTCTTGACCACATTAGGACCCCGAGGTGGCTCCAGCTTTCCTTCTTCAATCAGGCGAGAGATCAGGAACTTCAGGTAGGTGCAACCATTGGTGTTATGCCCATGATATTTGTGAATGCGGCAATGCTTGGTTTCGTTCATTCTGACACTAGGGTTCTTTGGTTTCCAATTTTCCAAAGGTCTGATGAGTCCTTCAGCTACCAAACTGTCAAAGACTTTTTCTAGTGGCATTCCGAAATCTTCTGCAGTATAGGAGCGAGGTCTTGGCTTTGCAGCGACTTGGCTTGAATTTTGTCCAACCCTCTCATTCTGAATATAATTGACAGCGCCAACCGTTTCTTTTCCTTTTATAGTAACAACTGTGGCATTCGAAACTGGTGCTTTGTAGCGGTAGGAGTTGGCTGCTCCTGTGGCTGGAGCCATATTGAAGGCATTTTCAAACTTGGTGCCAGCATTTACCATTGCCCGGAGGTCAGGATAATAGTAATTGCCAATTTGGACCCTTAGTTGAGGTTTCAAGCAAGACTGGAAGATTTCCATCTGCTCCTCTTCATTCAGCGGGGTCATCATTTCACTAAGCTTCCAATTCCATCTCTTGTAGAATTCACTTACTGGCTCATCTGGGCATTGTAAAGTGCCTTGTAGATCATTCCTACTGGTTTCCCAATTCAAGTTGGCCTTATACTTTTCCAGGAATGCTTGCTTGATCTGGTCCCAGGTGGCTCGGGCCTCTAGCTTTACATGCAGGAACCATCTAAGAGCTGAACCCTTTAATGACAGCTTAAAATGGTCGGCCATTTGCTGATGTGTATAGTCTTTGGCTCTCATGGCGAGCAGGTAGCTTTCAATGTGAGTCCGGGGATAATCGGTGCCATTGAACTTTTCAATCTCAGGTATCCGGAATTTTGGAGGAAGAGGGACAATTTTCTTTGGGATCGGTGATGCAGTATGCTTTTGCCTTTTTGGTGCTCAGCTCTCCAAACTTCTCTTGCATGGACTTAACTTGTTCTATCAACAAAGCTATGTTGTGGTCAGGTGAAGGTTTAGGATTGTTTGATTCCGGCGGGCTTATCGATTTGAGTGGCGGGAAAGTGGGTGACACGGTGGTAGTGGTACCATAGCTTGGGGATCTTTGGAAGGGAAGTAAGTGTAAACTTGGCACGGTCTGTGTTCCCATGAGGCCGGCCGAGGCATAGGAATTAGGCTCGTAGTTACGAAGTAGGAAAAAGGAGCCTCGTGGGATCCAGTCGGCAAGGTTGGGGGTGGAAGATCTGCTGTGGAAGGGCATAGATTGAAAAGGCCACTTGATTGATTCTGAGGACTAGAAATTGTCTAGGCCGGCCCATCTTTTGGGGAGAGGGGAGCGAATCCCGTGGGGTAGTGCAGAGGCTGCGTTACGGGGATAGTTGGGGCGTTGGTTCTATGTAGGTAGGGAACAAAGCTGGGTCTTATCTGAGGAGGAGAGGGTCTCGGGACCCTGATGGCTTGAGACATTGGGAAGGACTGAAAAGGGACAGTCTTTGGCAATGGATCATATGTGGATGGAGGAGGGCATTGGTTATAGGCTAGGGGAGCCGAGATGGTTACTTACGGAGTTTCATCTTCTACCATAACCCGGGGAACCGTTGGGCTCTACCATTATCCGGACCCCATGACGGCGGAGCGCATCAATGAGCATGGTCTTGCTGTTCCTCATGGGCCTTACGACTGTTTTCCAAGGCTAAGGATAGCTCTTTCTTCCCTAGTCATCCGGCTAACCAAACCAAGATCGTTCTCTGTCAAATCGACCATTCGACTCTTTGACCGACAAAACCGAGGATTCTCGCGAACCTGCTCCGAGAATTACTGCGCTAACAAGTCGCCGACCCGGTGTTCTCACCCACTTCTTTCTCGCTGCGGGAAAGGGATAGGAAAGGTTAAGACTCGGGGTAGGTGTTTAGAATTTGAAGGCTCAAGCAATATGCAGATTAAGAATCTTCCAGTTTACTTAAAACAGTGTCTTTTATTAATTTCTATTTGGTTGGAAAAGGGGTTCTGCCCTTCTTTTTTGCAACTACTCTAGATCATGGATCAATGGGTTCCGTCACTACGTCTATAAGCCCCTCGTATTCCACCTGTATTTCGACCTCCCAGGGTGGACAGCCCCGGGCGAGGGTCCTATAAGGCACGCGGATCCCACCGACCGAGAGAAAAGAACGCTCCTAATGGGTCTAGCGGGTCATAGGAACTTTTAACGCACGAGCGATGCGAATTATAGTCAAGGCAATACCGGGAAAGTCTCGTCTTTCAGCCTTAACAGAATTTTGGCAGAATTTCGCTTGCGCGATTGACGTTTTGACTTTTCGGTAATGTCCGAGAAGATAATAGGCATGGGTCGGGCGGTAAAATCCAGATGACACAGTGTCACATTGAACTTCGTTGCATACGCAGTGCGTGAGTCAAAGTCAAAGTCAATGCCGGGTCAAGATCTTGCCAATTTTTTCTTGTCAGAATTTTGGCAGAGCTTCGCTTGAGCGAAAGATCTTTGGATTTTTGGCAAAGACTCGGTCTCGACTCTTACGCATTCCGTGCGGGTCAAGGTCAAAGTCAATGTCGGAGTCAAGATTCTACCAATTTTTCCTTGTCAGAATTTTGGCAGAGCTTCGCTTGAGCGAAAGATCTTGACTTCCGTTATGAACTAAGGCTTGACCTTTACGGGGATATGCAACTGGGCTATATGACACGTACTAGACCAAAAACCAACCAAAAGTCACGATTTTTTGAAACGTGTGACACGGACTGTGCATTGGTCGACACTGGCTGCCATGGGGAGTTTGGGATGATTCCGTGCGCGCCCGGGAGCATCGTAAGGCTGTCCGTGACTGCAACTGAAAAACCATCCCGGGTTTAAAGGGACGTGCATGAAAAGTGTACAGGATATATAAGGTGCACGTAGTGTGCGGTCTCCTAAAAATATTCCTTTTTGAGTTAAAAACAGAGATTTTCATAAATGTGTTTTAAAGGAATGATTTTCGGGACGGGGGAAAATGCAACAGTTAAGCACGTAAATTTTCTGGGAGCCCCAGTCAGCTTTGGGACTGAATAGCCCCAAGCTGCCAAGGCTGCCAGATTAACCTCAATTTTTCCTGGTGGAATTGCCACTGAGGCCGTCCGGTCAGAATCCAAGGAGGATTGAGTCGTACGACTGCATGGATCAATTTTCCAGGTTCCACTCCTTTGCTATTTCAGGTTGTTTCCTGTTCAAAGTATGCACAAATCCCAAGATGCAAATGATGCAATGCAAGGCAAAGAAAGCAAGCACGATTCATGGAATCCGCAACAGGAGTCTAACCCGCTCAAAGGGAAAAGCTTTCTTTTATTTTTTTTTCGAAAAGTGATATCGGTACGTGGGATTGTTAAACCACCGTTTATCCCAAGCCCCGGGTTAGGGAGCGATACATGAAGGTTAAGTGATTTCCACCTATATACCAGGTATCGTTTATTTTAAAAATGAAAGCTGTTCTCCTTAGGGAATTCCCCAGCGGAGTCGCCAAACTGTGAATGTGTGCCCAAATTTGGATTCACGCGAGTTTGAAGACATCCGGTTTAATTTGAAAAAAATGGAGTCGCCACGCCATTTTGATTACCTCAAAACTTTGAAAGAAAGGTTTTATGGGTTCGGAGGTTAAGTTACCCCTTGGGAAGAACGGATCGTCGTTCACCCAAGGTGCCTTGCCGTAGCAAGTCTCCCAAGATTCCATTTATCGTGCTTGCTTGCGTGCTTTCTTGTGTGCATGTGTTTGAAAAGAGGGGGGGATGTCCCAAGTTGTCTTCCGAACGTACAAACCATTTATTGGTTGTCGCTTGGGATTCCTTGGATTTTATGTGTTTTTGGGATTTTGATCCCGTCCTCATCTTGGACTTGTGATCATCGCTTTTTAACCTCGGGACTTGCGTGATCGAGAGAAAGACTCTCTTTTATAGTCCAAAATGAGGTTCTTTAGAAAAGGAGTGACCTTAGCCCATCAATCCTACACCTTAAGACGATTGAGCTTATATGGATGCTTCATGCTCGTCTTAAGTGATATCGGAGATGTAGGTTCAAGGTTTTATCCCTTTCTAAAGAGATTGTGGCACCTTTAATGGAAGAAACGATGTAAAGATAGGATCTTTACACGGGTCCGTTCCAAGGTTGCTAATGGGGACATGGGGGAATGCATGTAAAAATGATATTTTTAGTGAAAAGATGACATTTTGGGATTGCAAAGGATGCATTTGATTTGCAAAGGATGCATTTTTATATAAAGACATGATTTTTATGCAAAGGATGCATTTTTATGGTGGAAATAGTATTTAATATGCAAAGGATGCACAAAGATTACATTTTGAAAGCAAGGGATGCTAAGTTCATTCAAAGAGATGATTTTTAATGCAAAGGATGCATTTTGAAGGTAAAGGTTGCATTTTTATGAGCAAAGGATGCATAAAGATGACATTTTTGTCTAAAAAGGAGGTTTTTAGGTGCAAAGGATGCACCTTTGAATATAAAGATTACATTTTTAATAGCAAGTGATGCTTAATTCATGCAAGGGGTGGAAAGGGGGTATGATAAAAATAGGATCTTTAATGATAAATGCCAAGTCCCAAGCAAGATAATGACAATATATGAATGCAAGGAGCAATTAAATCACATAGAGCAAGTATAATGCAAGGTAAGGGAGTGAGAGGTTACCAATGGTGGTGGCCTCTTCTTCTTTGGGTCTTGCTAGGTGGAAGGACCAACTTTGGGATCTTCAAGGAGGAGGGAGGTGGCTTCTTGGCTTTCTTCAACCTCTTGGATTTCCAGCAGTGTTTTGGGGGGAGTTTTGAAGCTGAGTATGGTGTATGGTGTGTGTTTTTCGTATGTAAAATGGGTAGAGGAGGGCTCTATTTATAGGCAGTCTGGAAATTGCCAATGAGGCCGTGCGGCTAGGAGTCTCCTCCTAATGCAGCCGTGCGACATTATCCACAATGACTCAGCATGTTTCTAGAATCATGCAAGGTGGCAATTCTAGAAGGTTGCCTAAATCAATTAAAACGTTGCCCTTTTTATTTAGAGCATTCCCTTCAGCCCTTAAGAGGTTTGGAACAGTTCCGAAATTGCTCCGGAACTCTAGGAAAGTCTGGGGAATTATCAGGAAATTTACCGGAATTGCCGAGAAAATTAACCGGATGGCATGAGCCAGATTTGGGTACTTACAGTCTGGCTTGCCCTTGGTCTGGTGAAAGTTACCCAGTTTTTCAGTGGCATTGATAGATGCTTTGTAAGGGTTCGGGGGTCGAGAGGCTTGGCTTCTGCTGTCCCGATCATGGCGATCATGCTATTTTCTATGAATTATGGTTCCTTCTGCTTTGGAGTTACTGTCTCGAATGTGGCCTCGGCGGCTGACCCGAACAGTCTGTTTCCCGTGAAGAGTGTCTCGAGCTGCTCTTCCATGTCTGGGATTCCTTTGAATGTGTACTCATGCTGAACTGTGGTGGCAATTGGTCCAGGTAGAGCAGTGATGTCTAGGAACGCTCCCCTTATCGGATTAGCCTTGTGTTCTCTGAAACGCTTAAGGTCCCATGCTAGCTTTTCCATCCTTTCTGTAGTCTCTGTGCTGACTTTCCCTACTTCTTTCTCATCTTCATCAATTCCACTTTTGGTCCCTTCAGTTCTGCTGTCGGTTCCGCTGTCGGTTCCCTCAGTTCTGATGTCGGTTCCCTTGTCGGTTCCCTCAGTTATGATGTCGGTTACCTTGATGAAGCAATGAGCGAGGTTGAAACTGTAAGGTTGGAGGTTGGGTATGCCGCTGGAGGTTCCCCTGTTGCGGGCGGCTGCCTTGGTGCGGGCGAGCCTTTTGTTTTCTTTGATATCAGCTGGTGTTAGCACATAACCGAGCCCCTGAACCGTAGTGTGGTCCTTGACTTCGATGACTTGGTGTTGGCCTTGTAACCTTTTTCCGAGCCCCAGTCCTGGGATGAAGTTCATGAGTTTCATCATCTTCATGACGGGAGGGATTTTGTCCCGAAACAGTGGAAGGTCCACGTTGCATATTTGGATCTTTGAGGTCTCCAAAGTGAATCCAGTTAATGCCATGTCGTCATCATGCTTGATTTCTAACACTGGAATGTCGTTGGTGTTGGTCCCCTCGGTGGTGATGCTGTCGCCATAGACTGTCGTTAGCTCGTTGCCTTGCATGAACTTGATACATTGGTGAAGGGTGGATGCCACGCCATTCATTTGATGCAGCCAAGGTCGCCCCAGGATGGCTGTGAAAGTGATAGGAATGTCCAACACTTGGAATTTGGTGGGGATCATCGGCTTGCCGAACCAGATATTTAGAGTAGCAACCCCGAGAACTGTGCGGGAAGTGGAGTCAAAGGCCTTGACAGTGTGGACTGAAGGCTTCAGATCTGTGGGCTTGATGTCAAGCAGGTCCATCATCTTGGCGGGCAAGACATTCATTCCGGAACCTCCGTCTACCAACACACGGGGAAGCCAACTCTCGTCCAGCTGGACTGTGATTTAGAGCGGCTCACTGTGATCAGCCCCAAATTTTGGCAGGTCCAAATCTGTGAAGGTGATGATGTTGCCATAGTGGATGTTGCCGATTGTCTGAATTACTTCGTCTGGGGTTGCGTCCACGGGGACCATGGTGCGGGCCAAACTTTCCTCTAGCTTGAGCTTGTGAGGGTATGAAGATGTGAGCAGGGACCAAAGGGAAATGTTCACCTGGGTCTACTTGAGCTGAGTGAGGATCGGGTCCTCCTTCACGGAACTTGTGTCTTCGGGCAGGCCGGGTTGCGGTTCTGGCTCCGTTGACTTTTTGGTGGCCTTGGGTGGTAATACATGGATTTGACCCGATCGGGTCAGGACACTGACATCAGGTTTGGTCCCCTCTAAACAGGTCGCTCTGAGCTGAGCTATAGTCAGAGGAGAATTCCTCGTAGCATAGGACCATATGTCTTCTCTCAATTCGTTGACTGTGGATACATTCCCGGGGGCTTCGGCAGCTTTCCGGATTCTATCCCAGGATACTGGTTTGGGTGCCTCCACGGGGAGGGAGTCTATGGTTTGCCGCAGCTCTTCGAACGTCAGTGCGTAGCAGTGGTTGCCAGAACTGAACTATGCATTGCTGACCCTCCGGGGGAGGTTAGAGAGTTTTTGGTTCATGCGAACTGTCTCTTTGATCTCTTCACGGTATACTGCACTTCTTTCCTTCTTGCTGAGCATGCTCAAGGCATTCTGGAGTTGGGTTAGGCGTTATTTATGGTTTGCTAATTTTTCTCCACTTTTAGCCCAGATCAACTCTCTTGCAGTAGAGCCTACGTCGAGAGTTAGCGCCTGTGTCTCTTCCTACGTGAGAATAGCCAGTGCTTCCTTGTACTATATGCGGCAGTCTAGATAAACTTCCATCGAGGAGAGCTTATTCTTCTGCTTTATCTGAGTGGCGGATATGTCAGAAGGCGAGTACACGGCTTCTCGAACATCTGCCCATGTAACTGGCTGCTGTCCAGTTGATCATTTTTGTAAACGAATGCCGTAGTCTGTGGAATCTCCCTGAGTAGTTGCTGGAGATGTATTTCCATCTTTCTTTTCTTTTTGAATAGACCTTCCTCCTTCAGTTGGCCTTTTAGTTTGAGAGCGGAAATGATCTGTTCCCATCCTCCCAGGACTCTTGGGATTCCGGTTTTGTTGACTCACGTCCGGCTTGGAAGAGAATGGTTTCATCGTCTTCGTCGTCGCTTTCACATAGGATTTGCTTTTCTCGGGGAGATAAGCGCTTGTACTCTTCATGCTGTTTGGCTAGATATTCCTTGTGTTGTGCCATTCCATCTCCTAGGTCGTCAGGACCGTTGACCGCCCTCCCTTTGCCAGAGGGGGTTTAATGAGAAGTGACGGTAGTCCAGGAAGTTGTCGTAGGCAAAACCTTTGAGGACAAACTGGTCTAGAGTGGCCTCTAGCTTTCTGTCTGAAGCTTCTTGTGACGATTTAAGGGCTTGGTCCCTGTGAGTCCTCTGAGCTTGGTTATCGTCCCAAAGACAGTTCTCTTGTGCAGCTAGTTCCATGAGGGCTTTCCTTGCGAGAGCTAAACAGTCTCTGTAGGTGCGCGCCGTCTGACTGGTGTCTAGAACTGTAATCACATCCAAATCCCCGAATGGCAGAAACACTTGGATTATGTTGACGAAGGATGTCGGGCTGGGACATTCCATACAGCCTTCCTTGATCTCGGTTACCAAGAAGTTTGCCCATATATGTTTGATTGAACCCAGGGGGTGTTGAATTCTGCGATATTGATAGTCTCATGATCCCGCTGGATAGCCAAGTCTATCAGAGCTAGCAGTTTGCTGGCGGGATGCCTGAATCCGTGGCCGTGATGGCTAGGAGCAGGGTTGAACTTGAGCATGTTGATGTTGAGGTGATCATTCCGTTCTTCAGAAGCTTGATCCGTCTTGCGGGGAAGACTCCTACAGATGTTTTCAGGGTGGCTACTAGAAGCGTTCCCGAGGTTGATCTGATTTGTAGCAGGGAGGGAGCTTTGTCTCCTTTTCTGATGCCCTTGGCCTTGGCGGCGCTCTTGGATGTAAGCTTGACTAACAACACGGGCCGGTTGCCACTGGGGCTGGTAGTAGGAAGTGATGATAAGCTTTGAGCTCGATTGGCCAGGGCCTCGTTTACCATGAGCAGGCAGTCGTCGAGGGTAACTTTGGCATTACATAATCTGATAATAAGGACTGGATCCTTGGCATCATTGGGATATCTAGAAAAGATAATGTTGACGAAGTCATCGTCGGTTACTTGATCAGAGGGGTTCTTTATCGTGTCAACCAGTTGTTTCTATTCGCCGAATAACTGCCTGTACGGGATATTGAGCTTGACAATTTCCATGGTATTGGAGCCCTTGTTGTAGGTGACCTCATCGGAACTGGTGCCGTCCTCGAAACTGAGCATATGTATATAAGGATCTTCCTGCGGATCCGCTGCATCTTCGACTCCGGAGAGTCCTGATTCATTGTCATCTGATGGCTCAACCCAGACGTAAGGACGTCTCGCGTCCTGCTGCGATGCTGGAGCTGCTAGAAAAACATCATGCCCTTCGCTTGAGAAGAGGGGCTCGGCAGACAATTCCTCGTGTAGGACATCCCATACGACTGCGATACATTCATCACGAGTGTGACGATGCTTGTTGACCTTCATCACGAAGATTTCTTCGCCTGGTGGGGCCAGAGAGTTGGATTGAAGGATGCTGACAAATCTTCAATCGAAGACAGGGGTTTGTGTGCCCGCATCATTGCGATGCTCAGGGTTTCTTTCCAATCTGCGTCCAAGTTTCGGAAACGACAGTTGAACTTGAAGAATTTGACTGCTTCAGGGTCTGCCTGTTCGAGGACGTTGACATAGTTAGCATCTCCGAACTCTGAGGGATTCTGATGAGATTTGCCCCGATAGTCCCTTGGTCGGCTTGAAGGAGGTAGCCCCGGTGCCTGGCTACGGGCACGCTTAGCTGTTGTCTCGGCTTCATTCCCTATGAGGAAACTGTCCCCTCTGATGACTTCATGATGTCCTTGCCGGTTAATGAACTTGATGCACTGATGGAGATTGGAGGCCATGGCTTTCATGTGGTGTAGCCATGGGCGTCCCAACAGAGCTGTGAATTCGAACGGAATGTCCATCACGTGGAATTTTGCTGGCACCATTTGGGTTTCGAACCAGAGCTCCAGAGTCACCTTCCCCAGGATGGGATGAGACATGCTGTCGTAGGCTTTGATAGTCCGGGCAGATGGGATTATGTGGCCTTCATCGATGCGTAGGGCTCGCATCATGCTGAGAAGGAGGACGTTGACTGCTAACCCATTGTCTACCAATACCCCGGGGAGAGAGATGGTATTGAGCCGGAGAGTGATGTACAAAGCTTCATTGTGCCTTGAGGCATCTTTCGGCAGGTCTTCATCACAGAGGGTGAGCGTACTGCCATACTGTCGGGAATCGTAGATCTGGTCTCTTTCCGGAGAGGGAGAGTCATCAAGCCATCCGTTTCCTGTCTTTCTCTTTAGAGGTAAAGCTTTTAGTGGTGCCTCGGGATTGTGTCGAGGTAGCTTGTGGCGGTGGCTGCCCTTGGTAAGCACATTGATTGAGTGCGAGTGCCAAGTTGACTTTGACTTTCCTTTGCCAGCCCGTGTCTGAAGTTGGGCAAATTGAACCTTGGCTGATCCCGCGGGGGATTAGGCTTCTGGATGGCAGTAAGGTTGTCAAGATTTGAGGTATTCCGGTGTCCTGGGGACTGAACTTTGGCATCAGCAGGATTTTTCATCTTTCCCACCCTTGTTTTCTCTAAAGCTGGGTGGCCTGGAGGAAGGGAGGACTGGATGGAGTAGAGTACGTAGTAATAGAACTTCCCGGATGTCTCTCCGAGTGTACCCACGCTACTGTCTCCAGCTTCATATCTTTCTCTCAGTTTCTGTTGAGAAGACTTCTTCTTTTGCTTTCGAGAATCACCCCTGAGCATGTCTTGGAACTCGTACTCAAGGAATTCAGAGCAGTCACAAACATCGTAACTGATGTGAACGTCTAATGAAGACCTGGCTGGAAGAGGCGGAGGAACTGGCTCTGCGGCAATCTTCTTTGGCACCCACTCGATGGAGTTCACACTGTTGTTGTTCGGAAAAGGGTTTCCGACTGTATTAGGTCCACGGGGATGCTCCAATTTTCCTTCCTCTATCAAATTTTGAATTTCGTACCGTAACCCCACACAGTTGTCGGTGGTGTGGCCATGATACTGGTCGAAGGCGCAGTACTTGCTTTTATCAGGGTTGACTACGGGATTCTTGGGTTTGCAGTTTACAACGGGCTTGAGGAGGCCTTCCTTGATCAACCCTTCCAGCATCTTACTCAGCGGCATGTCCAACTTGTCGAAGTGTACAGCACGCTGCTTCGGGGTGGAGTTGTTGCTTTGTGAGACTGGGTTTCTGTTGCCCGACTGCTGTCCCTGATGAATGTAGTTGACAGACGTATCTTTCCCTTTATCGGGGGCCGGTGCGGGATTGAATGCAGCTGCTGATCGGTATTTGTATGGCTGTGCTGTGGCCAGTTTCTCCTTAAGATCCTTCTCGAACTGTGAGCCGGCATTGACCATAGCTCGGAGATCTGGGAAGAAGTGATGACTGATGAGCGTTCTGATGGACAGCCTCAAGCAGGACTTGAAGATTCTCATATGTTCATCCTTGGAGAGTGGCTCCATAATCTCGGAGAGTTTCCAACTCCACCTCTTGTAGAATTCTCTGACGCTTTCATCTGCTTTCTGTTCGGTGGTGATTAAGTCCTCACGACTTGTTACCCACTCTAGGTTGGATCTGTACCGCTCTAGGAAGATGTTACTGATCTGATCCCAGGTATGGCGATCTGCAGGCTTGACTCTTAGGAACCATCGTAACATTGAACTCTTGAGCGTATGCTGGAAGTGATCGGCCATTTGCTGAAGGGTTGCTCCTTTTGCTCTCATGCCGAGAACGTAGGTGTCAACATGCGTTTGTGGACATTCGGTTCTGTCGAATCGGTCCATCTCCGGCATTCTGAACTTGGCAAGGAGAGGCGTGACCATTCTCGGATCTGTGGATCTGAGCGTTTCTTGCTTTGAGCTGCTTATGCTGGATTTCAGGTCTTTCATCTGTTCGACCATCCAGGCTAAGGTTGGGTCCAGTGGTGGACTTTGAGGCTCAACGCCGGGTGCTACCATATGAGTGGTAGTGATTGGAGGTGGGAGGCTCTATATATACGGATATATGGGGGCCTTTTCTGGACTGTATTGGGGTTTGTCCCCGGTGTTTTTGGGTTCGTGTATTGGCAATGGGTTGAACCCGGGAGGATATTAGAGGATGTTGACATCTGTTTGAGATGTTCCAGCTGTGCGCTGGTTGTACTGAGTGATGGGTGAAGTACTAGCTTGGCCGTATATGACAGGGTTGCCTTGAGAGGTGGCAACCCGAAGCCTAGGTCGGCTGTTTCCTTGGTTCGAAGGCACTCCGCAAGTTGGTGGGGGAGGAACCTAGTTGAAGGTTTGAGGAGCTGGTTTCGGGGAATCGTCGTCCTCGATTAGGACGAAAGTACCATCTGGTTGGGGGATAGCTGCTATACCTCGCTCATTCAGAAGTTGTACCACGAAACTCTGCTGATCTTCTTTCTGCCTTTTGTGAACCTCACAAGCCCGGATGGCTTCTTCCAATTCATATCTGTTACCGGTGGCGGGGTTCCGTTCCCGTCAGGATTTCTCAGTGAGCTTGACATGTCGGAAAGTCTGGCTGAAGGAACTGAGGGAACCGAAGAACCTGCCTCGATCGCCAACCGTGACTGGCGAGGCGGCTCGACTCGGAATTCGAAC
Organism: Adenophora triphylla var. japonica; assembly: GCA_022495995.1. Classification (NCBI taxonomy): domain Eukaryota; kingdom Viridiplantae; phylum Streptophyta; class Magnoliopsida; order Asterales; family Campanulaceae; genus Adenophora; species Adenophora triphylla. The sequence goes on along the minus strand of JAFEMH010001141.1, from coordinate 318,328 downwards.
CACTTTACTCTTGCCGAGGGAACAAAAGGCAGGGTTTAGGCTTCGGAAAGGGTACTTGGCTCAGGGTTTCGGGCTAGTGCAATGTGCAGTTACCGAATAATGTTTACTTAAAACGTATTTTCTCAGAGTCCTAATCGGTTGGAAAAGATCCTGTCTTCTTTTTCGCAACTAACCTAAGGCTCTAATCAGTGGAAAACGTCACTACGTTTATAAGCCCCTCGTTTTTCACCTGTAAATCATCTTCCCGGGACAAAAAATCCCATGCGAGGGTCCCATAAGGCAAGCAAGTTCCACCGACAAAGGAAAGAGTGAACTTAAGGCTAGCTGGTCACACAAACTTCCAACGTATGTGACACGCGGGCCACGGTCGAAATCAACGTCCTTAAGTTGAGGCGGAGATCGTGCCAAAATTTCTGCATGACCTCTCCTGACTCGCTTGCGCGAGGGGCCTTAGCTTTCGGCGTTGGCCAAGTTGTGGCTGGTACGGTGCATATGTTGAGGGTTTGGTGACACGGTGTCACATTGAACCTTTGGGTATGTTTTTCGGCAGAGCTCCACGTCAAAGTCATGGCTGAAAAGCTCAAGACTTCGGGTTGGGAATGACCTTCGGTCTCAATCTTTCAAGCTTGACTTGTGAGGGAACCTGGCGTAAAAAACATACTCTTGGGCTTTATGACACGTACTAAGCCAAAAACCAATCGGGGTCTTGGACGAAGTGTGACACAAAGAGTGCATGGCTTACACGGGCTAGGATGGGCTGTTTGGGACGACCCCGTGCGTGCTCGAAAGGTGTCTGGTAGACCAATCGAGCTGCAACTGAACGGTCATCCCGGGTTACGGGTCGTAGTGTACAGTGTACAGAGACAGCAAGTGCACGTATTGTGCGGTGTACCGAGGCAGCAGTGCAAGTAGTGTGCGGTCACTAAATTCTTTTTTCTGAGTAAAACATAGATTTTCAAGATCTATTTTAAAGAATTTATGCGCAGTTCAAAATGTAACATGAAAATCAAGTATGAACGGGAATGCACGAACATGTTATGATTTTGAGATGAAAAGAATGCAACATCTTTTGAAAACCGTTCGAGGTTTAGAACAACACACGCACACAAAAAACGAGGAAGGGTAAACGAAAGTTTGACCCACAGAAGGCTTTTTGAAAACGACGGCAGTTTTGAAAAAGTATCCAAGTTCCCCAGCGGAGTCGCCAACTGAAATTACCCGGGATCGCAGCGCGGGCTACGCGGCGATGCGGTTGTCTTTCGCGGATGTTTGGGACCTCGCTTTGGCGGTTTTGTATTTTGAGCCCAAACGTTGAAAAATGGCTTTATGAAAAAGGTGTCATTTTTATTGGTAGAAAAAAACTTGGAAAAGGCTTTGAAAAGGGTGTCTTTTTTATTGGTAGCAAAAACATGACAAAAGTCTTTTTTAGTACCAGAGATTGTTAGGTTCGGAGGTCACGTTAAGTTTCGGGAAGAGTGTCTTGAGATCACTCGAAATGCCTCGTATGACGAGTCTTTCTACCTTTCTCGAAATTGTGTGTGTGTGTGTGTGTGTTTGCATTTTGAAAATGGGGGCTTGAATGACAAGCTTAATCTTGGTTTGAATGTCAAACGTTGATTTTATGATTCTTTTGGAAAAAGCGAGCGTTTGAATGATAAACGTCGATTTTGGAGTTTTTTTTAGGAAAAGAGGTGCGAATGACGCGTTTTGAATATTTAACTTAAGTGTCAAATAATGACTTTTAAGAAAAGAGCGTTTGAATGTCAAACGTCAGGTTTTGAATTTGAAGATGATCATTTGGATGCTAAACGTCACTTTGGGCGTTTTGAAAGAGAGTTTGAATGTCGAACTCCGGTTTTGAATCGGTCGTTACATTGTTAGCGATTTTACGGGAAAAAACATTAAATGATATTTGAATGTCAAAAGTCGGGTTTTGAGTTTAAAGATGATCGTTTGGATGCCAAACGTCACTTTGCCCTTTTTGATAGAGAGTTCGAATGTCGAACTCCGATTTTGAACCGGGCATTACATTGTTAGCGATTTTATGGGAAAAAAGCATTAAATGTGATGCGATCAACGAATCGTTTTGTGACTCGAACTTTGATAAGTAAATACTATAACGGGCCAAACGGCTCGGACTTATAAATGACAGTATTTAAAATGCGGTATCGACGGAATCAAACGATCCGGATTTTAAAGGTGCGATCAACGAACCAAACGGCTCAGACTTGTAAAGTTGCGTTATTTAAATGGCATTCAACGGATCAAATGATCCGGACCGTTAAATGACTATCACGAGCCGAACGGTTCAGACTATAAAGTTGCGTAATGTAAATGACATTCAACGGATCAAACGATTTGGACCGTTAAATGACATAAAAGTAAAGAAATGGGGCCGAAACGCCGTTTTAACCCGAGATTACTTCTCTTATGGGAGAGAAGAGGATCTTGGACTAAAATGTATCGGACCCCGTCGACGGTGACGTCTACATTTCAATGACTTTAGACCGAAACGGTTGTAGCGATTGGCGCGTAAACCAAGACGGAATGAGTGTTCAGGGAGAGAGAGTGTTACCTATGGCTAGGGGTTGACTCTTTTGGCTTAGTTGACATATATGGGATACGGTTTAGTGTTTGGAAAGGTGTTTCAAGGTTGTTTGATTCGTGTTTGGTTGAAATACGAGGTTTTCACGCAAATCGAGACAAAACGGGGCTCGAGAGGGGTTGAAACTGGTTCATGCCGTGGGGTTTTGTGAAAATGGATAATGTTTTTCTCTTCTCAAATGTTTTGACAGCCTTGTATTTATAGGGTGATTTTGCAAAAGAGTCTGGACAGAATTTACCTGAATTGGGGGGGGGGGGGGTTTGTGGTATTTTGGAAAATGGGAGGAATTGCTGGCAATTCTGTTTTGCCTGTAAAACAGTCCGGACAGACTGTGACTCAGTCTCAGGGGCATTTTGGTCTTTTCACTCTGAAATCTGATTGACGTTGACTAGAGGGCTGTGGCATGTGTGCCACGTGCCCCTGTGACTCACCAGGGCTAGGTTTTTCGTCCCGTTATTCCCGGTTTTGTCCCTTTTTTAAATAACTGTCCGGAAAATGTCCGAAACGCCACCGAAAAGTGTCGAAAAGTGTGTTTTTCAGGAAATGCTGTACTTTTACGTGTGACAACGTGTGTTGAGTACCCTTTGACGTTGGGATGCACGGGGCAGTCCCGGGACGTCTCATTGGCTTGAGAATGGGGAGTTTAACTGGTTCCAGTTAACCTGGAATGGGCCAGTTAACGGATTTCGGTTAACTTTTAACGAATTTTGATGATCTGGATTTGGGTACTTACAGATCAGTAAACGCATCTTTAGGGTTAGAAGGAAGTGGAGATGGAGAAATAGTGGTCACTAAATTGAACAGGCATTTATGTTTCACAATGCCTGACATACTACGAGTGGACATTGTTCTAGTCTGGGCTACAGGAGGTGGTGCAGCGGCTGGTTGGTGAGGGGAAGATTGAGCTGGGCTAGGGGAAAACTCAACTGGGTTGGATGTATTTATTGGTGGGGCCAGATCACTAGCAGGCGCAAGAGGAAGCTGGACCGAAGAATTGGACTGTTGGGCCGGAGGAGTAGGCTGCTGGGCCAGTGGGGCACCAGGTGACGGAGGTGAGCCATTAGTTTGGCAGCAGCAAGGTGGTGAACCAACGGATGGACAGATTGGTCCAAGAAATCATAGACAGGAGCAGGTGGAGGATCTGTTTGTGCAAAGGGAAAAATTTTCTCGTCGAAAACTACATGCCGAGATATAATAATCTTTTTAGATGAAAGATCAAAACACTTGTAACCCCTATGATTTTGTGGGTAACCCACCCAGGAAAACACAAGGAGTAGATCTCGCATTAAGCTTGTGAATTGTGGTTGACGGAATGAGAGGAAAACATAAACACCCAAATACTCGGAGATGCTTATACGATGGATTCCGAAGGAAAAGTCTTTGAGTGGGAGATTGGTTATGAAGCCCCTTATTCGGAATAATGTTAAGCAAATATGTAGCCATAGCTAACACATGGTGCCAAAAGGAGGGTGGCATCGATGCATGAACGAGAAGAGTACGAGTCAAGTTGTTAATGGTATGAAGTTTTCGCTCGGCTTTGCCATTTTGAGCGGAAGTGTGTGGACATGAGAGACGAAAATGCATACCATGATTTTTACAAAAGGATTTAAAGTGGTCGTTATCAAATTCCCGCCCATTGTCACATTGAAACCGTTTGACATGTCGTTCAAATCTAGTGGTAACAAATTTGCTAAATGAGAGAAACAAAGATGGCACTTGCGATTTTTTACCAATAGGGAATGTCCACACAAATTTTGTGAGGTCATCAAGAAAAAGAAGGTAATATTTATGTCCCGCGGAACTAAGGACCGGGGATGTCCACAAATCACTATGCACAATATCAAAAGGAAAAAGGATGCATGTAGTAGACGGAGTAAAAGGTAACTTAACATGTTTTCCCATTACACATAATGAACAAACACCACTCAAACGAGATGGCTGACAATCAATAAATTTATTGTTCAAAAGAGAGTGAAACACAGGTGCCCCCGGATGACCTAAATAATTATGCCAAAGACCCGAACTAAGAGCAGTAAAGGTTGATGAAGAAGAAGACTTGGTAATTGGGTAAAGATCTCCGCTGCTAGCACATCTCATGATGGGAACCCCCATCTGAATATCCTTCACAGAAAACCCAAAAGGATCAAATTCAACGGTGACATTATTGTCAATAGTAAAATGGCGAACAGAAACAAGGTTTTGGATTAATTTAGGAGCATGAAGGACATTAGATAATTTAAGTGGTGCCTCTAACATGAGAGGTACGGGTCTTGGAGTTGTACTAAAATCGCCACAAGGGGACATAATACCACAATCCATCAGTTGCAGTTTTAAGGCCACTAATAATGAAGCAGAATATGAGGCATTAATTGCAGGTTTAACAGCAGCCCAGGACCTAGATGTCAAGCATATCCGGGTGTTTATGGATTCTCTGCTAATTGTTAACCATTACAACGGATCCGACACAGCGAAAAATGCTAAGATGACGACATATTTGGAAATCGTAAAAATTCTTTCGGCAAAATTCAAATCATTTTCTTTGGACCAAATCCCACGAGAAGAAAATTCTCAAGCAGACGCTCTGGCAAACCTGGGTTCAGCCTTCAAAAGCATTTCACAAACAAGTATTCCAATTGTGCATATTAACATCCCAGCAATTGACCATCTTGAGATGTTCGCTCTAGATGTCGACGTACTTTCCTCTCCAGCAGCAACCTCTTGGACAGCTCCTATTATCAAGTATCTCTTAGATGATACGATCCCAGCCGAGGAGAAAAATGCTAGAGCCTTCAGGGTAAGAGTATCTAAATATTTACTTATTGATAACCTCTTGTTTAGAAAATGCATTGCAGGTCACTACTTAAGATGTCTAGAAGCGAGATAGAGCCCATCGGGTTCTCAAGGAGCTGCATGAAGGACAATGTGGAAATCATATCGGGGGCAGAGTCTGCATACCAAGGCTCTTAGAATGGGCTATTTTTGGCCCACAATGAGAAAAGACGCCGTCGACTACACAAAGAAATGTGATTCCTGTCAACGACATGGGAACATCCTACACCAACCAGCTGAATTGCTACATCCTATTCTGTCTCCATGGCCGTTTATGGTTTGGGGAATGGACATTGTAGGAAAATTACCCGGGGCACCGTGGAAGAGTATTTTTGCGGCTATGACGGACTACTTTTCTAAATGGGTAGAAGCTGAGGCATACGTACAAGTTCGTGACAAAGAAGTTATATCTTTTATCAAAAGAAACATATTCAGCCGGTTTGGAATACCATCAGAGATAATTTGTGACAACGGCTCTCAATTCATTAGTAAGAGAACCCAAGATTTCTTGACATCTTGGGGAGTCAAGATGGTGATATCTTCACCCGTTCACCCTCAAGCGAATGGACAGGCAGAATCTAGCAATAAAATAATCATAAGCAACTTGAAAAAGAGACTGAACCAGAAGAAAGGGCGATGGGCGTAAGAGTTACCAATGGTTCTATGGGGCGACGGGACGACATCTAAGAACGCTACTGGGCAAACCCCCTACTCACTTGTATTTGGAACAGAATCAGTTATTCCAGCAGAAGTCCTTGTACCTACGGCCCGAAACAGTTTGTCGACATCTGAACATAATAAAGACATCTTGACACATGACTTAGATACCGTAGATGAACTGAGGGACATGGCCAAAGTTCGCATGGCAGCATATCAACAAAGGGTAGCCAGATCTTACAACAAAAACGTAAGGATTAGAAGGTTTCAAGTAGGAGACTTAGTCCTACGAAAGGCATTCCAAAATATAAAGGAGCTCAATGCAGGCAAGCTCGCCCCAAAATGGGAAGGACCCTACCTAATAGATGCACAGGCCGGGAAAGGAGCATATCGCCTGGCAACCTTGGATGGCCAAATGATACCACGAAGTTGGAACGCCATTCACCTTAAAAGGTATTACATCTGAACGAAACCCCCCTTGAATTCATCTCTTCCCAGGTATGGACAAACTTTTATTTATTTATAACCTTTTATTTTTCTATGTACTCTTTCATTACTTTATTGCAAATCAAGATGTCACTAACGCACCTTGTGGAGAGGCATCAACATTAGTTGACGTCCATTATTAACATGTTTTTATCTTATGAGGTGTTGACATACATACGTGGAGACATGTCGAGAGTACACAAGGAACAACGAATTCTCCTCCGTTAGAGACTGGCCATCTCTTCTCAAGTAAAGGTACACAATCCCTTCTAAGGTTTAAAGAGTTAATTACCTCTTTCTTAAGATGTTAGGTTACCACACCTTCGCCTGGAGCACAAGATATCTCTTTAATTGAGGTGTGGGGTGGGCCTATATGGGTAAACTCACATAGCTTACCCATTCCCACTCAGTTAAATGATTGATCTAACATATTATTCTTATGGTTATGACATATACGTGTCATCTAAAGTATCTACGGGTTATGGCATATACATGTCATCTTAAGTACCTACCGTTTTGACATATTATCATGTCACCTTACGAGCATAACGAATAACCAATACAAAGAGAAATTTCATCCAAAAGAAACAAGCCTTGACATGCTTGAAAACTACTAAACTTTAACTAGATTAAAGTAACCATAAAAATATCCATGCTACCAACATTAAAGTGCAAAAGTGTTGGACCAACCCAACATGTAAAAGAAATTGTCTTTGGTCCTTATGGACCTATTACATAACCAAACTAAAATTAAAATTGTCTTTGGGATTCCACCCCAGTAAAACCATTCAAAAAACCAAGGACAAAGTTATTTTACCTTCTTTATCAGGTGGCATCCGCCGCAGGTGTTGCATTAGGAGTAACTTCTCCAACTTCCGCCGCATCTCTTACAATTGCTTCGTTTGGGTTAGAGGACACTTCACCTTCATCCACCGATTCGCCTGTCAACCTGGAAAAGTGGGCACATTCCTTATGGAGATCCCAGCTCTCAGCCTTCCCTTCTTGAAATTCCCTCATCATCTTTATCTTGCATTGGGAAACAGTTTTTGCGGCAGCCAGTTTGCAGGAATTCTTCACCTCTGCGATCTCTTTAAGATGATCATCCTCACTTTTAGCCAAACTACTCAGTAAATCCTTAACCGTCTGCTCTTGCTCCGCCAGTAACTTCACTTGTTGTTCTAAGGTCTTCTCATGCTCCTTCACCTTATTCTCCGACATTGTCTTCTCTTTCCTAACCAAAGCAATGTCAGTTTTTGACTTCTTCTTCAGCATCTCATTTTCTTTTGCCATATCCTCCAGATAACCTACAGTCTGTAAAATCATAATTTGACATTATTAGATGTTATAAAAACTTTTTGAGCTAGTCAATATCCAATTAATAATATCTTACCCCAGTCGCAAAGCTCATGTATTTCTTCTTGAAATCCCCTACTGGCATTCCATCAAAACAATCTCCAACCTCGACTACCTCTTCTTGATTAGCCTTTTGCTTCTTCACTCTAGAGCCAATACCTGCACTCTCATCCAAAGTTGGGGTCTTCTTAGGAGCGGGCGGAGGCTTCGTCTCTATCTTCACAGTAGAGTCTGTAAACATGGCTTCAATTTCATCGAGGTCAAAATCCGATCCTGAGATGACTGGTTTGGAAACTGCATTGACATTTGAACGATTGTCAATAAGTATAGTGCATCAGTTTGACAAACTAAATTGAGAGGACAACACGCTTACCTGTGGACATAATAACGGAGGTGGAGGCCTTTTGCTCTTCCGGGATATCCAAAGATGGTTCCAATAATCCCTTAGGAGATCTCTTGTCTAGGGGGAGCCTGAAAAATTCTTCAACCTTGGTTAAAGTGTCTTCAGCAGGTGGGAACAGTTCTCCCTAGTCGATATCTACATAAAGGCAAGAACAAACAATTCAGTTTGTTTCAAGAACAGGAAGTCACAAAAGTAAGAATTTAAGTACCTCCCTTGTTCCATTTGCTTGATATCTCATCTCCTTCTCCAATAGATGCCCTATCAACAAAGAAAAATATATTCTTCCATCCCCTATCACTAGAAGACGTAGTGCTCATCAAAGAATTCCTACCTGACCTTTTCCTAAAGAGATACCCTTTAGAACCAAAGGGTTGGAGATCATACAAATATGCTATCTCTTGAAGCCCTAGATTTAACCCATTTTCCCTGTTCATTTTGATAACAAAAGCAAAAACTCTCCAAGCCATGGGCATCAGTTGAGCATAGGCAAGTTGAGTCTTTTGGAAAAACTCAGAAACCAGTGACGGGAAGGGGTAACTAAACCCTAGAAGAAAAGGATATTCGTGAAAACAAATCCATTTTCCGGAAACAAAGTCAGATCTAAGGTTTACAGAGAAAGGGTGAAAGATCGCGTCTTTGGGGAAGTAACATTGTTGTTTTAGTGATTCTATTTGAGTATCACTAAACAAACAAGTTTCTTCATCCGGTTTTACAAGGGCATTTTCACGAACGAAATCGGTAAGACTAACCTCTATGGGACCTTGTGGGGACTGGACACTCTTAGGTTTGGACGAAGACCACCTGGTCCTACCCATGGTTGACAAAGGAAAGAAAAAAAGGTAAACAATGGAAGAAGATGAGAAACGAAGAAGTTTTACCTTGAAGATGAACGGCGCCGTAAGCTAACAGGGGTGAAAAAGAAGCTTTGAGAAGCTTATTTATCCAAGCGGTTATTAAAGAGAAAAAGAACTCTTTTTTCAAGAAAATTACTTTTCCAAACACTTCTCCCCAACCGTCCATTGACGCCACGTATCCCTAAACCGTCCCATCAAGTAAAGCTGGCGGTTGAGCATTTAATTGGAGAGAAAAACATTTTGCCTCTTCAGTTGCCTACATAGCCAAATGTTTTTGGGGACAAATTGTTGTGGGTATTTTTCAGCATGGTGACATCTTCAGTTGATCCTGCATATCAAGATGTCATTCCACTGTAAGTATCGTTTTAATATTTATTTATTTAATATTTCCTAATATCTGTATTCTTATTTTCCAGTAATTAAGAGAGAAATACGGGATATTTTCCACTCACGTTCAACACATCTTCAACGGCAAGGACGAATTGGTCTCACGGAGGTTGAGGAGGATAAGCTTCTATCCCGAGATTGTAGGAACCGTATTTGACTTATTCATACTTACTTATATTTAAGGGGAAATGGAGACGGAACACACTCACTCCCATATACGCACACACTTTACATACAAGCTACTTGTAATTCTCTCCATTATCTTCCAAAGTTGTATTCGTGATCATCATAGTGAAACTTTTAAGGTTGGAGACCTAACTCCCGGGGTTTTTTCCAAAGAGGTTATCACCTCTAAGGTTTTCCTCGTTAACAAATCGTGGTGTTATTGTTTCTTTTCTTGCTTTTGTCCCATATAATCGAATTTCACAGTCCCCTTCTTATTGTTTAATTCACACACTAGTCAAAGTTAAGATTCAACTAAATTGTTTTTTCTACCAAAACACATACCAATGATATAGATACGCTATTACTATCAAACCTCACTTTGTTAATTAGAAATTTCGCTGTACATTTTACAAATCTCACTTGCGATTTTGATACATTGCAAGGGTGGTTTTGTAAGCAAAATGTTTATTTTAAAAAAGGGTCGAAAAATTTGAAACATCTATTCACCCCCCTTATAACTATTTTTCACCCTTGTTGCCTCCTTTGTGAACAACAGGAGGGTAAATGTATTTTGTCCTTAAAAAAAAATAGGAATAATTAGTTTTTGAATTGCGTTGTGGCAGTTTGAAGAATAACTGATTTTTTTTTACACAAAATCTAGGGAGAAACGTGTTTCTCCATCATTTATGGAGAAACGGGTTTTTCTCACGCACAAAAACACAGACACGGCCCAGACTTCCTCACCAATACCTCTCCAATCAAAAACACCGTCTCCTTCACCCCCAAATCAACGGCAACTCAATCGCCTTCCACCGTTCACCACCATCACCCTTCAACACCGAACCCCTCTCCGTACCCAAATCAGCGTTCACCGGTGGCCTCCTTCGTCGTTCTCTCCCTCTACTCCGGTTAAACGGAAATCTAATCCAATCCCCTTTCCATTGCTACCCTGTTTCAAAGCCTAAGCCGTTCACCGCCACTGCTCCCCAACAACGTTCAATCGCCCATTACCGTCTTCCTCATTCTCCCCAAGCCGTTGTTTCTCTGTTCAAGACCCAGAACCGCTGCCAATTTCAGTTCAACCGCTGCCAATTTCAGTCAACCGATTGGAAGCTCCTTATACCCAAATTTTTTTTCTGGGCAATTTAGAATATCAACATTAATTCCTCACGGTTGATTGAGCTCTTGTTTCCATTAATTCTAAATTTCTGGTTATGTTGGGTGAATATCTCCGTTTTTGTTGTCTCTGGATATCATCTTTTGTGTTTCTGGATATAAATTATAAAGTTTATGGATATCAATTAAAAAGGTTTTGGGTTCTGAATATTAATTATAAAGCTTCTGGATATCAATTATAAAGCTTCTGGATATCCAGAACTCTTTGAAAGGATATCCAGAACCTTATGTAAGTGATATCCAGAAATTTAGAATTGGCTTCTGGATATAAGTTTTAAGGCTTCTGGATATTCATATTCAATGTTCGGGATATCCAGAACCGTGTGAAAGTGATATCCAGATCAGAAATTTGGTCTTGACCTTGAATTTGGTCTCAAATCTTTTTTCTGGATATCCGTCCCAAAGCTTCTGGATATCCAGAAACCCGTTTCTCCATAACTTATGGAGAAACGCGTTTCTCCCTAGACCTACTCTTTTTTTTAATGGGTTATGCCGTCCTTGTAAATAATTGCAACTTATTTTAAAATTATATGCTAACATTTTCGTAAATAATTAGAATTCATTAACACATTCTGACATTGTTTAAAACTAAAACTTACACTTCTTATTATAACACATACGTATTGTTTAAAATTAAAACTTACACTTCTTATTATAACACATGGCATTTTTAACGCTAATTATATTGACAGACTTTAACACTAATATTGTCACTCAAAAATTACTAATGCTGGTATTCTTTAAACTAAAACTCCCTTTTAAAAATACTACCACAGTCATTTAAAACACTATCACGGCACATTTGAACATTCAAGCTGGTAACATCTGGTCGAGTTCCAATTCAATTTAATAATCCATTTTTTCTATGTGTTAGAAAAAACTAATTTTTTCTGAGACCAATACTATTATTATCTCAAAAAATATTCTATTTTTAATATCAACTTGTTTAATCTTACCAACTGTCATTCGTAAATCGATTTTTCATAAGCACAAATACGGCAGTAATAATTAAATCTATTTTTCATATGCACAAGAAGTGGAAGATTTAGGACTTCTATAGAATGGGTGTACAAATCACTCTATAAAATTTAAATTATAATTATTCCCAATGCAAAAAGTGACAAGAACTTTTTAATAGTTTGTTAGATAGTAACTTCTTATATTAGATTTGGTTGGTATTCAAAAAACAATTGTATCTAACAATACGGCAGTAATAATTAAATCTATTTTTCATAAACACAATATTTAATTTGGGACAGAGGGAGTATGAAATTAATGAAGCAATTCCTCGATGAAAACGTGAAGTTTTTGGGAACATATTTATGTTTCCTTATTTAATTTGTCTTCTATTATGGTAAGAAGATTTTGAGACTTTCATGGAGATTTATAAGTAACTTACTATTGTTAAGAGATTGTAATTATGTAAATATCTTTTATTTATGTACATAGTTTTATATTAGGACTAACCTACTAATATTTGATTTCCTTGTGAGTGTGTTATATGTTTTCATATAGGAAAAGGAATCTCACAAAGGAAGAGGTCGATTGCATGAAGATCTTCTCCGAGGTGCTCTATAAATACAAGGCATTCAGCACAAAGAGAAGTTACACAATTTACGAGAGAAAATCACATTCTTCATAGTCATTCGACATTGTTGATTTTAGGTTGTGAGCTTACATCCGTAACTCACATCTAGGTTTTCATAAAGTTCTCTTGTTTTACTTCTGATAGAATAAGTCCTACTTGGGAAAGGGGAGTTGTTCATATCATAGAAGGTGATTAGAACTTGTTTAGTATTTTCATATTTTAGTTTTTCACCTATTTGTTTTTGTAAGAAACATAAGTTTTTATAGTGAAAGATTTTTGGGCGTAAGCCTAGTTTGCTGATCACACAGATCAGTAAGCGTATATAACTCTTGAGTTATTGCATTTTATTTACATTTAATTATTTTATTCCGCTGCATTATCTGTGGATGTGTGGACAGTTGTGAGACACATCTGTACTCACATCCTTTGCCTATTGCGTGATCCAAGTTTCCTAGCTACACGAAACTTTCAATTGGTATCAGAGCCAACTCTCGAAATATTACTGAGTGTTGATCCAGAAAGTGTAGTCATTATGGAATGCCAAAATCATCAAAATAGGCCTCCTGTCTTGGATGGCACAAATTATTCTCTTTGGAAGTCTAAAATGCGAAATTACATCAAAAGTATTGATGAAAGAGCTTGGATGTGCATTCTTGTTGCATGGCAACCTCCTACTGTGGAGAAAAAGCCATCTTCTGGTGTTGGTGAGTCCTTCTTTGAAAGAAAACCTGAAGAACAATGGACTCTTGATGAAATACAAGCCGCAAATTACAATTCAAAAGCCATGGGTGCTATTTCCAGCCATGTTTACGGGAATATGTACAAGCTTATAACAAATGAAAGTATAGCCAAAGTGCTTGGGATATTTTGCAAACTCAATGTGAGGGAGCACCAAGTGTGAAGGCTACCAGTGCTTAGAATTTTAATGGATAAGTTTGAGTTACTTCGAATGGAAGAAACCGAGGATATTGTGTCATATGTCGCTAAGATTCATGAGATTTCAAATGAATGCACAAGTCTAGGAGAATCTATCTCCAATGCAAGACTTGTTAGTAAAATACTAAGAACCTTGCACGAAAGGTTTAACATAAAAGTAGATGTGATTGAAGAAACAAAGGACACAAACACCGTAGGTCTTGACACTATCATAGGAATCTTGATGTGTTTGAGCTTAACCTTGAGGCTCAGAAGAAGAACAAAACACACGCCTTGCCCTTAAAAGTGCCAGCCGCTCTACCAAAAGAGCTTGTGGAATTATCCTCCGAAATTGACAAGTCTAATCTTGAAGATGAGGATGTAGCTTTTATTTCAAAGAAATTCAGTTCTATCTGAAAAATAGAAGGATAAGCAAATTCCCCAATAGACCTACTTCCAAGATCTTTGAAAAGCCAAAACCTAGCACCGACACTGGATTCAAGAAACCAAGTTTTGAAAATAAATCATCCGAATCGTCCAATGTAGGGCATGTCGTGGCTTTGGTCATTATGCCAATGAGTGTGCTAATACACTTAAAAAGAAGGGAATGAGCTTAACTGCTACCCTTAGTGACAGTGAGGATGAGGAAGAAGAAGTGGCTAACATGTCTGTCTTAAATTGCCATTCTGTGTTTAATGCTTTTTCTGCAGATATAGAAGAATATACTCCTGAAAAACCCTTGGATGTGGGCTCAGTTGTGTACACATCTGGTGTCACATCTGGACTGGAGCTGAACTGTTTCTCTGTAAAAGGAGATTCAGATGATGAAGATGAAGAAAGAGACATTCCCTATGAGGAACTCTTTGCCACATACAAGGAGCTACATACAGATTGGATGAAAAGATTGGACAAAATTGAGGTACTTGTTAAGGTAAACAAATCTCTGTCTGATAAATTGGCTGCTTGTGAAGATGAAAAAGCTGTACTTTCAAAAGAAAATGATGCTCAAAAGGATACCATTGCAAGACTAGAAGTCCTTGTGACCAAAAGAGAAGTTGACCTTGAAAAATTCAAGAATGAATGTGAAAAAGCTGATAATACTTTCACTAAGTTAAACAAAAGTAAAATGAAAATGGAAGAAGCTTTTTCTATGGGTCAACGTGACAAAATTGGTATAGGTTTTGAAAATGATTTTGTAAAGGAGGGATATGAGGGTTCTACCTCTAAAAATGTGAAAAAACAAGCTTTTAAAGAAAAAGTAATTCTGAGTGAGAAGAGACCAAGAAAGAGGCATTACATCTGTCATTACTGCCTAGCTCCTGGTCACATTAGGCCCTTCTGTTACAAACTTAAGGCTGATAAAAAATCTGGTAACTTCAAACAGCCTCGGATGTGTGAGAAGATGTATGCACATCCTAACACACATCCAAATAATCCGAGACCTCTCGCAACCCAAAAAGAAAACTGTTAAACAAATGGGTAGCCAAACCAATTACCACCTGCAATGTTGTCTACTCTTCCCTCAAGAGTACTGTCTCTGGCTCTTGGTATTTTGATAGTGGGTGCTCTAGGCACATGACTGGAAACCAAGTAGTCCTTCTTGACTATGAAATAATAAATGGAGGGAAAGTAAATTTTGGTGGAGGTGCTCAAGGAAAGATTGTTGGGAAAGGAACCCTAGATGTCAAGGGTCTCCCAAAATTGCACAATGTGTACCATGTGGAAGGCTTGAAAGCCAACCTAATAAGCATCGATCAACCGTGTGATGATGACCTATTTGTGAAGTTTGATAAGCACTTGTGTGAAGTGTTTGATAAGGATAATAAATGTGTGTTTACCGGTCCTAGATCCGTCGATAATTGTTACCAATTTGGTGACAATCTTTCTTGCCTAAGCTCAAAAGCTAATGATGTCAATCTCGTGGCACCAAAAATTAGGGCATGCTAGCCGTAGAACTCGGAAGAACTTCAAAGGTTTGAAGCCATTAAAGACCTCCCTAAACCGAACTTCAAGAACCCCGATGTACGTGGTTCATGTCAAAAGGGAAAACAAACAAAAGCATCACATAAAAAGGTCCAACAATGCTCCACAACTAGATGTTTGGAGATGATTCACACCGATTTAATGGGACCTATTGAAGTAGAAAGCTTTGGTAGGAAAAAGTATGCCTTTGTGTGTGTTGATGATTATTCTAGGTACACTTGGGTAATGTTCTTAAGAGAAAAGTCGAAACAATTGGAGAATTCAAGAATTGGTACAAAAGAGTTAGAAATCTTTATGGTCTTAAGACTGTGAGGATTAGGTCCGACCATGGCACCGAATATGAGAATCAAATGTTCACCAATTTTTGCAATTCTAAGGGAATCACTCATGAGTTTTCTCGCACCAATCACCTCACAAAGAAATGGAATTGCCGAAAGAAAGAATAGAACCTTGCAAGAAATGGCTAGGGTCATGTTAAGTTCCAAGAACTTGTCCAAGAAGTTTTGGGCGAAGCTTTAAACACTCGCTTGTCACATTGGCAATAGGGTGTTTCTAAGGATTGGTAGCACTGTCACCCCATATCAAATTCTCCTTGGAAAGAAACCAACTGTAAAATATTTTCATGTGTTTGGTTGTGTTTGTTATATTCTCAATGATAGAGAATAATTGTCCAAGTTTGATTCAAAAAGTGACAAAGCAATTTTCATAGGCTATTCCACAAACAAGAGCTTACAGAGTTTTCAATCTCAAAACTAAGACCATTATGGAATACGCTAATGTTAAATTTGATGACTCACTTGATCTTAACCTCAAGACTGCGAGGATGATGTTTCGGTTGCTTCTTGACTGGAAGGATGAAGAAACGAGTCTTTGAAAAAGCAAAAGAAATTTCGATCTTTGTTAAAAATGATGAACTCCGACAAGGATGTAACCAAGGATGTGGACACATCCGCTCCACATCTCGAACCCACATCCGCACCCACATCCACTCAAACTCCCGTAACCGAGGACGGTTCCTCCGATTCGATCAAGATGATGCTCCAGAAGGTAATGTGAATGGGTGTGTGGATAGGTCAAAGGATATCCCTTCAAAAATCCGAAAAACCACCCCACTTCACAAGTTGTGGGAGATGTGCATGCTCAAGTGAGAACTAGACAAAAGGACAAAGTTGATTATAGAAAGATGCATTTGGTTTATGGAGTTGCTCCTCAGCATACTCCCAGGTAAGCTTCGTTGTTTTGTTTCTAAAATTGAACCTAAGAATGTTACTGAAGCATTGAAAGATGCTGACTGGATTATGGCTATGCAAGATGAATTAATTCAATTTGAAAAGAATGAGGTATGGACTCTTGTTCCTAGACCCTCACATGGTAATGTCATAGGAACCAAATGGATTTTTAAGAACAAAACTGATGAGCAAGGTGTGATAACTAGAAATAAAGCTAGGTTAGTTGCTCAAGGTTATACTCAAATTGAGGGAATTGACTTTGAGGAGACATTTGCTCCTGTTGCAAGAATTGAGTCCATTAGGCTTTTGTTAGCCATTGCTTGTTACCTCAAGATTACTCTTCATCAAATGGATGTCAAGAGTGCCTTTTTAAATGGGATATTAAATGAGGAAGCCTATGTTGAACAACCTAAAGGCTTTGTGGACTCCAAATACCCTAATCATGTGTATAAACTGAAGAAAGCTCTGTATGGGCTAAAGCAAGCCCCTAGAGCTTGGTATGGTAGGTTGACTGACCATTTGCTTCAACTAGGATTCAAGAGAGGTGAGGTTGACAAAACCTTGTTTGTTAGAAGAAATAAGAAAGAGATTCTTGTGGCACAAATCTATGTAGATGACATTGTGTTTGGATCAAATTCTGATCCAATGCTAGCTGAATTTGTGGATAGCATGACTTCCACATTTGAGATGAGTATGGTAGGTGAGTTGAACTTTTTCTTAGGCTTACAGATTAAGCAATTCAAAGATGGTATGTTCATTTCACAGTCTAAGTATGCCAAGAATCTTGTGAAAAAGTTTGAGCTTGAACACTCTTCACATCAAAGAACCCCAATGGGATCTTCCCAAAAGCTAAGTCATGATTCTGATGGTGAGAGTGTTGATCAAACCCTTTATAGAAGCATGATAGGAAGTCTGCTTTACCTCACTGCAAGTAGACCTGACATTATGTTCAGTGTGTGTCTATGTGCTAGATACCAAGCCAACCCTAAAGTGTCCCATCTTAAAGCATTGAAAAGAATCATTAGGTATGTGAGTGGGACTGTGAACCTAGGTCTGCATTACTCTAAAGAAACAAACACAAATTTGGTTGGATACACTGATTCTCGATTGGGAAACGGAAACAGTGATGATAGAAAGAGTACCACTGGTGGATGTTTCTACCTAGGTAATAATCTTGTGTCTTGGTATAGTAGGAAGCAAAATTGTGTGTCCTTGTCCACTGCTGAGGCCGAATATGTTGCCCTTGGGAGTTGCTGCACACAATTACTTTGGATGAATCAAATGCTAAAAGATTATGGATTAAATAGCAAAGTTTTGACTGCTTTTTGTGATAACAAAAGTGCCTTAGACATATCTAAAAATCCTGTTCAACATTCTAGAACAAAGCACATTGATATTAGACATCATTTCATTAGAGATCTTGTAGAGCAAAAAGCGTGTGTCCTGGAATTTGTTGGGACCGAAAATCAATTGGCTGATATATTTACAAAGGCATTAGATTTGGAGAGATTTTCCTCCTTGAGGAAGTCTCTTGGCTTGTGTGATATCTAAGGTTGTGAGACCAGATGTGTCTCACATCCTCTAACACATCTGTAGATTAGTTTAACCAAAAAAAAAAAAAAAAAAAAATCATAAAAAGAAAAATCCAAAAAATATCATGCATTAGCACGAAATTTCTCAAAGGTGGTCACTTGTGAGTCTTCATCTTTGACATTATTTTTGATCAATTAATTGTGAGTATTTCCTGTCCATGTAATCTTTTGATTACTTGGTATAACCTTCCTAGGTATCTCACAGTGGGTGCTAAAAGAAAAAAAAAATATATATATTTGTGAGAAACAGCTGCTTCACCCTTAGTATGAAGCCATACCATTGTGATCAAGTGATTTTCATAAGAAAACTTGAAGTCAAACTTGATAAGATCATTGGGAAAAAGGGCTATCTTTGGGATCAAGTAAAGTGAAAGCTACTCACATTGCAAAAATCCACAACAAAAAAATTGGTGGATGCATCCTAGAGGCCGTGCGCAGATTGGATTATTGCTCATTGACTTTTTGTGATCTAAATGTGTCCCCTTTTGTGACTCACATCCTATGCCACATCCATAAGCTGAGAATATTTCCTTCACTTGTGTGTTTGCATCATGCTAGGCATATTGCATTTTAGGACATATAGGAGCTTTGTAAATATGTTAGTTAATTAATTTTCTCTCTTAATTTACTCTTTGATTATATAGGTTTTTGATCTCCAATATCTTTCATGAAAAGAAAATATGTGTATCAATCCTTGTTTGAAAAGGTTGAAAAATTCTTTTGGGATTCTATTTTAAATAAAGATATGCCGAAGCATTTTTGTTTTCATAAAAATCTTACAAAATCTTGATGTATTTTAATCCCTTATTCTCTTGGAAGGTGCTTGTGTGTTGCAACCTCAAAGGTTTTCTAGCCGTTGGAGGACTCTTAAGGATTTTGAGGTATGTTAAACCTCTTTGAAAAGGGATTCCTAATTTTAGTAGGAAAGGGGGAGCTGTGAGTATTTAATATACCTCACATCCGTCCCATCCCCCTTAAACCTTCACAAAACCCTTTGTTCTTCCTCCTCTTTGCACTCAATCTCATTCACCTTTGCATTAATTCCCCTTTGCACTGTTCAACCAACCCAAATTCCTCTGTTAAATGGCCGAGCATTCGAACATTCAAGAGAAAGACATTCTTGACGTAGCTCCCATCTCAATAGCTAAAGGCGAGGGTTACATTGTGTTAAACCCGGTAATCTCCAAATTTTTGGCTGAATTTTCTTCCCCATCACCCTCGTCTGATCCAACAATGGAAGCTTCTTCTCCAAAATCCTCCACATTGGAACCTGTTGGTGAAAACCCTAAAGCTCCATCCTCTCCGGTGATCCCACCATCGGATGTCGCCATTGCTGTGGAACCTTCTTCAACTAAGAAGAGGAAGTTGACCCAAGTAAAACCCCCAAAGTCTGCTACAACTCCGGTCCCTCAGCGTGCTCTTCGTCGATCTGGTAGGGTTCGCAAGCTGTCAGAGTCTGACAAAGCCAAGAACCGATCAAAACCTGGTGGGATATCTTCAGAGCCTATTGTTCTTGAAGAAGAAGAAGAAGATGAGGTAATAATTCCCCTTGTCAGGTCTAGGGCTAAATCGTCTATTCCCCCTTCCTCTGTTAGTAGCCCTGTTGTTACTCCTTCTGTGGTTGTTCCCCCTGTTGAATCAGTTATTCCTGATGTTCCTCCCCATGTTGAACCTTTGATCTCTGTTGAGACTGTTCCCCATGCAGAGTCTGTTGAGCCAATTGCTCCTATTCCTCCCATAATTTCTTCAGATCCCATAATATCCCCTATTGTTTCACCCTCTGAGGATATTTTGTCTTCTCCTGTTGTTGAGCCCTCTGTGCCCTTGGTGTCTAGTCCTGTTGAGGACCTTATATCCTTCAGTGATGAAGAGCCCCTAGCTAAAGTTTTAATGGATTTAAAAGGTAAGAAAAAGATGGCTGCAACTGACCTTGAGCCTTTTGATGATGAATCTGACTCAAGCTCAGATGATGATGATACTGCCTCAGATGAGAATTACAAGCTCGGAAGAGAAGAATTGGATCAAGAAAAAGAAGACCAAGAAATTGATTCCACTGATGCTGATGACACTGAAGTAGAACCCATTGTTGTTCCATTCCCTGTGAAGGATGTGTCTAAGGATGTGCCCACATCTAGACGCACATCTACTCGAAAGAAAGCTGAACAGGGTATGTCATCTTCTGTCTCTCTGGTCTCTACCCCCAAACCCTTTTCTAAAAAGTTTCTATCCAAAAAGGCTGCTGATAGGTTTACTCTAATTTCCTCTAAAGCCTTTGTTGTTGAGATGAAAAGGGATAGGGAGACTTTTTCTAAACTTGGTATGGACAAGTTTTTTGAGGAAAGAGGATTATTTTTGACTGTGGACCATCCCATTCCCTTCTATCCCAAATTGGTTTATGAGTTCTATGCAAATCTGCCTAAGGGATTAGATAAAACTTATCCTCATTCTCCTGGTGTTTATGTTAGAGGAATATTTGTTCAGTTTACCCCTTCTATCATTAATGATTTTCTTGGGTTGTATGATCATTTGGATGAGGTGGTTTCTATTGAGGATGATGATCTTGTGTCTGCAATTACCCATGGCAAGGTAACTTCTTGGCCAGTAAAACCTAAAGACTTAGGGAGTGGCTCTTTATCCTCCCTTTACTGTTTTCTCCACACTATCTTAGTTGCCAATCTTTGCCCCTCAAATAACAAAACCTCTGTCACTAGGGTGCAAGCTGATCTTACGTCTGCATTGGGACTTAAGAGGCACATTAATTTTGGGGAATTTATCTTTAGGAAAATTTGTGATTATGGTGAGTCTCCATCCAAGAAGTGGTCATTACCTTACCCTTCCTTGATATCCCAAATTCTCATTGCCAATGGTGTAAAGACTGAAAAAGGAGAAGAAAGAGTTGATAATTTTGCCTTATTTAAGGAATCCAAAACTCTGTTAGACCCTAAGCAAAGGCATGTTGATCTCCCTGTGGGTACCTCTCCTGAAATTACTATGCCAGATGTGGATACATCTGAACCCACTTGTAGCTCCATTTGATGTTCGGATGAAGGATTTAGATGCCGAGATTGCAGATCTTGAAGCTCAAGCTCAAGCCTCCACTGCCCATGCCAACAACCTGAAAGCTCTTAAGGCTAATCTTCTCAAATGGCATGCTTCACTTTCTGTTCAAAAAGGGGGAGATGATGCTGACACTGCTGTGTCTGCTACTAGTTGGAGGGGCTGGGAACTTTAACTTAGGGGGAGAAAAGTTTTTTGAAGTGATGGTTTCTAAAGACAATTTTAATTTTTTGCTTTAGTTGGTTAGTTTTAAAACAATGGTTTGTAATAGTTTTAAGTAGGACATGGCTGAATGGTTTTTTGCTTTTGCTTAATAAACTGCTAGTACTCTGTTCTAATTCTGTTTTGCAGTTTTTATGTGTGGATGTGTATACACATCTGGACACACATCCATTCAGGGGGAGTCATGCTCTTTCTATATTCTGTGGTCATAATATTATGTTTGTTATAAATCTTTGGTTTTGACCAGAAAGTCCAAAATAGGGGGAGATTGAAAACGTGAAGTTTTTGGGAACATATTTATGTTTCCTTATTTAATTTGTCTTCTATTATGGTAAGAAGATTTTGAGACTTTCATGGAGATTTATAAGTATCTTACTATTGTTAAGAGATTGTAATTATGTAAATATCTTTTATTTATGTACATAGTTTTATATTAGGACTAACCTACTAATATTTGATTTCCTTGTGAGTGTGTTATATGTTTTCATATAGGAAAAGGAATCTCACAAAGGAAGAGGTCGATTGCATGAAGATCTTCTCCGAGGTGCTCTATAAATACAAGGCATTCAGCACAAAGAGAAGTTACACAATTTACGAGAGAAAATCACATTCTTCATAGTCATTCGACATTGTTGATTTTAGGTTGTGAGCTTACATCCGTAACTCACATCTAGGTTTTCATAAAGTTCTCTTGTTTTACTTCTGATTGAATAAGTCCTACTTGGGAAAGGGGAGTTGTTCATATCATAGAAGGTGATTAGAACTTGTTTAGTATTTTCATATTTTAGTTTTTCACCTATTTGTTTTTGTAAGAAACATAAGTTTTTATAGTGAAAGGTTTTTGGGCGTAAGCCTAGTTTGCTGATCACACAGATCAGTAAGCGTATATAACTCTTGAGTTATTGCATTTTATTTACATTTAATTATTTTATTCCGCTGCATTATCTGTGGATGTGTGGACAGTTGTGAGACACATCTGTACTCACATCCTTTGCCTATTGCGTGATCCAAGTTTCCTAGCTACACGAAACTTTCACTCGATACCCCTCCTCTATGAATGTTCAAATTTTGGATATTCTAAAATTGTTTTTTATTTACAATTAAATGGCAAGGTACATCAAAGTTTAGAGATAAATTTATTTAAAATGTGTTGTGGCATTTTTGTAAATAATTGTAATTTCATTTAAAATCATGCCCTGACATTTTTGTAAATAATTAGAACTCATTAACACATCATGAGATTGTTTAAAATTAAAACTATCACTTTTGAACTTAGCACATGTCGTTTTTAATACTAACACTACTACTGACAGACTTTAACACTAATATCGGTATTAAAAAACACTAATGTTGGAATAAAATGATCCATCAAATCATGAACCATCTCATAACTAAATTAAAAAGAGAAGAAGATGAAGACGGAAGCGTGTACCTGAAGAATTCATGATTGTGTTCTTGATCTTTTTCTTGAATAAATGAGAAAGTAGGGAGATAGTACTTCTAACTGATTGTGCCCACACTAGTTCTTCTTTGACAAATGAAGAGTTATTTATGACTGAATTGTAATGAAATCTAAGTGTCTCAAATGGGCTGATGGATAGCCTATATATAAATTGAGAATGGACACTTTATTTAGGGACTACACCCTTTCGTAAATTTGACGGTGAAAAGTTACCATTATACCCATCATTTAATGGTACTTTCACCTAATGGTATTGTACATATTTTGTGTATACTTTAACATTATTAAATGATTATAATATATGGAATTCAATAACACATACTCCCTCCGTCCCACCCAAGTGTGCACCAAGATTTTGGGCACAATAACTAAGAAATACTATTAAGATAATGAAAATGTGTGGTAGGAAATGAAGAGAGAGAATGAGTGGAGTTAATAGTAGGTTGGTTGAATAAATTGTATGGTGAAAAATGAAGAGAGAGAATGAGTGGGTGGGTAGGGAGAATATAAAATATTAAAATCTTTGCCATTTATGGTAGTTCACACTCGGCTGAGACGGACCAAAAGGGAAATAAGTGTACACTAGGCTGGGACGGAGGGAGTATTATTTAATCAATGTTCTAACAATCTCCCACTTGGATTAATATTAATATGTATCATTTACTAAATAAATTCCTTAAATCATTTATAATATGAATGACAACTCTTATGTGCACTTTTATTGCCATCCAATACAATCTCGTCCATTAGTCTTATAAGTATAGGGACTAAAGGGGCAGTCATTGTAATTGATTCGCAACTAAACCCACATTAATCACATATACATGTCCAACTAAATGACATAGATTAAGTATAGATATGTAGCATGGAATATTAATGAATACTCCCTCCGTCCCATTAGTAAAAGGAAAATTACTGTAGACGCGTAGAATAAGGAAAAAAATAATGATATAAATGTTGTGAGTGTAAAAGTAAAATAGGAGAGAAAATGAGTGGAGGGAATAGTGAATTATAATGGTGTTGTGAGTATTAAAATAATGTAGGAGAGAGAATGAGTGAAGGGAATAGTAAAGATTTCTTTCCATTTTAGGAAGTTTGTGATTTGTAATGGGACGACCAAAAAGAAAAGTTTGTGGCTTGTAATGGGACGGAGGGAGTATATATTATGAACGCATATATATATTCTCCAACTAGTCCTACTTAACTTAAATGAGATAAATATAAATAAAAACCAACACAAAAAAATAGAAAACAACACAAACTCCCACTGATTTAAGCATTATCAAAAGTCATTACACCCATATGAGCAACATGCTCGTGAAATACCAATGGAGATAACGCCTTAGTAAATGGATCCGCAAGCATAGAGTTTGTACCAATAAGTTCTATTTCTATTTGTTCATTTTGTACTCTCTCTCTCTTACAACAAGAAACTTAATATCTATATGCATAGATTTAGACGAACTCTTGTTGTTATTGGAGTACAATACCGCAGTCCGATTGTCACAATATAACTTAAGCGGTCTTTCAAGACCTTTGACAATTCGCAGTCCTTCAATGAATTTACGCAGCCATATAACTTGATTTGATGCCTCGTAGCAAGCAACAAATTCGGCTTCCATGGTGGAAGTAGTTACTAAAGTTTTCTTGGCACTTCTCCAAGAAATTGCTCCACCGGCCAAAGTGAAGACATAACCCGATGTCGATTTTCGACTATCTTGGCATCCAGCAAAGTCGGAATCGGAATAACCAACGATCTCAAGGTGATCCGACTTTGTGTATGTAAGCATGTAGTTCTTTGTGTTTTGTAAGTATCTCATCACCCTTTTGGCTGCAACCCAATGTTCTTTTCCCGGATTGCTTTTGTATCGACCAAGAATGCCAACAATAAAAGCAAGATCCGGACGAGTACGGACTTGTGCATACATTAAGCTTCCTACTGCCGATGCATATGGGATTTCTTCCATAAACTTGGATTCAATATTATTCTTAGGACATTGCTTTAGACTGAATTTATCTCTCTTAGAGACATGGATGTCATGTGGTTTACAATTTTGCAAGCTAAACCTTTGTAATACCTTTTCTATATAGCTCTTTTGTGATAATCCTAAAATACCTCGTGAACGATCACGATGTATTTGGATTCCTAATACAAAAGAAGCTTCACCAAGATCTTTCATCTCAAATTTGTTTGCGAGAAATTTTTTAGTTTCTTTAAAAAGGTCCTTATCATTACTAGCAAGTAAAATGTCATCCACATATAAGACCAAAAATATAAATTTACTCTCACTAAACTTATGGTACACACAATCTTCACCAAGATTCATTTCAAAACCAAATGAAAGAATAACTTGGTTAAATTTTAAGTACCATTGACGAGATGCTTGCTTAAGCCCATAAATGGATTTCTTAAGTTTACAAACTAGTTGAGTAGTTTGATTCGAATCAGTCACCATTTCTGATTTCTTCATATAGATAGTTTCCTCAATGTCGCCATTGAGAAAAGCTGTCTTTACATCCATTTGATAAAGCTCAAGATAAAAATATGCTACTAATGCCTTAATGATCCTAAAGGAATTTTTAGAGGATACCGGTGAAAATATTTCTTTGTAATCAATGCCTTCTTTTTGAGTAAATCCTTTAGCGACAAGACGAGCCTTATGTATTTCCACATTACCTTGTGAATCTCTTTTGGTCTTAAAGACCCATTACACCCAATGGATTTCACATTCTTAGGTAATGGGACAAGATTCCAAACGTCATTATCTGTCATGAAATTTAACTCTTCATTTATGGCATTAATCCACTTATGAGAATTTGGACCACTAATGGCTTCATGGAAGGTGATAGGTTCATCTCTCACTAAACCTAACGGTTCCTCATTCTAGACAAGATAAACATCATAATAATCCGGGATTGCACTCCTTCTTGCTCTATTAGATCTTCTTAAGGGCACCGGTTCTTCTTGATGTTGAGGGTGTTGAATTTCCTCATCAACATTTCATGTTATTCATTAATAGAAGAATTAACGTCATTTTGAATATTATGTTCTTGTCGAATTTCAGGCACAAGTGCTTGATCTTCGATATGAACTATAGGAAGAGGTATAGAAACAAATTCCTCTTCTAACTCTTCAAATTCAAAATTACTATTTTCCCCTCTAAATTCAACATCCTCAAAGAACCTAGCATTTCTCGTTTCAAAAAAAGATTCTAGTTTTTGGGTCATAGAATTTATATCCCCTAGATCTTTGAGAATATCCTACAAAATAACTACTAACGGTCTTAGAGTTCAACTTTCCTTCGTTAGATTTATAAGGCCTAGCTTCGGCTGGACAACCCCAAACATGAAGATGATTTAGGGACGGTTTCTTGCCTGTCTATAATTCATAAGGGGTTTTGTCAGTAGCTTTTGAAGGAGCTCGATTAAGTAGGTAGGTTGCGGTTTTCAAAGCATCGCCCCATAATGAGTGAGCTAAAGAAGTATAAGAAACCATACTTCTTACCATATCCTTAAGGGTTCTATTACGTCTCTCGGCTACACCATTCATGCTAGGTGTCCCCGACATGGTGTAGTGAGGGACAATCCCACACTCTTCCAAAAAGCGAGCAAAAGGACCTGGACGTTGTTCTCCCGAACCGTCATTTCGACCGTAGTATTCACCACCACGATCGGATCTAACGTTCTTAATAATCTTTTCAAGCTGATTTTCAACTTCGGCTTTAAAAGACTTGAAAACCTCCAATGATTTAGACTTTTCATGAAGCAAATAAATGTATCCATAACGAGAAAAGTCATCTATGAACGTAATGAAATATGTTTTTCCGTTTCATGAAGGGGTAGATAATGGACCACATATATCCGTATAAATCAGTTCTAAGACTTTTGTAGCTCTCAAGGATTCTTTATTTTTGTTGCTGTTTGTAAATTTTCCCTTAAGGCATTCAATACAAAAGTTATTTTCCGGAGTATCAAGTTTTTGCAATATTCCCTCGGACACAAGCTTGTCAATTCTCCTTTTAGAGATATGACCCAAACGCCTATACCACAAGGTATAAGAATTTTTACTTGAAAACTTCCGTTTTATGCCTCTAGAGTTAGTTTCATTATTATGGGACTCATTTAATGAATTGACTGTATCAAGTAAATATAGATTATCAATATAAGATAAAGAACTAGTACCAAAAAGCTTTGAATTGAAAAATAAATTGCATTTATTATTACCAAAGATACAGGAATAACCTTCCCTATCTAATGTAGTGACGAAAATCAAATTCCGTCTAAAAGATGGTATAATAAATACATTATTCAAAATCAAATAATATCCGGTACTAAGAGATAATCTAAAAGTCCCTATGCCCTCCACCTCTACCGGCTTTCCAGCTCCCATGTAGATGTATCTTTCATCTTCATTGGACGTTCGGTAGTTCAGGCAACCCTGCATACATGAACTTATGTGAGTAGTTGCACCAGAATCTAACCACCATGTATATGAAGGGATTGAAACTAAATTTGCCTCAGTACAAACAAAGCTAAATGACATACCTTTCTTAATTCGTCATTGGCGATACTTAGGGCAGTCGTTCTTCATGTGAGTGAGGTCCTTGCAAAAGAAGCATTTCTTAACCTTTTGATCAGTTGATGATCCCTTAGGCTTCTTTGTTGCAATCGCAATCTCCTTACCTTTTCTCTTTGTCCCACGAGAAGAGGTAGATGCATAATGAGCACTTTCGGGTTTAGTTTGTTTCAACCTGTCCTCTTCCTTTGTCACATGTGAAATCAATTCAATTATGTTCCACTTGTCCTTTTGACAGTTATAGGTCATTTCAAAATGATCAAATTGATGAGGAAGAGAAATTAAAGCCAAATGCACAAGCAAGTCTTCCGAAAGGTCCAACTAGAGTGCCTTTAATTTAGAAGATAGGTGAAACATTTCTATTATATATTCCCTTAAGCTTCCGGTGCCTTTGTACCTCATGGAAACAAGCTTCCTTAAGGTAGCACTTGTTTTCGATTTATCGCTCATTGCAAAGCGTTCCTCTAGGGCATCCAAGAAACCTTTAGCTCCAACATCCTCGGAGACACTATTCAAAAAGGTCTCCGGGACTGCATTTTGCATGATACTTAGGCTCACGCGATTAGAACGGTTCCACCTCTCTAGACTTAAGCGTTCTTCCGAAGTGCTTTTGTCAGTAAGAGGGGCGGGACTTGGTTCTCTTAATGCGAGATCAAGGTCCATGCAGCCTAAGGTCATAGTTATTTTTTTTCCAAGTTTTAATATTGGTCCCAGTAAGCAAAGGTATGTTGTTAATGACAGTAGTTACGGATGAAGCATTAATCAAATCTGAAGGAGAAGAACAAGATGAAACACAAAAACATATATAAGAATCTACACAATGATTAATTATATCAAATGAATTCCATCAAAATAAAAGATAATCAACATGACATCAAGACTAATCTTTAGATTGCGAATTGACTCACAATTTGAATTTATCTTAGGGTAAAAAATAACTTAAACAATACATTTAAATTACTTGCCTTCCTTTGGGCCTGTTCAAGTACAGAAATGTCCTAAAGTTTAAGGTACTTGTTACCCGGTAATAAAGAATATAAACAATTCACTTTAAACACTCGCCTTCCTTTGGGATGGTTCTAAGTATTTAAAATGACCTAAAGTTTAATTCAATTATTACCCTATGAATGCAAATATTTAGTCAACAACAAGGACTCCTTTGGGAAACAAGCATGTTATCACATATCAACATTTACATTCATCTTTTAACAAGTTTGAATTTGATCAACAAAATCACTTTGGCGACGATGTTAATTTTATCCAAAATGTTAAGGATATAATTAATCGGAAATATAAGGCCTTAAGGTAATTTCTGAAAATTTTAAATGGTAAAGAAACAAACAAAATTTATTAATAAAAGATAATATCCTTTTGTTCTACCCGTCCATTCTTAAAGTTTGATAACTCCAAGAACCATCGAAGCGCGACTGGTGTCCAGATATTATAATTTATTAATGAATTATCACAAAATTCTGGGTAAAAATTGAACTTGAAGGCTCTATGAACGACTAGTCCCTTAGGGCACGACTCGTCCCTAAGGGGACGACTCGTCCATATAAGAGGGACGAATGAATCAGAGATACCCCTTTTCTGGAATTTTCAAAGGAACGACTCGTCCCATAGGGCACGACTCGTCCCTCAGGGGACTACTCGTCTCTATAAGGGGGAATACTGAATCTGAGAGATCCTATTCCAGAAAATTGACGGGGATGACACATCCCCCACGGGACGACTCGTGCCCAATGCCCAGAATTACGAAAAGCCACTATTTTTACACCATTTTATGAACAATTTTGAACCAAATTTTCATACTTAATGCATTATAAAATGCTGGCTATGTAAATTGGACAAGTTTGCACTTCAATTAACATGATTCAAACAAGTAGACCTAGATTTACACACTCCAAATATTACACAATATTGGCTATATAAATAGGATAATCTTGTATGAACCATTGTGTCTCTTAAAATTTGATTTTACCATTATTTCAGAAATTGAATGAAGTTATGAATATAATACTCTTAGACAAGATGAGTATCATGAACAAGAACAAAACCAAATGAAATCACACAAGGATTACAAATATGAAATAAATTAAAGCATAAGGCTCTACAAGAATTTCAAACTCAATCTAGTATATGAGTAGGCTCTGATACCAATTGTTGAAACAAAATGATCCATCAAACCATGAAACATCTCATAACTAGATTAAGAAGAGAAGAAGATGAAGACGGAAGCGTGTACCTGAAGAATCCATGATTGTGTTCTTGATCTTGTTCTTGAATAAATGAGGAAGTAGGGAGATAATACTTCTAAATGATTGTGCCGACACTAGTTCTTCTTTGAAAAATGAAGAGTGATTTATGATTGAATTGTAATGAAATCTAAGTGTCTCAAATGGGCTGATGGATAGCCTATATATAGATTGAGAAGGGACACTTCATTTAGGGACTACACCTTTTCGTAAAGTTGGCGGTGAGAAGTTACCATTATACCCATCATTTAATCGTACTTTTATCTAATGGTATTCTACATATTTTGTCTATACTTTAACATTATTAAATGATTATAATATATAGAATTCAATAACACATATTATTTAATTCATGTTCTAACAACTAACACTGACACTTTTTAAAACTAAAACTAGCTCTTAAAAATACTGCTGCCGACACTTAAAACACTATCACCGACACATGTTTTTATATTAAAACCGTCCCATTTTTTATCACGATTCGATTCGATTTAATAACCCATTTTTTCTCTGTGATAGAAAAGTTAGGTTTTTTGCGACCAAATTTATTTTTATCACGAAAAAACTAATTTTATTCTGATTTTGATATCAACTTGTTTAAACTTACCAACGATCGATGACGTTTTCTATTTTTCATAAGCACATGTACGATAGTAATACTTAAATCTATTTTTAATAAGCACACGAAGTAAAAGATTTAGCACTTCTTTAAAGCGGATGTACAAATCACACTATAAAATTTTAAATTATAACTATTCCCGATGCAAAAATTGATAAGGACCTTTTAATAGTTTGCTAGATATTTTCTAATATTATCGATCAGATTTGGTTGATATTCATAAAACAATTGTATATGACAATTGGTAATAAAAATACAGCAGCACTCACTCACTAAACAAACATAAACTCACAAATTTTGTGCTTAATGTTTAAACATTCAGTGTAAATCGAATAATTAAATTAAAAGTCATATCTTTTATAAATAAATTGATTACATTTTTATACTTTCAATTTGTAAGTTTTTATATCTTTCAATAGTTTATAAATTTATAAATTAGCTTAGCGTGTGCATTGAATTGGGAAATGATTTACCATGTTAATTTTATGGACATATTTTTACCAATTACAATGTTTTGTCTTTGCTATATTAGAAAATGACATCAATTAAATAGGGAGAGATTGTTGGGTATGCATATTTTAACCCTTCTAGCTTTAGCTTTAATTTGATTGATAGCATAACCTTATCTATATTTTCTGGACTTTAGGCCTATATGTAATGAAACTTAGATTTTAATTTCTTAGTACAAGTCCAATTTATAAAATATGATTATTTTAGGCTTGAATATTGGCAAAAGCATTGGACATGAGTGATCAAGTCAAAAGGTTTTGAAGTCATACAAAACCACAGTTATACCTCATGTATGAAACCGCACTAAGCAAACCGCTTGTGAAAACCTCAACATGAAATCGCACTCAGCAGACCGCGTCTCCTAAACCTCATCCAATGATTAAAAACTTGAAGAATTGGACCACTTTTGACTGATTGATTCACGTCTGCAACATTGAGTTAACTACGAGTTCAATCAACGTGACTAACAGTCACTCAGAGTTTAAAAGAATTTTGAAAAGCTGACAGATGTCCTTCATCCCAGAATGTCGTGTGAGGTCCGTACAACCTTATTAAGAACTTCTGACCAAAAGGACAAAAGTGGACATGTGTACCAATTAGACCACACCAACACTATACTTGCTACAGCTGTTCCAAATAGTTACTTTTTGGTGCATGGGTATAAATACCCCCAACCTTCATCATTTGAAGAATGCTGAATATTCATTTTAAGAGATTCATTTAAAGATTTGAAGATATTTTCAGGTTTTCATAATTTTTTGAATCTTCATCTTCAACCTTTATACCTCCAAGAACAAAATCTTCAAGCCCAAAAATTCAAGCATTTGTAACACCAGATTTATTGTGCTATAAATCATATAGATCTAAAGAGCCTTGAATCTTATCAATCCCACACACACATTACTTGATTAATCAAATAGATTAAATCATTTGAGATACACTGGTTATATTATAGAATTTACTTCATTGTTTAGATTTTAGATTTGAGTTTGATTTTTATAACCTTGTAATCTCTCTCATCATATAATACAAAATCAAGTAGTTAGAAAATCCAATACTAACCATCTTGAGAGCAACAAGTGGTATTAGAGCAAAACACCTTTATAAAACTTTTTTATTTTTCAAGCTTAACAGCTTGGGTGCCGATTCGTCATGGCAAACTCAAAAACCATAACAATGATTAACTACTCACACATTTCTTTACTGAATGAAGACCACTTTGACATCTGGAAGACTCGAATGTTAATTCATTTGGAAACCACTGATTAGATGCTCGTGGAATGCGTGATAAATGGCCTCTTTGTTCCTATGAAGGCCAACACCAATCCTGCAACCAACACTGAAACCCAGAAGTCAAAACGCTGAAAGATGAGTAGACTGATGAAGAAAAGATATTAGTTGCTTTGGACAGAAAAGCAAGAAATATCATCACTGAAACCTTGACTGTTCAACCATTCAAAAAGTCATGAAATGCAAAACTGCCAAAGAGATGTGGGATGCAATTGAAAGCTACCTTGAAAGAGATGATCTCTGCAAGGAAAACAAGAAATTTGCTGTTGAAAGGAGATACAACAACTTCAACAGGAAACCCAACAAAACTTTGCGTCAAACTTATGATCGCTATGTTGAGGTAGTGGATTCTTGTTTATCTCTTGGAAAGATTTTAACTGATAAAGAAATCAATATGACATTTCTTGCTGCATTGGGTTCAAGATGGGTTAATAAAGCCACATCTCTTGAGCACTCTAAAGATTTAAATACATGGAATCTAAGTAACTTGTATGCAAATCTAAAAGTCAATGAACTCAAGATGGATCATATTAAAGAGGTTGAAGGAAAAGTCAAAACACTTTTTATGTCTGTCATTGAACATGTGGAGAAATCTTCCTCATCTACGAAAACCTCAGATTCCTCTATTTCAACTTATCACACATCGATATGGATGATGATGAATTTTCCATTTTTTGAAAATGTTTCAAAAATTTCGAAAAATCTCAAAACCATTTCCAAAAGGCAAACCTCCATTAACTTTTTTCAAGGCTGCTGATACAAAGAAAAAGAATGACCTCGTCTGCTACAACTATAGAAAGTCTCGTCAATTTGCTTCTAAGTGTCAACAACCTAGATTTGAATATACGAAAAAGAAAACCTCCCATGCGAAATTCTCTCGTCGTAAGGAATGGTTGCTGAGAAAGAGAACTCAAAAGAGCTAACTACTTTGATTGAAACAGATTCTGATGAAGGAAGCGAAGAAGAAACCAAAGAGGTTAATCTCTGCCTTGTTGCTAAGGATGCTTCTGATGATATAGATAATGATTCAGTCGAGTCGCTTGATATGGAAGAAGAGGTTGCTACTAAGAAAACCAAAGCTAGGGTCATTAGTGAGGATGATACAGATGTGAAACTCACTTCTAGTTAAAAAATTTGGAATTGTTCTTATTCTCGTCCCATATTCCATCTAAAAATGAAACAACTTCAAAAACGATTTCAACTCAAAAGCATTAGAAAAGGTGGAAGAGGTCTTTCCCATGGAACATGATGAGATGTTCAAGAAAGCTGAAGTGATGATCCGTAAATTTGAAAATGTTAAGAAAGCTTTGTCTCTAGCAACTGATGAAATTACTCAGCTTAACACGAAGAAAATTGTATTGAGGTCTGAAGTTGCACTTCTGAAAGACCAAATCAAAAGCATGTCTCCTCTTACTGAACTAAACCTCACTCTGGAAATCAAGGTTGCTGCCCTTCAAATTAGAAACGAAGACTTGGTTGCTCAAAATAATGACCTCCAAAAGGTAATTGATGAGTTGACCAAATCTTGTGTTACCATGGATCAAATTCTTGAATCCCAAAAGTCTAGTGGTGACAAAGAAGGCATGGGATTCCAAACTGGTGACAATTTGAATTGTGCATCTTGCTATGGAAAGATGAGAAAATTTCAAAACAAACTCATAAAATTACTAAGGAAATGCATTTTGGTTTTAAGGGTAAAGGACATGAATCAAAGGCTAAACTTAACATCCACTATGTATACCCTAAGAAACAATTTGGGAAAAATTCCAAAATGAAAGGAAAAGATTCAGAGGATGAAATTGCTGATAAGGTTCCATTTGTTGCTGACCGCCCTTCTTCTTCGACCGCACCTCCTGCTTTCAAAAGTAAGATGAGCGTTCCTAGAAAAACAGCGGTCAAACCTAAAATGACCACCTTTGTCAAAGCTAAAAGTTCACTCCCAAAAACAAATGCTGATCCTAAGAAAAGTAAAGATTATGTTAAATCTCAGTTTTCTTACAACTTTAATCACTGCTCTATGTGTGATGGTTATGGTCAAAAGGCTGCAGAATGCCATTTGAGGCTCACACCTAATGCCAGAAAGCATAATCCACCTTATGTCAAAGAGGTGTGAGTTATTAAACGATGCTAACCTCAGGACCCAAAAGAATAAAGGGGATCTCGTTTTTAAATGTTTATTTTTTCAGGTGCTCTGTTTAATGGCTGGTCATTCCAAGGCAAAATCAAATGAATGGTATCTTAACTATGGATGTTCAAGACACATGAATGAAGATAGATCTTTATTGGAAACTTTCATTGAAGCAAGCGGTCCATTTGTAACCTTTGGTGACAACAACAAATGAAAGAGAATAGGCTATGCAACAATTAGGAGAGGAAACCTCAACATTGAGAAGGTTTCACTTGTTGAAGGACTTAAGCACAATATCCTATCAATTTCTCAATTATGTGAAAAAGGAATGCACTACAACTTCACTTCATCAAATTGCTTTATCAAAGATGGCATCTCCAGAGTAATATTGCTCACAGGGATTTGTAAGAGTAATATTTACATTATTGATTTAAATTCTATATGTAGTATTACTAATCTCTGTTTTGTAGCTAAAATTGTGAGCGAAAATAGTTGTCTATGGCACAAGAGTTTGAGTTACTTGAACTTCATGTATCTTGCAAAAATTCAAAGGGAAAACCTCATTCGCGGTTTACCTAAAGTGGCTGATCATCAAGCAGAAAAGGGTCGTGCTTGTCAACTTGGTAAACAAACTACTTCGTATTTCACGAGTAAGATTGCTCCATCAACTTCAAGATGTTTATAACTACTTCACATTGATTTGTTTGGACCCGTCACCACTGCTAGCATTGGAGGAAATAGATATACTTTAGTAGTAGTGGATGATTACTCAAGGTACACATGGGTTGAAATGATGATCACAAAGGTTGATTATTATGAAATTCTAACCTCATTCTTTAGACAGCTCCAAACCCAAAAAGAAGATGACATCGTTAGTGTAATGTCTGATAATGGAACATAATTCAAACAACAGTGTTGCTCAATATTGTGATGACCATGGAATTGATCACAATTTTTCTAATGCTGCTGTTCCACAACAAAATGGGGTTGTGGAAAAAAAGAATAAGACGTTGATTGAGGCTTGAAAAACAATGATTTCTGAAGCTAAGCTCCCTCAGTATTTTCGGGCGGAAGCAGTCAACACAGCGTGCTTCACTCAAAATTGCTCCCTCATCA
Organism: Adenophora triphylla var. japonica; assembly: GCA_022495995.1. NCBI lineage: Eukaryota > Viridiplantae > Streptophyta > Magnoliopsida > Asterales > Campanulaceae > Adenophora > Adenophora triphylla. Next base: position 282,871 of record JAFEMH010001141.1, on the reverse strand, counting down.
ACAAAACCTACAACAAAACTCCATTTGAACTTTGGAGAGGAAGAACCCCAAACATTGCCTTTTTCAAAATATGTGGTTGCGAATGCTTTATCATCTACAATGGAAGAGAAAACTAAGGTAAATTTGGAACTAAAGCTGATGAAGGTATTTTGTTGGGTATGCTAAACATTCCAAATCTTTTCATGTTTTTAATAAATCTAGTTTAAAGATAGTAGAATCTGTCCATGTTACTTTTGATGAACATTCTCTCCTTAATCCACATTTGGCTCCAAATGTTGCTGATGATTTTGTTGAGTCTAATCAAACAGGTGGAACTTCCAAAATGTGACCTGAGCCAAATCAAAAACCTCAAATTCATTCAACTCAAGGAAATCCATCAATCTCAACGGAACCTCCCTCAGACAATTTTGAAACCGCATCTGAAATTCCAACTTCAGATGCAACTACAAGGAAAGATTTAGATGAGAATTCACCTATTCAACAAATTGAACCTCTTCGTCAACTTGCATTCAATGACTTCACTGAAGGATCTAACGATATACCAATAGAAGATCTTCAGCAAACCTCTGTTCAACCAAATTTACCCCCTGAGCTTTGTGAAGTCAGTCACCACCCCCTTCTCAAAGGTAATTGGTGATTTATTTGTTGGAGTTCAAACAAGGAGATCAAACTATAATGAGCATACTTCTCTATTATCACAAATTGAACCCAAGAAAGTTGATGAAGCACTCCAAGATTCTAGTTGGGTTATTGCTATGCAAGAAGAACTTAACCAGTTTGAAAGATGTAATGTTTTGACATTAGTTCCTATACCTCATGATCAAGGAGTTGCAGGTACAAAATGGGTGTTTATAAACAAGATGGATGAGAATGGAAGCATCACCAGAAACAAAGCGAGTTTGGTTGCGCAAGGATATACGCAAAAAAAAGGAATTGACTACAATGAAACTTTTGCTCCAGTTGCAAGACTTGAAGCAATCAGAATTTTCTTTGTATATGCATCTTACAAACGCTTCGAGCTTTATCAAATGGATGTTAAAAGTTCTTTCCTCAATGGTGAAATTCAAGAAAATGTGTATGTGGCCCAACCTCCTGGATTTGAAGACTCAAAATTTCCAAATCATGTCTAAAAACTCCAAAAGGCTTTGTATGGACTCAAACAATCTATAAGGGAATGGTATGAAACTCTATCAAAATTTCTTCTAGAAAAAGGCCTCAAACGCGATAAAATCGATACAACTTTATTCATTGCTAAATATAATAATCATTCTTTACTTGTCCAAATATATTTTGATGATATTATTTTTGGCTCTACAAATGAATTATTGTGTAAGCGTTTTGAGTAGCTAATGAAAAGTAAGTTTGAGGTGAGCATGATGGGAGAATTGACATTCTTCTTTTGGCTTCAAATCAAACAATGTGATGAAGGAATTTTCATCAATCAAGCAAAATACATAAAGGAGTTAATCAAGAAGTTTAGGAAAATGCTTAAGCATATGATACTCCCATTGCTACTGGCAATAAACTTGATAAAGACCTAAAAGGTAAAAAGGTTGATCAAACCCTATATCGAAGTATGATTGGTTCATTACTTTACTTAACTGCTAGTAGACTAGATATTATGTTTAGTGTTTGTGTTTGTGCTCGTTATCAAGCTGATCCTAGAGAAGCACATTTAAGTGCGGTCAAGCGTATAATCCGCTATCTATCAGGAACTAATAATCTTGAACTTTGGTATTGCAAAGATTTGAATTTCGAACTTGTAGGTTATTTAGATGCAGATTATGCAGCTTGTACCATAGACAAGAAAATCACTAGTGGAACTTGTCATTTCCTCGGAAATAGAATAGTTACTTAGGCCAGCAAAAAGCAAGCCCCAGTTTTAGTTTCAACTACAGATTTTGAGTATATTGCTTCTGGAAGTTGCTATTGTCAAATACTTTGGATGAAGTAACAGTTGGTGGACTATGAAATCAATGAAGGAAATTGCCCAATTATTTGTGACAATATCTAAACAATTTCAGTCTCCAACAACAATGTCATGCACTCAAAAACCAAACACATAGACATCAATTATCACTTCCTCAAAGACCATGTGGAAAATGGGAACATCCATTTAGAGAATGTGGAGACAGAAAATCAAATTGCTGACATCCTCACAAAAGCTCTTGACTCTAAGAAGTTTACATTTCTTAGAGGAGAAATGGGTATGTTTGAACTTAAATAAGTCCATATGGTTTTTGTTAGTAACCTGTGTATTAAATATGTTGTTTAATTCAAAATCCTGTTGAGGTTTCAAAACCTCACCCTTGTTGAAACCACGTGAACAAACCGCATGCAATCTACCGCATGCTCTTAACCGCATAATTTAAACCACGATTCAATACTTAGAAGAATTTCAACGTTTTTCATTTCTTAGCTTTGAAGAAGCTTCAACAAGTAGTTTGATATTTTGTTTACTTAAAAAAATGTTATTATTTTTTGTTTATTATATCAAACTGTATGCCACGTGAACCCAGGTAAGTTTTCTATATTTATTATTTGTTCCTTGCTTCTTTTAAGACAAATTAATTTAATAAGGATAATTTTGCAATTATTTTCATATGTTATTTTGAAATTTAAATACATTTAATGCAAAATGAATATTTCCTTAAACCCTTCACATCAGCCGTCATGGGGCTACGTGAAAAAGGAGTAAGGGTGGAACTATTATGGTGGTTCACTTAGTGCGATAGTGGAACCATCATCTCCTATTTTCATGCCACCCAAGGAATACCTATATAAACTAATTTCATGCTACCATTTTTCTCTTTCTGTACCAACTCACTGTCATAGTACTTTCTTGTCACTATTTGTACTTTCTCTCTCTATATTCTCTCACTTCAACTGAAAATTCATGGCACCAAAATGAACAAGAGAAACAACAATTCCCAAATCCCCTAGGGTTCCTAAAGCTCCTAAGAAAGTGTTGAATGACATGGTATGTTTCTATCTCTAAATCTTTGAATTTCTGTAAAAATGCCATTATTGAACTGTTAAGAAACCCTTCGTATGCTAATTTGCATTTTGGTTGATTGAATCTTCATTTCTCAATCATTTTGTTTGATTTATGTTGGACTTTGCTCGCATTGTTGTATGGATTATAGTTATGTAATTTATTTAATGATCTACACATATCTAGGTTAAGCCGATTTTGAGATTTCTGACTTTGGGTTTTAAGAAAACCCACTTTCTGTTCTTCGTGTTTCCTTGACGATTTTGGGCAAAAGTTGTGTTTTTGTTGTTATATTGTTGTTCTACAACCTTTATGGATCATTTTGACATATAATTGTTGGTGTAATGCCCTAGGCGTATAGTTATTTTGACTTATAACTAATACCGTTATGTAATCGTCTTTACCATTTATAATAGAGAATATTTATCTTGAGTATTATATGTTTTACATATTTATTATAATATTCTGTGTCCCTAGTTATTATGAATATCTAGTATAAGTTTGTAACGGATAATCATAGAAATGATTATATGCATGGGATGCACATTACACTTATGGGTATTTGTTAGAGAACAAAGTACTGGACCGACCCATCAATGAGATTTATGACATGGTCTATGGTCATATATGTCATGATTAAATCTCATGATAGTCATGCTATTGGAATCCTTAATACCTGAGATTATCATCGTCTTCCACATGATGAACGTTGTATTTGATGTAGTCTAATACTTTCTTTAATAGGATAGAAATAAGGGCTATGTTGGCACAATTGGATTCTTGTAGGGAAGAATGATAAATAAAGAAGGGATTTGTCCCTCGTTAAGAGAGATGTCTGTTTGAGCCCCTCGATGAATAGTGTTGATGAAATGTGTGGCCACACTCAAGAGATTTGATAGAGATCAAATGAACATGGATTATCAACATATTCAGAGTCAAGAAAACATTGAACAATATAAGTTGATGTGGACCATGACTTATTTTCAATATGACATCGTGTGTCAAAGGGATTGTGACATTGATCTATCAAGGAATCAAGCTTTGATGTTATATTTAATTGGATGGACATAATGACTTGCTAGAGATTACTTATGTCTTGTGAGGTTGATGTTTCAACTCATTACTAACATAAAATATAATTCCTAATGGGTCACACACAAAGAATGGATTGAAATTGGCTCAATTATGGAACTGATCAACTGGGCAACCGCTGGTGGACATAGTGGGCGATCGCCCACAAGTCAACTGTTCACTGGGTGACCACCGAGGTTAGTGTGGGCGACCGCACAGAAGGTTTTCTCGAAAACATTAAAACGACTGTTCACATGGATGACCGCCGAGGATGGTGTGGGTGACCGCACAGGTTGTTTTCGAAAGAAACATAAAAGGGTTGTACAGCTGGGCGGCCGCCGAGAACCACGTGGGCGATCGCCCAGCCTCTGTTTCAGTAGTTCTGTTTTGGCTTTGGATTAGGGCTTTTCTCCCTAAGAGTTAGGGATATTTATAAAGTATAAATAGCCCCTTTTGCCTCAACCAAGATATACGAAATTTAGGGTTTGAGACACATAAATCTCTTGATTTTGATTACGAATCAAAGATCAAAACACCCTAGATTTAATTTCATATTAGCCATATATTGTTGAAAAGTGTTTTCGACAATTGGGGATTATCTAGCAATCCAACAAGATTCGATCTTGGTTCGTTCTCGAGTGGATTACCGATAGAGGGTGACTGATTTATCACCTAAAGCTTGAAGGCCGAGCATTGTTGATTCATCACAAGGAAGAACAAGGAAGAAGATCAAAGTTTCGTCTACGACTCAGAAGGTGAATTACGAATCGTGTACGAAAGACAAACTCGCAACCAAGGTTAGTAAATCTATTTCATAGTTTTAATCTCTTCATGTTAGACGGATTCATAGCTAGGGTTTTGTAGTTTGCTAAATCTTCCGCTGCGCATGTTACCCCAAAAACCAGCTGTGGTATCAGAGCCGCGTTTGATCATGATTAGGTTAAAATTGGCATGCTTGATATAATATGATTATATGCTTTAACATGCTATGTGATATAGATTGATTATTTTATGTGAGATTATTGTTTTTGTGAAAACAATTATATGCGATATATCATGATTATGATTAATAGTTGATTGATGTAATTAATATTCTACATGGGTTATTAATATTTTAATTTGATTAATTAGATTGGTAAATTCTCAAATTGAAACAAATTGTTATTTATAATTGTTATTTATTACATAATTATTTGGATGATCCTAAAGTAGGATATTATGTGAAATCCCATGTTCATGGTTATGTACACATAAGTTTCATATATAACCATGCGATGTTTGTTGCTATATGGAAAAACCTTTCTAAATATTTAAGTTTTATGCCACCCCTTAATTAGAACACTTGAGAAAAATTTGGGTATTTTGATATAGTTTTGACTCAGTTTGGTGTATCATTATATCTTAATATGTCATCAAGATGAGACAACGGTTGATGTAGTTTCAACTCAGCTGGGTGCATCGTTCTGTGTCTCATACATTTGAAAGAGGTTAAACTTAATTGGTGCTTTCAAAAAAGTTTTGACCCAAGGCATGGATGAGATTAAAACATGTGTTGACATAAGATGTCTAGAATCCCATAAAAGTTCTAAGAGTCATAAATGATATGATTGGTAAGTGTTATCTACCTAAATAGCTTGATTTCGGGCATTGACCCAGTTAAACCAAAATCAAATGAAATATGGATCTTAGCCCATTATAATTATATGATACATGCTTGTATTTGAAGGTGTATAATTTAGTGGGAGTATTTGTGAAATACATTATTTATCTCTTAGATGGTAAATGTTTTAATACTTATATGTGCTCATATTGTTTGCATGTTTTATTGAAGAATGGCATCTCACAATGATCAACCCTTGTCACTGCGATCCATCTTTGAGAAGGATCGAAGAGAATTGTACAAACTATTCTGATTGGATCAGAAGCCTAAGAATTTTTCTAAGGCAAGAGAAGAACTGTACGTTCTTGACCAACCTATTCCGGCTGAACCCGCTGCCAATGTTGTAAGGGCAGATAGGGAGCGACATAATAAACATGTTAATGATTCTAATGATGTTGCTTGCCTTATGCTTGCCACCATGTGTATGGCTCTTCAGAAGGACCTTGAACACTTGGAAACAACTTTTAACCTAGCACAACGCTTAAAAGGAAATGTTCCAAGTGCAAGCTAGGCAAGAGTGGTATGATGTGGTGAAGGCTCTTAATGCATGCAAGATGCCAGAGGGGTAGGCGGTAGGTCCTCATGTCCTTAAGATGAAAGGACATATTGAGAACCTTGAAAGGCTTGGGTATCCTATGAGTTTGGAACTCGCTACGAATACGATATTGAATTTATTGCCTGGAGGTTATAGTCATTTCATTATGAACTATAGCATGAGTGGCATGGATAAGAATCTTTCAGAATTGCATGTGATGCTTAAGAAGCCTAGTACTGCAAATGTGTTAATGGTTAACAAAGAAAAATGGTTCAAAAAGGAAGGCAAAGTAGGTAAAGCAAAGGTTGCTAAACCTAAGACAAAAGTTGCCAATGCCGGAGAGGCAATAACCAAAGTGTCTCAAAATGATGCAATTTGCTACCATTGCCAAGAGGTTGGTCAGTGGAAGCGAAATTGTAAGGCTTATAAGGAAGGCCTAAAAGCGAAGAAGGGCAATACGATTGCTACTGATTCAGGTATCTATGTGATAAATATTTTCCTTTCTATTTCTAGTTCATGGGTATTGGATATCAGATGTAGATCTCACATTTGTTTAAATGTGCAGGGACTAAAGAATAGAAAGCTACTCAAAGAAGGTGAAGTGGACCTACGTGTAGGGAATGGAGCAAGAGTTACTGCATTAGCCGTAGGAACATATGATGTTACTTTACCTAGTGGACTAGTACTTGTTTTGAACAATTGTTATTATGTTTCGGATTTGAGTAGGAATATTATTTCAGTGTCTTGTTTGGATAATGAAGGATATAGTTTTCTTATTAAGAATAAGAAGTTTTCTATTCGTTTAAATGATATGCTTTATTGTATTGCAAATTAATTTAATGGCCTTTATATCCTTGATGTTGAGACATAAAATGATGATAAAAACATTTATCATGTGAATAAGAAATCTAAACCGAATGATGTGAACAACACGTTCAGGTGGCATTTCCGGCTTGGTCATATAAATGAGAAACGCATTTCTAAACTCCATAAGGATGGACTTTTAGACTCAAATGATTATGAATCATACGAGATATGTGAATCTTGTTTGTTGGGAAAAATGACCAAACCACCCTACACTAAGAGTAGTGAAAGGGCTAGTGACTTATTGGTCCTAGTACATACTGATGTATGAGGACCACTAAGCAGCATTGCTAGGGGAGGATTTCGGTATTTCATTACATTCACTGATGACTTATCTAGATATGGCTATGTCTATCTGATGAAGTCCGAAAGTGAATCGTTTGAAATGTTTAGAACATTTCAAAATGAAGTACAAAATCAACTTGACAAAACTATTAAAGTACTTCGATCCGATCGAGGTGGTGAATATTTAGCCAAGAGTTTGACAATCATCTCAAAAACTGTGGAATTGTTTTAGAGTTGACTCCACCCGAAACATCATAATGGAATGGTGTATCTGAGAGGGAGAATAGAACCTTGTTGGACATGGTTCGTTAGATGATGAGTCAAGTTGACCTTCCTGTTACCTTTTGGGGACATGCATTAGAGACTGATGCGTTCACACTGAACAGAGTCCCTACTAAATCGGCTCCTAAGACCCCACATGAGATGTGGCATGGAAGAAAACCTAGTTTGTCTTTCATGAAGATTTTGGGTTGCAAATCTTATGTGAAGAAACTTGTCTCTGATAAGTTAGCACCAAAATCTGACAAAGTTATTTTTGTTGGTTATCCTAAGAAAACTAAAGGATATTACTTTTACAACCGTAATGAGAACAAAGTGTTTGGTGCTCAATATGGTACTTTTATTGAGAAACAATTTCTCAATAAAGGATCTAGTGGGAGTAAAATTAATCTTGAAGAAGTTCAAGAGCCTAAAAATAACATGGAACTGAGAGTAGAGACGAAACCAAGTTCACAGGGAGTTGTGGAACCGGTTCATGATGCACAAGTCCATCATAGATCGGATAGGTTACGATCCGAACCCGAGAGATATGGATTTCTCGTATCGAAAAGTAATGAAGTAGAAGTCATTGATAATGACGAACCTACTTTCTATCAAAAGGCGATGTCCACTCTTGATTCAGATAAATGACTAGGAGCCATGGAATCCGAATTACAATCCATACACGATAATCAAGTTTGGAACTTGATTGATCCACCTGAAGGTGTAAAAACCATAAGGTGCAAGTGGGTCTTCAAGAAGAAGATCGACATAGACGGGAAGGTGGATACTTATAAGGCTAGGCTTGTAGTAAAGGGATATAGGCAAATTCATGGTATTGACTATGATGAAACATTTTCGCCTGTTGTGATGCTTAAGTCTATTAGAATTTTAATTGCCATAGCCGCATATTACGACTATGAGATATGGAAAATGGATGTCAAAACAGCTTTCCTAAACGGGAAGTTACTTGAGGATGTGTATATGACACAACTTGATGGGTTTGTCGATCTGAAAAATTCTAACAAAAGTATGCAAGTTGCAAAGATCCATATATGGGTTGAAGCAAGCTTATAGGAGTTGGAATCTTAGTTTTGATGAATCGACCAAAGAGTTTGGCTTCATCAATAATGAAGATGAACCATGTGTATACATGAAGTTTAGTGAGAGCGTAGTACTATTTCTAATATTGTATGTCGATGATATCTTACTCATTGGAAACGACATTCCTACACTTCAGACCGTCAAGTCTTGGTTAGGGAAGTGTTTCTCAATGAAAGATATGGGTGAAGCCGCCTACATCCTTGGCATCAAGATCTATAGAGATAGATCTAAAAGGATAATTGGTTTGAGTCAAAGTACTTACATTAACAAAGTTCTTAAAAGATTCAAAATGGAAAATTCTAAGAGAGGAAACTTGCCAATGGGTCATGGTGTTACTCTTAACAAGACTCAGTGTCCTAAGACAACTGGTGAGCGAAAGAGAATGAATGAGATTCCATACGCTTCAGCTATTGGATCTATCATGTATGCCATGATTTGTACTAAGCATGATGAGTCGATACCAATCTGATCCTGGTGAAAACCATTAGATGGCAGTTAAGACGATCCCTAAGTACTTAAGAAGAACTAAGGATGCGTTCTTGGTCTTTGGAGTGATGGAATATGATCTTGTTGTAAGAGGTTACACAGATGCAAGCTTCCAAACTGATAAATATGATTTAGATCGCAATCGGGGTTTGTGCTTATGCTTAACGGAGGTGCGATTTGTTGGAAGAGTTCCAAGCAAAGTACCATAGCCGATTCTACAACTGAGGCCGAATATATAGCAGCATCCAGTGCCGCTAAGGAGGCAGTTTGAATCAAGTAGTTCATTAGTGACTTGAAAGTCGTTCCAAGTATCACTAATCTGATAGAAATTTATTGTGACAATAATGGTGCCATTGCTCAAGCAAAGGAACCAAGGTCACATCAGCCATCCAAACACATACTTGGACGTTTCCACCTTATTCGAGAATTCATAGAAAGAGTAGACGTTAAGATATGGAAAGTTTCAACCGATGATAACATAGGGGATTCGCTTACAAAGCCCCTCGCACAGGCAAAGCATGATGGTCCATGGGTATACGATACATATGAGATTGGGCTTAGTGGAAGTGGGAGATTGTTGGTGTAATGCCCAAGGCGTATAGTTATTTTGACTTATAACTAATACCGTTATGTAATCGTCTTTACCATTTATAATAGAGAATATTTATCTTGAGTATCATATGTTTTACATGTTTATTATAATATTTTGTGTCCCTAGTTATTGTGAATAACTAGTATAAGTTGGTAATGGATAATCATAGAAATGATTATACGCATGGGGATGCACATTACACTTATGGGTACTTGTTAGTGAACAAAGTACTGGACCGACCCATCTATGAGATTTATGACATGGTCTATGGTCATATATGTCATGATTAAATCTCATGATAGTCGTGTTATTGGAATCCTTAATACCTGATATTATCATCGTCTTCCACATGATGAACGTTGTGTTTGATGTAGTCTAACACTATCTTTAATAGGATAGCAATAAGGGCTATGTTGGCACCATTGGATTCTTGTAGGGAATAATGATAAATCAAGAAGGTATTTGTCCCTCATTAAGAGAGATGTCTGCTTGGGCCCCTCAATGAATAGTGTTGATGAAATGTGTGGCCACACTCAAGAGATTTGATAGAGATCAAATGCACTTGGATTTTCAACATATTTGCAGTCGAGAAAGCATTGCACAATATAAGTTGACGTGGACCATGACTTATGTTCAATATGACATCGTGTGATAAAGGGATTGTGACATTGATCTATCAAGGAATCAAGCTTTGATGTTATATTTAATTGGGTAGACATAATGACTTGCTAGAGATCACTTATGTCTTATGAGGTTGATGTTTCAACTCACTACCAACATAAAATAAAATTCCTAAAGGGTCACACACAAATAATGGATTGAAATTGGCTCAATTATGGAACTGATCAACTGGGCGACCGCCGGTGGACACAGTAGGCGATCGACCACAAGTCAACTGTTCACTGGGTGATCACCGAGGTTAGTGTGGGCGACCGCACAGAAGGTTTTCTCGAAAACATGAAAATGACTGTTCACTTGGGCGACCGCCGAGGATGGTGTGGGCGACTGAACATGTTTTTTTTGAAAGAAACATAAATGGGTTATACAGTTGGGCAGCCGCCGAGAACCATGTGGGCGGTCTTCCAGTCCTGTTCAGGATTCCCAAGTTTTGGCATTGAATTAGGGATTTTCTCCCTAAGAGTTAGGGATATTTATAAAGTATAAATAGCCCCTTTTGCCTCAACCAAGATATACGAAATTTAGGGTTTGAGAAACACAAATCTCTTGATTTTGATTACGAATCAAAGATCAAAAAACCTTAGATTTAATTCCATATTTGCAATAGATTGTTGAAAAGTGTTTTCAACTATTGGGGATCATCTAGAAATCCAACAAGATTCGATCTTGGTTCGTTCGCGTGTTCATTACTGATAGAGGGTGATTGGTTTATCACCCAAAGCTTGAAGGCCGATCATTTTTGATTCATCACAAGAAAGAACAAGGAAGAAGATCAAAGTTTCGTCTATGAATCAGAAGGTGAATTACGAATTGTGTACGAAAGACAAACTCGCAATCAAGGTTAGTAAATCTATTTCATAGTTTTTATCTCTTCATGTTAGACGGATTCATGGCAAGGGTTTTGTAATTTGCTAAATGTTTCGATGCGCATGTTACCCCAAAACCCAACAATAATATGCTAATTTTGGTGAAAATTTATCATGCTACATATTTTCATGTTGATTCAAACCGAATTCCATCTAAACCGCATGCTATTTTATAATCTTGTTTTATTGCTTGTGTAAAATTCATAGTTCACTTAGAAGTTGAGAGATCTCACTTTCTCAACTGCACTATTGCTAAACCGCATTTGTGCTTAATCACATGTGAACTGTGACCTCTTGAAATGGATCTAACTTAGTAAATTTCTTTTTGTAGGATCCTCATTTCTTCCTTCCAGACTGGGAAATTAGAGAGGAAGAGTTGATGCAAGATTCCTTGGGGAGAGAGATGATAAGGAAGATGAAGGATTATGGTGTCCTTCAATTGTTCAACAAGAAGCAGCACTACACTATCCCTTCATACGTTGATCAATTCTATGCTAATGCTAAATTTGGGCTAAGAGACTTGGGGAATGGCAGGACAATTCCATGCCTGACTACCAATGTTCAAGGATTGGATGTAACCATTGACTATATGGACATCAGGGATACCTATGAATTCAATGTACCAAAAGCTGAAGAGAGAGTTTCTCAAGAAGTCCAAGATGCAATCGCGCCTACAACAGCATGCTTGCCCACACTAACTGGCAAGTACAAAGCGGTTCCAAGAAAGGACTTTGGGGAGCTGATGTCGCAATTGTGCTTCTTGACTGGATAGTCAATTTGTGGAAAGAATGGGAACCACAACAACTTTACCAGCCAACAATGGATGTACTTCTCAGCAATCTTCTCTGAGATTCCCCTCCATTGGCCCAATATATTGATAAGTGAACTATCTGTTCACATAGACCTCTACAAATCCAAAACTAGAGGAGTTGACCAAAGGTGGAGGCCCTTATGCAGGCTCATAACTGCAATTTTTGGCAACTATGAGCATCTGGAGGAGCATAGGCAACTGAATCCCTAGCTGATGGTGGACTGGTCTAGTGGTGAAGAATCCCTTGGCTTGAGTGTATGTCATGCATTCAGGTATAAAAATGGGGATTCCACTTATAAGGAGATCTGGGATAGAGATTCCTTACCAACTAAGGAGGCCTATGTGGCCATGAATCCAGAAACTATTGATGTAGCTATTGGCAAAGTGGTGAAGAAAGCCAGAAAGGGAAAAGACAAGGCTGAACCTCCCCTTAAGAAGACCAAGACTGCACCACCTCCCAAACCGCGTGGTGCTTCTGTTGCTGGGCCAAGTAGGGCCAAGAAGCTGAAAGAAAAATTGGTGTTGGGGGATGAACCAATGGTTGATGAAGATATTGAAGAAGAGGTTGAGAAAATGGCTGAAGAAGCTGATGAGGTTGAGGATGATGAAGAGGTTCCAACTTTGTCAACTGCAACAAAGATTGCCCTCAAGAAAATTATATCTGATAAAGCCCTCTTGAGGTTTCATACAGAAGAGTTGGAGAGATTGGAAAGAGGAAAATAAGAGAGGTTAGTAGCTCAAGCTTCAAATGGAAAACAAACCGCATCTCCCAAACCGCAGGCATCTCCCCAACCGCAATTACCCTCCAAACCGCAATAATTATAAGAACCTCATATAGATGCAGAGGTTTAGGGGGAGACTCCTAAAAGGGGAATTAAGATGGCTTGTAGAAAAACTACAACAAAAGGGAAGCCAAGGAAAAAAATTGAGGATGTTAGAAGAGGGGTGCATAAATTTAATTACATCTCAAAGAGGTTGGCCCAAAACTTTGGGAAATTTGATGAGTTTGGCCACCTCATTAATCCTATGGCTGGGGAGACAAATTCCTACTTAAATAATGAGTCCCTCTCATCCTTCTCTTCAGACTCAAACCTCAACCAACCAGACCTCCCCTTATAAGATTACCAAACCCCCCTCCCTCCTACATTCAAGGACTGGTCCCCCCAACCTTCAGCTAGATCAGCCATTTCCACATCCACTAGGAGAGGTCCTAGTGATGATGATGAACTTCACCCACCTAAAAGACCTCACCATACAAACCCCATTAGAACCATGATGCAGGATTAGACAGAGGACTCAGTATTCTTTGCTGAACCTACTCCAAATTCATAAATTCAATTTTCTCCTTCTCCATCAAACCTTAGAGAACCCACACCACAAACACCTCCACCTTCACCTCAACCGCAAACACAACCTCAACATTCACTTCCACATACTTCCACCCCATCAACCTCACCTTTAAAATCCCGATCCCAACAAACTGCGGTTTACTCCTCACCCCCCACCTCAAACCGTAGTCCCCCCAACTTCCACAATACCACCTACCACTCAAACCGCACCCCAAATTCTACCCACCCAAACCACAACCCAAGCTCTACCCACCCAAACCGCACCCTAACAAATTCCAACCCACACACTTCCTATTCCAACCCCTCCTACTCAACCTCAACCCCAACCTATCCCAGTTTCACATATCTTCCAAAACCTTTCCTCCCATTTCAATCAAACTGCACCCTTAACCCAAATCGCACCAATAACCCAAATCTCACCTATTATCTTAACCACACCCCAATCCTCCATTCCTCAACCTCCTCCTTTTGTCTCAACCATTCCTTCCCCCTCAATTCCTCCATCTGATTACTCCCAAATCCTTTTTGCACTCCATGTAATTCAAGGCCAACTTCAGACCAATCAAGGCCACATGATCAAGTTGGTTGCATCAAACCGCACTCTCCAAGAGCAAGTTCACTCTCAATCCCTGGAATTGTCTAAGCTTAAAGGCTCATTTAATGATTCTATTAAGGGGGAGAGAGATATTGCAAAGACTGTCAAAGATGCTACTAAAGCCTGATTTGGAGATTTCAGATAAGACTTAGCAAATGGAGTCATCCAAGCTTTAAGAGATGCGGTCTCCAAAGACCAGCTTAAAGAATGCCTCCATTAACTTTTAGACTTATTTTGCAACACTGTGGAATCAGTCCTTGGAAGAATCAAGGTTGAACTTTTGGTAGAAATAAAAAGCTTTATACCGCATCAAGATTCCAACATGAGGTCTGTATTAGATTTTATGCTAGCTAACATTCAAAATGATGCTGAGATTCTATGGGAATAACTTAAGGTTAAAATTGACTTGGTTGGAGATGGTCTAACCGTAAGGTTGACCAGCATAACTGAAGAGGTTAGGGACAAGCTTGAAGCCCTCAATGAAGGAATCAGGTATAAACTCAGCTACAAATTTCAAGAGTTGGAAAATAACTTCAGGGGAGTTTAGCTCAATTAGAGCCCCAGTTACAGTCATCCCAAACTGCTCATGCAACCACAATTCAAGACTCCATCCATACCTTCTACAACACCTTGAATGCCTCCATTTACTTGCAGCTAAATGAAATTTTGGATGGTATAAAATATAATCTTGATGAGAATACCTCCAAGGTAGAAGAGCTCAAGGAAGAGACTGAAGCCAATACAGGAGCAGTTGGTGTTAACCATGCTACGGTGATCAGTGTGGTCAATGCATTAAGGGGAGTGGAAGCTGCTCAAAGGAGAACTCAAGAAGAGGTTAGAAGACTCAGAAGAACTTTGAGAGCTGAAAATTCTGCCTTCAACTATTCTGGAGCCCTAATTGAAGATAAGGTTATGAATGGACCTCCTACCCAAAACTTTGTTGACTTAGACATTTAGCAAGTTGTTCCATTTCAACCTCCCCAATAAAACCACACTCTCTGTAATTTTTGTTTACTTCCTTTTTGCTTTATTTTACTATTTTGTTATTTTCATTTCTACCTGTAATTGTCAATTTCAAACCTCTTTGAAGGTAGTAATGAAAAGAATGCATCATTGTTGATCCCAAAACCTTGTTCATGTAAACCGCCTGTTTCTAGAAAAATGAATGCATTGTTTTAAACCTCATGCACATATACTTAAACATATCATCTAAAAGACTCAGATTCCAATATCTCCCCTTGGTCAAAATGGGAATATCTCTCTTACCATATCACATTCTCAAATCCCTTCAAATACTCATCTCTTCATACAGGAAGTGAGGCGTGCGACGAATGAGAAAAGAATAAAAGGGTAGGAGTGTTATATCAAATACTATCTATCAACATAACACATCCTCGTTAGTAAAAAAAAACTCGTCTATGCCCCAGACATTACAATTATATCAATTCAAATACCCTTAACCCCTCATAAGCGGTGATTAAACCTCAATTAGTTTACATGCTCAAGATCAACCTTTTGAAACGTGTGTTCAATATGATCGTTCGGACATTGAGTCACTAAACATAGATGTAAATCAAAATTATCTTTCTTAGAATCTCATGTAAATTATCCTTAGATTATTAGCTTTACCAGCAATGCTTTGAGGAGGCCGACTATAAGTGCAAAATCGTTTGGGTGACAAGACAAAGTAGCGTCATTAATATTTAGATCATTGACATAATTCTAAGTCACATAGAGAATAAATGTGATCACATAATGATCACTAGAACTCACACATTGATGAAGAGGGGATGATTCACTTTCAAGTTGCTTTATCGCCACATACAATAAGATATGTATGCTATAGTGAACACACACTCGAATGGGCATGTCGTACTCGAACACCGTACGAATCTTAGTCTAGTTGCCCGTATGACATCTAACCTAATTCATCAAAGCAATCACTCTTCTAGTGCCTCTTAAGGGTCTTACATTCGGAATTTTCACGATGTCATTCGAAGCCGCGAAACATAAAACATCGAATTCCCATATATAAAGTAGGTCTCATGTTAACCAAATGTTAAGGCGATAAAAGGTAATGTCATTTGCACACCCCCTTAATAACAAGTGACAAATACATTATTACCTCATATTTCTCGCTCGCATAGCGACAAGGCAAATTATACATGTGAGAGTATCAATTCAAGTCCTTTATACATCCTTTTAATTAAAAAGTATACCAAATAATAATCACATTCCATGTCCATAATAAGGAATGAAATAACATGTATTAAATTCAAACGATAATAAAAATAATAATGTCACAAATGTGTTATAAAATATTAACTCAAATTCTACAAGCCCTTGTACCCCATACATAGATCATAAAGTCTCTCTCAAGAGAGAATTAATCATAGGGTATGTCAAAACATTATTAGTAGCATTATTTTAGAACTACATTCATTCATGTAATAAATAAACTAGTGAAATGACATCTAATCTAAATACGATTGGTTACGATGTTTGAGATCTATTTTGAATCTCTAACTAGTCAAACTCACAATTAATGACTATTCGACCATTCACATTTATTTTACAATCTAGATGTTACAAGAATCTTTATCGACCATATAATTTCCTGATTATTAAGAAAATATATTCAAATACTTCCTGATTAACCAAGAAATAACTACTATACATGAGGAATAAATTTTCTAATTAGATTTGTGCATATCTATACATCATCCCTAATCTATATCAGTGTAACTTCTTATGTTAAGATCCCCACATTTGAAAAACAATTTATTAGACTTTTAGTACCACATAGGTAACCAACAACCTTTATAACCACCAACCCATTAACAAGACAAAGGTAATACTGGAAACGATCTACTATCCCTATAGCAAAAAAAAAAAAAGTTATCTTGAGTAAGCAAAAATAGCAAACATCATATAACTAACCACATTTGCATATGGAGTTCTAGTCATCATTCTTTTCTCATATTTAATTTTTATTATGACATTTTATTGAATATACACATGAATTCTATTGGAATGGTTATGGAATTTTAAGAAGATAATTATAAAACATTCAAGAACCTCTTAAAGGCGAGTATTCAAAGATAAACTAAGAAACCTCTATAAATAATTTTAATGATCTTGACTTCTTGCACACTATGTGCTTCACCTAAGATTTGTATCTCAATAGAAGCATATAGCTATTCTTTAATATCGTCAACAAATAACGAAAGATTCAAAATTTATGTTATTGAACTATTTAACACATAAATATTTATTTTCCTTAACCATCACAAAGTTGATTAAATTTATTGTTTGGCCATAACGAACTTATAACTATCTAGTTTTGAGATCATAAATAAATGTAAGAAGCAAAACACTTTGTGCTTATGTCTCCTTGACTTCTACCCTTTGACTGATACATAATGATCTGTTATCTAGTCCTCCACCGAGGAATATTACATAAACATCCATCTACAAATATTTTTATATCTCCACTACTAGAAAAGATTGTATATACCAACGGACTTTGTCTATCGATATTACAGATAGAATTTAACATTACCGACGGAAATTTAATTTTAAGGTGCGACAAATTTAAATCTTTTTCCAAAAAACTAGTCCATCGGTAAGGGTGATATGTTCGCTCGTAATATCGACGAAAAATACTCCATCGGTAATACCAAAGGAATAGGGATGTAGCATTACTGATTAGGTGGTGATATGCCGGATCCCAATTTTTTTGTTTGTTTTGTTTTTTAGGGTTAGGGTCGGGATTGGGAACTTTTAACATTATCTCCTCTTTCATTCACTCTCTCATCAAAACAACGGCGTGGGAATGCTCCTAATCGCCTCTACCATCACCCACGCCATCTCCTTGTTTTGACCAACATCATTGTAGCTATCCATCGTCCATGGACTTCAATCTCGCTGTCTCCTACTAGGTAACACTTCTTCGAATCAATTAACACACACTGTATGCATTTTCCCAAACTTACAATCTTTCGAAGTTTCCCCACTTCTTTCTCTAGCTCGCTCGAGCTCTCTGGAATCTGGCCATCATCTATAAGTTTTCATTCATCATAACCTAATTTCAGTCATTTTTCTTCTTTCTGTATATTATTGTTCCATTTTTTTTCAAATATAATGTTACTTTTTATGATATGTTTCTCCGAATACCAAAAATCAATAGACAATTTTGAAGAGATAACATGACAATCAATTAACAACAACCTACCGAAGTACGGAGTCAAGGGGCATCTTTTAAATGCTGGGATTTCTAAAATATGTAAAGGCAATGTTGTTGCTCTTACAAATGCACAGTATCATGTCAAATATTGCAGTTTTTTTTCAAGTCTCTTATAGCTTTTATTTCTTGGAGAAGATAATGAGCACTGATATATTTGCATATTCGGGAGTTAGATCCAACTTTTTCTGGAACTCGTGAATACAGATTGCTGGCGGTATGTTACGGAAGCATTGTGTGGACCTTATATCATGTTTCAGTTTTACATTATGAAATAGTTGTTTTTAAAATTCTGTGGTTTTGAATTTTCCCTGGTGATGATGCAGGAAATGATCCGTATAAGCCTTATTCCAGAAATAGGTTGTAATCCAGATACTAAGACCTGAAACCACGAACAAACGAATTGCCAGGATTGTCTACGGCTAAGACCCCGTGGTGTGATGATGAGATATAGTGTTAAGTTTGTAGAAAACTGTATTGAATTGACTTAATCTCAGATAGCCAAGATGACATTCTATTTTAACGATGGATGTTTTCTGGTATTTATAGTGGCATTATGGGATCATTATGAATCCCTATGATCATTGAGATGTTTTTGGTGTAACTGTCTCCGAGAATGTATGAGGCGATTACAAGTGATGACTTGGGTAGATGCACGTGTTGCTTGGTGAGGTCGCCTAAATGGTCATGGTCGACCTGAATACGTGTCTTGGTTATGCAAAATTGTGCATGGAGTGGATCGTATGTGGTACGAAGCTAGGTCGGGACCAAAGAAGGTCGGATAATGAGTTTGGTCGACTGATCTCCAATGATAGGTTGATAGAACTGGGACCGTTTGATAGGCCCACTTTATGTTAACTGGCCTTTGGGATGACTTGGACAAAGATCCAACTAGTTGGGCTTAGCCCATCACTATTATTTCGTTCAGTGGCCCCCAACTTTCTGGGTCGACTTGTCGAGAGCAGGAAGTTATGGAAAAAATTTGTGATGATTTACTTCAGTCGACGGTCGAAGGCCGACTTGGTCAATGTGGGTCATTCTCGACGGTTGACTTTTTACGGTTGGATAAGCCGCCCTTAATGTGCCGTAATATTTGTCATAATGGTATGAATTTTGGCAATTGGACGTCTGTATTTGGAAATGGCATTTGCCTTAAATTCGGCCCGCGTTTTGACAGTTGAACGGTTTTGTCCTCCCAGCCTTTCCAATTCAGGTAAGGAGAAGTTCAAATCCTTCTCAAACTTTACCATCCTCAAGCTCTCAAGAATCTAGCAAATACGAAAGCCAGGAAACTAAATCCAGCATACTCTATCCCGATGTTACAGTTTCGTTCTATTCTTCTGAAATCTCAAAGCTACCCTTCAATTTCATTTTTCTAGGTTTAATTTTGAAATCCTTTGTTTCCGCCATGGCCAGGACCTTTGGCTTCGAGCTAGGGGTTAGGTATGGTTACAACTGTGCAAACCTTAGGATTTATAAATGATTGGAGGGTCCATGGAAGAAATTTACCTTAGCTGAGTGTATCACCATCCTAGATAGGTGGAGTCTGTTCTATGGTGAGGTAGGGTTTCCGGCAGGTGAGAGTATGGGGGTCTTAGAGGCGGATGATCTATGGATTATCCGTTCCCGTCTCTTCAACAAACTAATAGACCACATTATCATATTCTACATTAAGTCCAACAAACCGCCTTTTCCTCGTGAGATGATAGCTTTCTGAGGGGAATCTAGGTCGTCATTAGATAGCTCGAGCTCATCTTCTACTAGGTCTGATTCCCTTGTTTATGTGTCTTCTATCGATACGTCTGCTAACGATCGACAATCATCGAGCTCTACATCGTCAAGCTGCTCTGATGCTGATCAACATGGTGTTCCAGCAACAGAGGGCCAGGCGGCCGCCTCATTCTACTCCAGGCGCTCGCCTCACTTCGGTCCAACACAGCAGCCAGCCTCGGCCTTCCAGGCGGCCGCATCACTCAAGGACTGGCTCCCGCCTCACCAAGGGCCGAACGAGAAGCAAGCCACTGCCAACCAGGCAGCCGCATGAGCATCGACCAGGTGCCCGCCTCACAGTCGAGCATCAATGTTTCCTTATTCTGTTCCATTGCTATTGCTGATGTTTTGATTTATTTTAGTTAGGATATTTTGGTACTTTCTTGGACAATTCCTTTTAGGGTTTGTAGAAGTATTTAAACTCTTTTATTACTTTTTTAAAGACAGTTTTGATGATTAAGAATTAATAAAGAAAAGCTAGCAGCTTTCTTTCGAGTCTTGTTCATTCTAAGTTCGGCCATAAATCTCTAGCCTCAAAGGCATCATTTGGTATCAGTTTTTTGGACGAATCGATGGCCGAACGAGGGCGTGGTTGCGTTGGACGTGGTGTTCATGGTAGGGGCCGTGGAGTGGATCCCCAAGAAAACAATCATCCTCGCGAACGTGATCTGTGTGATGTCGAGATAGACGATCTAAGAAGGTAGATTCAAATACTCCAACTCCAGGCTCAGAATCGCAGGAATCGTGTAGGCACTCCAACAGATGTGGGGTCAGATTCGGCGGGTTCTTCCACCGAGAAGGAGTATCAAGAGGGTATCAATCCCTTCGCCAGAAATCATGGACGTCACCACAGGTATGAGGGAGACTCTTGAAGGGATATCGGTGTCAAGGTTGAAATCCCAGAATTTGAAGGTAAAGCCCACCCCGATGAGTTCATTGATTGGCTTAATACTGTTGATAGGATTTTTGATTTAAAACCTATGAAGGATAGTGCTAAGGTGAAAGTTGTTGCAATAAACTTGAAGAAACATGCTTCAATTTGGTGGGAACATGTAAAGAAACAACGGGCTCGTGATGGGAAGTCCAAGATCCAGTCTTGGGACAAAATGAAGAAACTTTTGCGCCGTAAGTTCCTTCCTGAGCATTATAGGCAGGAAGCCTTTATTGATTATCACAATCTGAAGCAAGGAGATTCATGAGTGGCAGAGTTCATTAATGAATTTGATCGCTTTAGTATGCGATGTGATGTGGCCAAAGAAGATGAACAAACAGGTGCTCGTTTTCTGGGAGGTCTTCGGGTTGATATTTTGGATGTGGTTCAGTTATAGCAGTTTTGGACTTATGACGATGTTTGCCGCCTTGCCTTGAAGGTTGAGAAACAATTGCAGAAAAAGAGGGGTGCGAATCGTTGGCAAAACTGAGATTTGGCTAATGCTCGAGGGAGTAGTAGTTCCAATGTTCATAAAGGGGATACCCCTTCAACCCCTAAAACACCAGTTGCAGCCAAACCTTCATTTGTTCCTGACACTCCGAGGGGTAGACATCCTGCCAAGTGCTTCAAATGTCATGGGATCGGTCATCTCAAAGCCGAATGTCCCAACAGACATGTTGTTGCTTTGGTTGAGGAGGACTTACCTTTTTATGATGAAGGAGATGAATCTTATGGTGAGACTGAAGAGGTATTTGCAGATCAAGGTACAACTTTGGTGGTCTGAAGGGTGTTGAACGTGGCTGTAATGGAGGATGAGCAGTGGCTTCGTCACAACATATTTCAGACCAAGTGTACCGCTAAAGGAAAGGTTCGTAAGGTCATTATTGATGAGGGAAGATATGAGAATGTTGTTTCATCAACAATGGTCGAGAAGTTGTAGTTGAAAATGGTGGAGCACCCACAATCGTATAAGTTGTCTTGGTAAGTCAGAGGAAGTGAATTGAAGGTGAATAAAAGATGCTTAGTTGACTTTTCAATTGGCAAGCAGTACAAGGATGAGGTTTGGTGTGATGTAGTACCGATTGATGCGTGCCATCTTTTGCTTGGACGACCATGGTTGTTTGACAGAAGGGTTAAGCATGATGGGTTTCGGAATACTTACACATTTTGGGTAGATGGTGTGTCTATTACATTGTGCCCAACAGATCCTCGAAAGGAAGCAGCCACATTGGGTAAAGTATCAGATATAATTGGTCACCAACTTCTTAACAGATCAGCGTTTGAAGATGAAGCAGCACAAGACAATGGTTTCTTTGTGTTAGTAGTACTCGAGGGTAATGAGTCAGATATGATACCACCGGCGGGTGTCCAAGCACTATTAGATCTATATAGTAATCTGACACCAGATGAAATTCCTCTGGGGTTGCCGCCAATGAGGGATATTCAGCATTGTATCGATCTAGTCCCAGGAGCTTCAATTCCAAACAAGGCAGCCTACCATTTGCGACCTAAGGAGTGTGGAGTTTGAGAGGCAAGTTCGGGAGTTGCTAGAGAAGGGAGTTATTCGGGAGAGTATGAGTCCTTGTGCGGTTCCTGCATTGATGGCATTGATGGTACCAAAGGTAGGAGGGACATTGCGTATGTGCATGGATAGCCGAGCAATCAACAAAATCACCATCAAGTATCATTTTCCTATCCCAAGGATTGATGATTTACTTGACCAGTTACATGGTGTTGTGGTATTTTCTAAGATAGACTTGCGAAGTGGTTATCATCAGATTCGCATCAGACCAGGTGATGAATGGAAGATGGCCTTTAAAACTCGAGATGGATTGTATGAGTGGATGGTGATGCCGTTTGGGTTATCCAATGCTCCGAGCACTTTCATGCGGCTTATGAACCAGATTTTTTGGCCTTTCATCGATACGTTTGTTATTGTTTACTTTGATGATATTCTGGTCTATAGTCGGTCTGTAGAACAACACTTAGATCATTTAAAGCAAATTTTTGATGTGTTGAGAGCGCAGAAATTGTATGCTAATCATAAGAAGTGTCATTTTCTAACTGAACAAGTAACGTTCTTGAGTTATGTTGTTATGAAGGTTGGTATTAAGATGGATGATTTGAAGGTGGAGGAAATTACTAGTTGGCCAACTGTAAGTACCCAAATCTGGCTCATGCCTTCCGGTTAAGTTTCCCGACAATTCCCCGGACCTTCCTAAAGTTCGGGGGCAATTTGGGAACTTTCCAAAACCTTCCAAGGGGTGAAGGACTTGCTAGGAATTAAAATTCCACGTAGTCCTTCGCTGGAAAACACCTTCTAGAATGCCACCTTATATGGTTCTAGAAATAAGTTGAGTCATTAAGGGATAAGACCGCACGGCCTCATTAGCCTTGTAGTTACAGCCGCACGGCTTCTTTAGCCATCACCAGACTACCTTTAAATAGAGGCCTCCTCTACCCATTTTGATATACAGTTTTTAGCATTGTTACTCTGGCAAAATACCTACACGAATTTCCAGACAGCTGAGAGCAACCAAAATCACCTCCCCCCTCTTCAAAACCCTTCAAAAGTTGGTCCTTCCCTAGGCAAACTTCAAGGAGATAGAGGAACACCACCATTGATAACCTCTCCTCCCCTTTTTATTGAAATATACTTGTCATTATTTTCTATATTGCTCCTTGCTTTATATATTGTCATTTATTTGCTTGGAATTTGATATATTGTCATTAAAGACATGTTTAGTCATGTAAATCATATATACCCCCATTCCCTTTATCACATGGGATCCAAGGAAGATCCAACCCAAGCATGAACAATAAGATCTCAAATGGCTTTTTCTAGGGTGGATCTCTCACATGGTGATGTGAAAATAGCATCCTTTGCATATAAAAATGTCATCTTTTTCCATAAAAATGTCATCTTTATGCATGAATGTTATCCCCCCTTCCCATAGACCTTGCTTCCAAGGATTGTCCACCTAAAAGGTTCATAAAGGACATAGGAAGCCATAAAGGTCCTTCCTTTTCATTCCTAGTCTTAGCTTGCATCATGTTCATTACATATGTTAGCATAAAAATGTCATCTTTAGTTTAAAATGCATTCCCCATGTCCCTCATGGTTGGATCTCTCTCCAAGGATTACCTAGAGACCTTCATAAGGCACAAAAGGCATAGGATGAGTATAAAGATCCAATCTTTATACCCCTCCCCTAGTCCCCTTTGGTACTTGGAGCATCCTATGGAGCATAATGGTGTAAAGATCCTATCTTTACATCATTTCCTCCACTTAAAGATGCCATAGACGGATTCTCCTTTAGAAAAGGATGAACTTGAGCCCCACATCTCCGATCATCACTTGAGACGAGCATAAATGTCCCGACAAAGCTCAAATCATCTCAAGATGTAGGATTGATGGGCAAAGGTCTTTCCTTTCTAAAGAGTCTCATCCTTGGACTATAAAAAAGGTTTCCCTATCTTGATCTCATGTGACCCAAGGTCTAATCATGATGATTAGAAGTTGTTGGTCCCAAAGGTGGCAACAAGGGTGAAAATACAGCTAGAGTGGGGGTGAATAGCTGTTACAAATTTTTCGCCCTCTTTTAAAAACTAAACCTCTTGCTTACAAAATCTCTTGCAGATGATAATAGACTGCAAGTGAAGATGTAAAATGAACAGCGGAATTATAGAGTATAAAGCGGTTTGATAGAGGCGGTTTGGTATTGCGGTTTTGGAAAGTGCAGTTTTACAAACACGTGTATTTTTGACAATGTTAACTCCAAACACTATTTCACAGTAATGGATAGCTAAATAAAGATTAAACAGAGACTGAGATAAATAATTAGTAATCACAAGAAATATAAATGCAGAAATATAAGAACACGTGATTTGGAGTGGTTCAATCGATAAACGATCTACGTCCACTACCAAGATGGTTAGTCTTGGATTTTCAAGAGTGATTTTACTATGAGTATGAGAGATTACAAGTTACAAAGATCAATACTCAAATCTAAAATCTATTCTATGAAGATCAAATCCTAAGACTATAACCAGTATATCTCAAGTGATTAATCTATGTGATTAAACAAGTGAGGTGTGTGTGTGAGAACAAGATCAAGGCTCTTTAAATCTATGAGATGTAGAGCACAATGATTCTTGATGTGTTAAGGCTTGATTTCTGGGCTGGGGAATATTTCTTGAAGGTAGAAGATGAAGATTCAAAGGACTTATGAATTTCTGGGCAGAGCTTCAGCTTCTATGAACACAGCACTTTCAATTTTCTCAAGCAATCTTCAAATGGTGAAGATTAGGGGTATTTATACCCAAGCATCAATGAACTAGCCGTTGGACACAGCTGTTGTAAGGACAGTACTTGATGCAATCCCATTGGTCCACAGCAACTACTTTTGTCCTTTGGTACAGTTGCTGCAGGTAAAGCTGATCAGGCTCCAGCTGCAAGCAATGAGGTTAGGACACCTGTCACCTTTTCAAGATCCTTGCAGATCTTCTCTGACATTGAATCACGTGACAAGATTTAATGGTTGACTTTTGATATTGCTGACGTGGATTCCAACGGTAAAAAGTGGTTCACTTCAAGTCTTCAATCATTGGATGCGGTCTGGTGTAGAGCGGTTTAGGAGGTGCGGTTGGCTACACTATGAGGTTGCACAGCGCGGTTGGAGATGCACTGCACAGGTGCGGTTCATCAAGCGGTTGCACTGTAGTAGCAGATTCAACTAGGAGTTCCACATGCGGTTTGCATGTGCGGTTCATAAGGGCGGTTATGAAACTGCTGAACTGCAACTCTCCAATCTAATGAGTCTTGTGCCACTCTTCAAGCCTAAATTTAACCTATTCTATAAAATGGACTAAGCTAAAAAATTGAAGTCTAAGCTTCATTACATGGGATCCTAAAGTCCTTAAAATAGATAGGAGGTTATGGTATCAATCAAATCTAATACAAAATTGATGGAGGAAAACTCCCTCTTGTAATAAAAACCGAGCAAGTGTACTCACTACCGGTGTAGCAGTATGCAATTGCAGGGGTCGAATCCACAGAGACTCGTTGGTAAACAAGTAAAGTGAAAGCAGTGAATTTAGTAACCAAAGTTTATAGATTTGATTTAAAACTAAGAGCATAAATTAAATAACTAAAACTAACTAGACGAGAAAACAAATTATGAGCAGAGATTCGTAGATTGGATTTCACTTTACCATCATTCTATGCAGAATTTTA
Source organism: Adenophora triphylla var. japonica (assembly GCA_022495995.1). Classification (NCBI taxonomy): domain Eukaryota; kingdom Viridiplantae; phylum Streptophyta; class Magnoliopsida; order Asterales; family Campanulaceae; genus Adenophora; species Adenophora triphylla. Next base: position 256,542 of record JAFEMH010001141.1, on the reverse strand, counting down.
CTTAAGAAACATTAACTCAACTTCTAGGGTTCATTCACTTTAGCTAGGATCGACACGGTTAGGTGGCCGGATTACAATCCTAAATACTCTTTTAATATTGCAGTTTCTATTACGGTTCCACAATACACCAAGAATAAATTAAGAACACAAGAATATGAAAACCTAACTTTAATCGATTTCTATTACGGCCTCAATTAAAGCTATTCAATCAATAGTTGTCTATGAATCAAAATCCCAAATTAATGGCTAATTCGATACCCCAAATATTCAAAGACGAGTTCGTATCTTAACATACGTCTCGAATCCAAGAACAAGAAATTAAAATCTATTATTGAACTAGAAGGAATTAAATAGAAAGAATTAAAAATATTATTGCATAGAAATCCGGTAAAGATCAAAACAATCTACAAATCTAATAAATTAGCTACTCATAATTAACAAATAATAAAAACCTGGAATGATGAATTCTTCCCCTCAATTGAATTCCCAAAAGCCTAAATAAAACTAGAAATAATTATAATATAATATGTGTTATCTCTCCCTCCTTGCCGTGGCTGCTGCATTATTTATATAAAGAGAATAGGGTAACACTGTAGACCAAGGCCAGAAAAGACAAGAATGCCCCTGAAAAATACGTAAAAATAATGCTGAAAAACAGGTGACGTCGGAAGAAGCGCGGCCGCCCTCGGATTTAGCGCGTCCGCTCTTGTGGGCCGTGAATTTGGCCGTGTAATTCTTCTTGGTGCGCGGCCGCCCTTGCTGAAGCGCGTCCGCCCTTGAATCTAGACAGTTTGTGCGTGAGCTTGGCCACAGCTTTGTTGTCCCAAATGGCCCTAAATAGCTTCCAGTGGCCGGCCTTGGCCCCAAGTGGCCTGCACCTTCCTCGGCCAAGCAGAAAGCCCTTGGCCATATTTAAGTATCAATTAGTTATTCGTTTCGTCTCCGTAATTGCCAAGTCCATTTTGATCGCTTTAATGACTTCTTCTGCACTTCGCTCTTTGAGACTTTATTTTTCATTTTAACCCACGAATTTTTAGAAATTAAATTCGTCCAAAATTTCCATAATTCCAATTTAGTCCCTGGATTTTCCAATAATTCCCATTTAATCCAAAAGCTTCCAAATGCCAGTTTAGTCCTTGCTCGTAATTTCAGTTTTTTTTCCTTCTCTGCTCCGCTCCACTTTATTTCTTTTGCACTTTTTAGCCATAAAATACATCTTTAATCAGCTCTATACCCTGTACTCATAAAATACTCACAAACCACATCAAAAATACATAAAACTCGGGAATCAAACTCAAGAAAAATTTAAAAGTGCATCATTTGGATGGGTAAATACACATCCATCAAACACCCACAAACTAACCTTTTGCTCGTCCCGAGTAAAACAAAACTAAAAGAAGTAAAATAAAAATACTCTAAATAAAATATTAAAACATTAAAACAAAATAATTATTTTTGGGATGTCCTATCACAGATGAGTCATTGGCCATACAAGTCTCAGATTCTCACCAACACACATAATCAACAAGTGCCACCACAGTAATGGGATTACAATCACATTGAAGCATAAAACTCACAATTTTCCACCGCGGCCTGAATGATGAACGAATTATGGGAGGTCACTGCCAACAACCTAAGATTGTTTATGGATTCACTAAGTGATGCTCTAAATAAATATGTTATAGATATTACAACCCAAAAAGGACACTCATATGCATATTTAACACGATTGTCAACCCGGTTACTCGATATTGAATGAATAATATGACTCAAAAGTTAAGTGCGAAAGATCGCAGGGCTAGGTTCATGGTTACAAATGAAGGTAAGGACATACGAAAAACAAGAAAGTGAAACTAGAAAGTCTTCTTTTAACAGTACATCCTCCACTTACCCTTATTACTTTTCAATGTGCCAACCCACAAACTAAAACTTTTTCATACATCAACATGGGGTTGGGCACATTCCACTACTTTCTTTGGTCACCTTGAAACATAATTCCACTTTGATATTAGAGAGGGCTTGAAATTTTTCTTTTTTTTTTTTTTTTTTTTTTTTTTAATTTTTTTCTTTTCTTTTGCACAATTACATCACGAAGAATGTGCATTCAATATTTTTTTTTCAAGCCCCTCTTTTCATTACATAACATGACCCTTTTCTTTATTTTTGTGACTAATTTCCATTCAATCCTTTGATTTTCAAAAGTTCACCCACAATTCCCAATTCATTCCCTAGTTTCACTTTCTTGAAAAGGTGAGAAAAATTTAAATTTGTGTGTAGGTTAAAAGGGTAGACAATGAGGGTACAAATGAAGGCGAATGGTGGTCTAAAATAACCTCCCACTTTGTGAGAGATTCCATTCTTTTTCAAGCTCAAAAGGGGTTCTAGGGAAAATTTTATATAAGTGACTAGAAAGTTTAAGGCTTACAAAAAGGGATTCAAAGAATAGCCATATATATCAAGTAACCTATTGACGTGTTATTGACAATCATGCAAATATGTTCTAGGGACCCCGAGAATACACAAAGTGATCCCATAAAAGGCACCTAAGTTGATGACAATGACCAAGAAAATGATACGGAAGTGAGAGGTGGTGCAATCATAATTTAAATGTTTCAATGCAATCCCAATCACCACACTAATAATAGCACATGTGATTTTTAAAATTAAAGCACACTCTAATCATCACAGACTTTGGCCAACATCCCAACTATGAAAAGAACAAAATTTTTAAATTTTTCTATTTTTTTAGAGGGTGACACTATATACACTCCCCTATAAACCCACAAACTCGGAGAGATGTCTACCCCCAAACTCAAAACATGCTATGTCCTCATAGCAAAGAGAACAAAAGCGTGCCTTGGGCTTAACGGAAGACATGACACGACTAAGCAGTAATTAAGACAAAAAAATAAAACATACCTCATTGGGTTGCCTCCCAAGCAGCGCATTTGGTTAAAGTCGTTAGCCCGACTATGGTCCCAAGCTTACTTGGCCTTTGCTTTGCGGCCTTTGGACCATCTCTTTTCCTCACAGGCACAGACGCCCTTCTCTCTCCAAATCAACTCTCCATTGTTAACAAGTAGGGGTAAAGCCACATTTATTTTTGAAACTTTACGCTTGTGCTTACCCCTTTTTCTTTTCTTTTTATTGGGGTTTCCACCCACAAAATCAACCTTTTCTGCAACCTGCAGAACACCATTCTCACAACCAAGATCAAGAGAGTTATCATGCACAAAAATATTTAAAAATATAGAATCAGATAAATCACTATAACTCTCCTCACTAACTCTCGATTTTGAAGGCCCTTGTGGTAGATGTGATGGAATCGACTCTTTATGGGAGTCGTGTGGGGTGTGATACGACCCGTTACTCCTAGAGTATTGGTCGGCCTTAATGTTACTAGCCATGGGACAAACGTCCGCATTATCCCCACTTTTCTCACATCCATTCACATCATAATTAAAAATTGGAACATCAGTTATGGCTCCTACAAAACCATCTTTGGGGGAGGGTTTCTCATCAGTTTTAAGCATACAAAACTTACATTCCTCCCCCATACCTCTCAAGGATACCACCCCTTGACACACATCAATGGTGGCCTTAGTGTCAAACATAAATGGCCTCCCAAGCAGAATGGGAGTTTTCAGTTGTTCCTCACTTGATCCCTCCATACACATCACATAAAAGTCAATGGGGATAATTATTTTATCAATTTTAACCAACACCCCTTCAATAACCCCTAAAGGTCTTTTAATTGAGAGATCCGCCAATTGCAAGTCTCTCTTGGGTGGTTTCAACTCACATACCCCCAAACTTCTAAAAACATGAAAGGGCATCACATTGACACTTGCCCCAAGATCCAACAAACCTTTAAAATTTTGATCCCCTAAAGAAATTGGGATAGTGAAACACCCGGGGTCTTTTTGAACATGTTTAATCTTTTCAAACTCCACACCTCTCTGGGGTGTGGTTTTCACAACATTGGGGGGAGGGGTTTCTAAATTAAATGCAGAAAATACATATTGAACCTCCCCAATCTCATCCTCTTCCTCACTAACATTATCAAAACAATCAAAATTATCAAGAGAAGATAGAAATACCTTCTCAATTTCCTCACTTTCATCCCACACTGTCGTGATTGACTTTGCTTGCTCAGGTGGGTTCTTCTCTTTCATCAACTCTTGGGCAACCTTCACAAGTTGCTCTACTTGTGTGCCCATCTTTTCAAAAGCGACATTCGTATTTCTATTACTTTCTTTGCATCTCCATCCTTAACCGCTGGGTGCCCGGCTCCCAAGGCTCTTTATCATGTTGTCCAGGTGGTGGCACATGAAGAGGTTTCACTTGCTGATTATGATAGCCACCCCATGGATTGTAGTTGCCATATTGGTTGCCTTGGGGTGGTGGCCTTGGTGCATATCCATTGAAAGCATGTGCCTGTTCAGGATTATACAAGAAATTTGCTGCACTTGGACACATATTAGTCACATGAGATGATAAACCACAATTTGCACAATAATCAGTAATAACATTGGCACCAACAGAAGTGCCACAAGCAGTCAATTTATCAAATTTACTACTCAAGACTGCAATTTGCTTAGAAAGATTATCAGTAGCAGTCAAATCTAATACCCCCCTTGTCCTACCCCTCGAACTCTTTTGTTGAGAATTAGCACTCAACATCTCAAATAAAGCCTTAGTCTCATCCGGGGTCTTGGCTCCAATTGAGCCTCCAGCAGCATTGTCAACCATTGATTGACCATTGTCATTCAAGCCATCATAGAAGGCTTGGTTCAGTGAGGGTAGTGTGAAATTATGTTGGGGACATTGTATTAACATTGTATTGAATCTTTCCCATGCTTCATGAAAGGGCTCCCCCACATCTTGGGAAAATGTCATCAATTTCTGTCTAAAACTAGCCAACAGATGATGTGGATAATATCTTTTAAGGAACACATCTTGCAATTCTACCCAAGTACTAATGCTGCTCGGTGCAAGCATCAGCAACCATGTTTTAGCCACTCCCTTAAGAGTGTAAGGAAAACACTTTAATCTAATTTGCTCCTCAGTCACTCCCTGTCTTAACAAAAATTGAGCAACAACAATAATATACTCTTTGAGGAACGTGAGTGCATCCTCACCAGGCAATCCGTGAAAGCTTGGCAACATGGCAAAGTATTGTCCTTTGACCTCTAGATTTTTGGCTGCATCGGACAGCACTATGCAAGAGGTAGATGTGTCTACCCTAGGTCTCAGGAAATCATTCATAGTTTGTGCCGGTGGTACTGCCATCTCGGCTTTCTCTTCCTCTACCTCGGTGGTGGAGGGTTCTGATTCGGTGTCCGAATCCGAAAAGAGAGGATTAAAGAGGGGACCGCCCTCAAATTCTTCCTCAAATCTATTTATGTTATCGTCCAATGGCACCAATGTAGGCTTCAAAGAACGACGACCTTGCATTCACTACCTAACCTACTTGATTACTTGCAACAAGTCCCCGGCAACGGCGCCAAAAACTTGATGGAGGAAAACTCCCTCTTGTAATAAAAACCGAGCAAGTGTACTCACTACCGGTGTAGCAGTATGCAATTGCAGGGGTCGAATCCACAGAGACTCGTTGGTAAACAAGTAAAGTGAAAGCAGTGAATTTAGTAACCAAAGTTTATAGATTTGATTTAAAACTAAGAGCATAAATTAAATAACTAAAACTAACTAGACGAGAAAACAAATTATGAGCAGAGATTCGTAGATTGGATTTCACTTTACCATCATTCTATGCAGAATTTTACTTAAGAAACATTAACTCAACTTCTAGGGTTCATTCACTTTAGCTAGGATCGACACGGTTAGGTGGCCGGATTACAATCCTAAATACTCTTTTAATATTGCAGTTTCTATTACGGTTCCACAATACACCAAGAATAAATTAAGAACACAAGAATATGAAAACCTAACTTTAATCGATTTCTATTACGGCCTCAATTAAAGCTATTCAATCAATAGTTGTCTATGAATCAAAATCCCAAATTAATGGCTAATTCGATACCCCAAATATTCAAAGACGAGTTCGTATCTTAACATACGTCTCGAATCCAAGAACAAGAAATTAAAATCTATTATTGAACTAGAAGGAATTAAATAGAAAGAATTAAAAATATTATTGCATAGAAATCCGGTAAAGATCAAAACAATCTACAAATCTAATAAATTAGCTACTCATAATTAACAAATAATAAAAACCTGGAATGATGAATTCTTCCCCTCAATTGAATTCCCAAAAGCCTAAATAAAACTAGAAATAATTATAATATAATATGTGTTATCTCTCCCTCCTTGCCGTGGCTGCTGCATTATTTATATAAAGAGAATAGGGTAACACTGTAGACCAAGGCCAGAAAAGACAAGAATGCCCCTGAAAAATACGTAAAAATAATGCTGAAAAACAGGTGACGTCGGAAGAAGCGCGGCCGCCCTCGGATTTAGCGCGTCCGCTCTTGTGGGCCGTGAATTTGGCCGTGTAATTCTTCTTGGTGCGCGGCCGCCCTTGCTGAAGCGCGTCCGCCCTTGAATCTAGACAGTTTGTGCGTGAGCTTGGCCACAGCTTTGTTGTCCCAAATGGCCCTAAATAGCTTCCAGTGGCCGGCCTTGGCCCCAAGTGGCCTGCACCTTCCTCGGCCAAGCAGAAAGCCCTTGGCCATATTTAAGTATCAATTAGTTATTCGTTTCGTCTCCGTAATTGCCAAGTCCATTTTGATCGCTTTAATGACTTCTTCTGCACTTCGCTCTTTGAGACTTTATTTTTCATTTTAACCCACGAATTTTTAGAAATTAAATTCGTCCAAAATTTCCATAATTCCAATTTAGTCCCTGGATTTTCCAATAATTCCCATTTAATCCAAAAGCTTCCAAATGCCAGTTTAGTCCTTGCTCGTAATTTCAGTTTTTTTTCCTTCTCTGCTCCGCTCCACTTTATTTCTTTTGCACTTTTTAGCCATAAAATACATCTTTAATCAGCTCTATACCCTGTACTCATAAAATACTCACAAACCACATCAAAAATACATAAAACTCGGGAATCAAACTCAAGAAAAATTTAAAAGTGCATCATTTGGATGGGTAAATACACATCCATCAAACACCCACAAACTAACCTTTTGCTCGTCCCGAGTAAAACAAAACTAAAAGAAGTAAAATAAAAATACTCTAAATAAAATATTAAAACATTAAAACAAAATAATTATTTTTGGGATGTCCTATCACAGATGAGTCATTGGCCATACAAGTCTCAGATTCTCACCAACACACATAATCAACAAGTGCCACCACAGTAATGGGATTACAATCACATTGAAGCATAAAACTCACAATTTTCCACCGCGGCCTGAATGATGAACGAATTATGGGTGAACGACGATCCGTTCTTCCCAAAGGGTAACTTAACCTCCGGACCCAAATCCTTTTTTTTCAAAGTTTTGAGGAAATTAAAATGGCGTGGCGAATCCGTTTTTCAATTTAATCCGGATGTTTCCAAACCGATGTGAGGCGGTGATCCCCTTACACGAGAAAGTGGTTTAAAAATGCAAATAAAAAAATAAAAAGAGCCGCGATCTTGGGCACCACATTCACAGTTTGGCGACTCTGCTGGGGACTAAACCAAAAGAGAAAGCTTTCATTTTTAAAATATAAAAAATGATACTCGGTATATAGGTGGAAACCATTACGCTTCCCGTTATCGCCTCCTAACACGAGTCTGGATAAACTATGGTCTAACAAAACCACGTACCGGTATCTCTTTTCCAAAAAAAAAAGAAAGCTATTTCCGAGTGGGTTAGCCTTCCGCCGCGGATCCAATTTTCATGATTGCCTTACTTTTCTTGCATTGCATTGCATGCATCATTGGTTCTTGGGAATTGTGCACATTCTGAATGCTGAACAGGAAGCTTGCTGGAAGCTGAAAAGGTGCCAAAAAGGCCGGGAAAACAGCCTGCAAATGAAAGGAAATGGAACCTGGAAAATTGATTGATGCAGCCGTACGGCTTGATTCTCCTTGAATCCTAGCCGGGCGGCTTCATTGGCAATTCCACCAGGACAAAAATTGAGGTTAATCTGGCAGCCTTGGCAGCTTGGGGCTATTCAGTTCTAAGACTGACCGGGGCTCCCAGAAAATTTACTTGCTTATATGCTGCATTTCCCCCGTCCCGAAAATCATTCCTTTAAAACACATTTATGAAAATTTCTGTTTTAACTTAAAAGGAACGTTTTTAGGAGGTCACACACTATGCGCACCTTATATATACTGTACACTTTGCACGCACGTCCCTTTAACCCGGGGTGGTTGTTCAGTTGCAGTCACTGACAGTATTACGATGCTCCCGGGCGCGCACGGAATCACCCCAAACTCCCCATGGCAGCCAGTGTCGACCAATGCACAGTTCGTGTCACACATTTCAAAATCGTGACTTTTGGTTGGTTTTTGGTCTAGTCCGTGTCATATAGCCCAGTTGCATACTCCCGTAAAGGTCAAGCCTTAGCCCATGACGGAAGTCGAAATCCTTCCCGCAAGCGAAACTCTGCCGAAATTCCGCCAAGGAAAATTGGCAGAATCTTGACTCCAGCATTCGACTTTGACTTTGACCCACACGGGATACGTAAAAGTCGAGCCACAGTTCGTGCCAAAAATTCCAAAGATCTTTCGCGCAAGCGGAGCTCTGCCGAAATTCCGACAAGGAAAAATTGGCAAGATCTTGACCAGGCATTGACTGTGACTTTGACTCACACAATGTATGCAATGAAGTTCAATGTGACACTGTGTCATCCGGCTTTTACCGCCCAACCCATGCCTATTATCTTCTCGGACAATGCCAAAAAGTCAAAACGTCAATCGCGGAAGCAAAACTCTACCGAAAATTCCGTTAAGGCTGAAAGACGAGACTTTCCCTGTATTGCCTTGACTATAATCTGCATCGCTCGTGCGTTAAAAGTTCCTATGACCCACTAGACCCATTAGGAGCGTTCTTCTCTCTCGGTCGGTGGAATCCGCGTGCCCTATAGGACCCTCGCCTGGGGCTGTCCACCCTGGGAGGTCGAAATACAGGTGGAATACGAGGAGCTTATAGACGTAGTGACGGATCCCACTGATCCAAGATCTAGAGTAGTTGCGAAAAAGAAGGGCAAAACCCCCTTTTCAACCTAATAGAATTAAATAAAGGCCACAATTTTAATTAAACTGAAAGATTCTTAATTTGCATATTGCTTGAGCCTTTAGCCTAAACACCTACCCCGGAGTCTAAGAATGGCCAATGTGGTAATCAACAATGGTGATAACCAAGTAGTTGGAGGGGTCGTCCTAGCTCAACCCAGACCCCACATCTGGTATGATGTGTGTGATTGTGATGGCTGTTTGGAAGATGCTTATCAAGATTGGATTAACGAGGATGCTCCCTCAAGAAAGAAGAAGAAGAGGAAGTCCATGCAATAGAAATTGAAGGAAAGGTATGAAGCGGGAGACAAGAGTGTGGGAACCCTAGGAGAGCCCTCTGGCAAATTCGATTATTACGTCAGTTATGCCAAGGAGCCCATCAAGGAACCAGTCAGCCAAAACAAAGTCCTACCTGTAAGTACCCAAATCTGGCTCATGCCTTCCGGTTAAGTTTCCCGGCAATTCCCCGGACTTTCCTAAAGTTCAGGGGCAATTCGGGAACTTTTCCGAACCTTCCGAGGGGCGAAGGACTTACTAGGAATTAAAATTCCACATATTCCTTCGGTGAAAATACCCTTCTAGAAGGCCACCTTGCATGATTCTAGAAATGTGCTGAGTCATAAGGGATAATGCCGCACGGCTGCATTAGGCAAGAACTCCAGGCTGCACGGCTTCATTAGCTTTTACCAGACTTCCTATAAATAGAGACCTCCTCTATTCATTTTAAAAGGAGTTTTTGGAACATTGTTATTTTGTCAAAATACCACCTCAAAAATACAGAGAGTTGAGAGTGCCAAAACCCACCTCCCTCCTCCTTAAAGCCCTCCAAAGTTGGTCCTTCCCTAGGCAAAATTCAAGGAGATAGAGGAACACCACCGTTGGTAACCTCTCATCCCCTTTTTCTTGAAATATACCTTGTATTTATGTGATATATTGCTCATTGCTCTCCATTTCCTTATATACTTGTTTGGTATTTGCTATTGTCATTAAAGATCCTTTCTTTAAGCATGTAGATCATCTTACCCCTATCCCCCTATCACATAGGATCCATGGAGGATCCCACCCAAGGTTGAACAAATAAGACCTCAAAAAAGTTTTGTTCTAGGGTGGATCTCTCACATGGTGATGCGAAAAGTAGCATCCTTTGCTCTCAAAATAACATTTTTTCATATAAAGTTGCATCATTTGCATTAAACATGTTATCTTTGCATTAAAGTTGCATCCTTTACACTTGAAATGTCATTTTTATACATAAAGTTGCATCCTTTGCATTAAAGATCATTTCTTTACATCCAAATAGCATCATTTGCACCCAAAATGTCATCTTTTTCATTAAAAATGTCATTTTTTAGAATGCATCCTTCATGTCCCTCATGATTGGATCTCTCTTTCCTAGGATTGCTTAGTGACCTTCCTAAGGCACGAAAATCATAGGAAGAGCATAAAGATCCAATCTTTATACCCTTCCCCTAGTCCCCTTTGGTATTTGGTGCATCCTTTGGAACGGACCGATGTAAAGATCCCATCTTTATGTCGTTTCTTCCATTAAAGGTGCCATAATCCCTTTAGAAATGAATAAGCCTTGAACCCTATATCTCCGATTATCACTTGAGACGAGCATAATAGTCCCTACACAAGCTCAATCGTCTCAAGATGTTGGATTGATGGGCTAAGGATATTCCTTTCTAAAGAACCTCACTCTTGGACCAAGGGGTAACTTAACCTCCCAAAAAGGGCGGTCTAGGCTGAAAACAGGGCTGCACAGAAAAAAAAAAAAGGAGGCCAAAAGACCTAATCCCGATAGTTCATCAGAATGAACTACTAAGACCTGAGCCCCTTAGTCTTTCTTGTAAAAGGGGAACGTAGGCAGCCATATATGGTTCGGTCAAAACAATAAAAAAAAAATAAAGGGCAATCAAGTTTCCATGAAATGCGTCCTAAGCAATCAATAAGACATCTGAAATTTCCATGAAATGTGTCTTGATTAATTTCTAAGATCATATCTTTGTTAATTACAAGTTAAAAGACTTCTTGATGAGTTCAAGCACGGTCTACTCTTGACTCTGCTAACCTGCTACAAAGATCTAAAATACAATAAAATGCCTAATAAACTATTGTGTTTGCAAATGGCCATAAGGGAATCCTAGGAAAATATCTATCGGTCGTCATTCGCTGAGTCTTCCTTGTTCTTTTTCCCTTTACCTCGACCCCGTCGAGTGTTCTTTCTCTTCTTGTCCAGGATGTCAGTCTCCCTCATCCCAATCACGGTATCTCCACTGGAGTCTCCACCAAACCCGTGTCAATAAGTGCTCTCTCAATCCGGGCATGAGTCCGCACTTCCTCCCTCTGAGCCTCGGTCAAGGGAACGACTTCAGAAAGCCTCTCGTATCGAGCCTCCATATCCCTGATAAAGTCACCCGACTGGTTATGGTGACTCGCCTTATCCTCAGCCTCTCTCAGAGTCCTACTCGAGTCGCAATCCGCTCCTAAAATGACCTGAGTCGCCCCCATCTCCTTCTCATACCAGTCCAAGTAAGCCGTGGTCAAAATGGTACTCTTCCGGCTCTTGAGAATGGCCCTGGGTGGGAAAACAGTATATGTCCAGGCCCTCGAGAAAAATGAGAAGCTGACTGGATCCTTCATGTCCAAAGGCGCTACCTCCATGGTACTGATGTCCTTCCAATCATCCAAAGGCTCCTGTAAAGTCCCAAACTGCCTGGACACTAGGCAAGGAATGTAGAAAGATGACAGTGAAAGCCCCAGAACTCTCACTACAAAAGACTCCTGAAATGTCCGACGAGTCTGTAGTCTCCAATGAGGCACCCACCAGTGAATGTCCGAGGTGGACAACCTAGCCATCATCAGCTCCCAGCTACCCTGGTCTTGCTCTCTAGGTGTGCCCCTTCGAGAAATCACCCAAGGGCACTGAGTCGGCAAAGCCCCTGGCAAAGCCTCGAGCCTCTCCTGCAGCCATAAAGTCAGCACCGCTGGGCTCCCAGACCTCATGAAACGGTCTCCCCTAGCCATCATGTCGATGCCGTGCAATGTCTCCCCCAAAATCAGTGGGACGATATCCTTTCCTGCCCTGCAGTCCCTGACCATGTCCAAAAGGCCACTATGACAAACTCCAACAGACTCGACTGTGAACAGAAATGAGAACATACAAAGGAAAAAAGCATCCATAGTCACTGTGGTCATAGCCATTTCGGGAAAATCAAACCTCCCCGAGATATCGGAAAGGTCAATCCTGTCCGGAGCTATCATCATCCCCTCGGCTTCTTTCAGAGAAATTTGCAGAAAAGATGCTAGCTTTACCGTCACCGGCAAGTCCCCGGTCAAAGGTGTCGAAATTTCCTCAATTTCTGGACCCCCAATCAATGCTCAGAAGTCTTCAAAGGTTGGAACAATCTCATTGTAGGAAAAACAGTAAACATGTCTCCGGACATCCCAAAACTTTGCTGCTGCTCTCAAAAGGTCCCAATCAGGCGGGAGATCCTTCAAATGCCATAAACATTTGATCTTGAAGGTAGTATCGAACAGCCCCTTGTGAGATTGAAAGTTATGTCTCACCCAAGATTGAAGATCGGACAGAAAACGGTCTTTTTTCCCCTTTTGCAGTCTAATGGGTCTTTCCATTGCAAGGTGATCAAAGTTGATGTCTTTTGGTCAGAAATATGCTCTAGGATCAGTTGGGACAAGTCTGGGGTGAAAATGAAATGAAATGGCCAAGCCTTGGTTTTATTTTGAAAACCACCTGTACGTAACCGTTAGCCACACGGCTTCATTTGCCCTCAGTTCTAGGCCGGACGGCCTCATTAGCCATCTGCAGAAAAAAATCTGCAGCAACCAAAGTTGCTGCCCAAGTGGAGTTCTCACCCCACTTTCTCAATGAAACCTGTCCCAAAACACATCCAAAGATCATCCATGCAGTTATATACCATTACAAATCATTTTGGCCCAGTTTCAGCCCCATTTTCAAGCAAAAAAGCAGCCCCGAGGCTCAAGTTATATGCAAATTCATAAAGCATAAATTAGAAAAGCAAATAAAACAGTAATACATTGTTTTCGCCCCATCGGCGCCCAAATAAAGCAAAAAATAAACAAAATGTGCATAAAATTGTTCATTGTTTGTTTCCTTTCCACTAGATCGATCCTAAGGACTTCCTAGGCCTCCGACTCCTCTTCGTCGCTACTCAGCTCGTAGAAGCTAGGGTCCCTCATCACATCCTCGCTGTCACTCACATCAGAAAGATGGACATTCACATGCTCGTACTCAGCTAGCTGCTCCAGGATGCCGGTGTTAGGTCCCTGTCCCCGAGGCATGGCACTAGAAGAATACTCTGAAGCCGATGAGGTGGATGCCGTACTCCCGACATGCCTTCTTTTGCGCACAGGCTCATGCACATTCACTACAGCCTTTGAAGCGCAAGATAGCTTCTTCACAAGGGACCGGCACACATCCTTCCAGCCCCTGTTCTGCCTGACCAAGCCGTCATAAATGCGAGCTGGAACCTGAGAAAGAGAGAAGTAAAACTCAGAAAAATCTCAGAATTGCAGAAAGCAAAGAAATCCGAAAAAAGGGAAGAGACCCTAAAGTGTACTCACAGTGCTGTCAGGCGGCAGAGTGTACTGGGGCTCCCTCGTGTCGGGGACCGATGTCATAAACCTCCTCGGTACCTCGTTGACAACATAAGAAAGGTGAGCAGGAGGCATCGAGCGGTCAAGTAGGCTCGCCTTCCCGCATTGCCCTTCGGGTAATAGCTAGCTTCACTAGCTTCTGTGGCGTCCTCAGCCATTGCTCCACAAAGGTAGCATACGGGGTAGCCAAGTCAAAATACTCCTCAGCCGCCACGCATGCCTGATTCCTAGCAATATCATCCGCCGACCAGTCCCTGGCTGCAGCATCCGTGCTGGAGGATCGTGAGGAGTGATGGCATCCAATGGTGGGACATGGCCATGCTGCCTGGAAAAACGGTCCCCCAGATAAATGACATCACATGTCAGGTCTGTCAACCACCTCCTCTGTCTAGTCACCTCCACGACAACCCCTAGCAGCACCTCCGGGTACCTTCCCCAAGGATAAAAGTCCACCCCATCATCACCATCCTTATTAAGGACGGGCCTCATCATCTTGTAATTAAAGGTGATCCGGGTCTTCCAGGTGAACTTGTCCCTAGCCTCGCCCCTCCAGTGAATCATAGCAGGGAAGATGGTAGGATCGCTCTGTTGGTTCCAGGGAAAGAACCTGATCACCTCGCAAAACCAGACCTACATGTTCAAAACATAAAAGGGTCATTTCTCTTATAAAAAGTCTCAAGACATAAAGGAAAAAAGAAAGGAAAGAAGGTGAGAATACCTCAAGAGCAAAAGAGAAGCAGTCCATAGAAGCAGCCTTGTTTCGGCTATACAAATCCAGAGAGAAATAAAGCTTAGCCAATTCGGCCTCACCCCAAGAGACCATCCCAATCTCATCCACATCCTCCAAGGAGTCCAGAAGGCACAGCATAGCCAAAGTCCCAGAATTAGCAAAGATGGTGACTGACAGCATCAACCACAGAAAAACCCTCGCAAGCTGGTGGGCAGTCACCTCATTGGCAGCAAATCCCTGCATGCAGTTCAGGACTGCCACCTCAACATTCCTAGTCTCCATCCTGAGTCCCTTAGGACTGAGGTCAAACCCAACCAGAGCTTTGAACTCCTCAGCCGTGATATGGTCCCTCCAAGTCACAGGCCTCCCGATGAACTGCAGGCCAGTAATAGCAGTGACGTCGGCCGGGGTCACCGTAAGCTCTCCCCAGCTGAGATGAAAGTTGTGGGTGGTGTCCCACCAGAACTCCGAAAGGGCCTGGGTCAAGCCCTTGCTCTTGGAGGTTATGTGAATACCTCTGCCAATAGCCTCAACGAACAAATCCAGGCCGGTAGCCCTCACTAGCTGCTTAGGGTTCACCCCATTCTTCTCAAAGTTGGGCATCCTATCCCATAGCTTCACCGCCACCTCAGAAGTTCCCCTCGATTTGCTCTCCTGTAGGAAAGCACAGCAAAAAACGTGTCAATCCTTCATCTCATTTCAAAAGCATGCATATATTCAAAAGTGCACATATTTTCAAAGAAAAGCAGTCATAAAAGATTTCTAGCATCTTTTGCCTAGAAAATGTGTCTTTCATCATTTGAAACACATCGTGTCAAGCACATTGCTCTCCTAAGCACAAAATTCTGATTTTCACAAAATTCTTTGCACATAAGCATTAATTTTTCAAAAAAAAAAAATGATATGCATGAATCCTTTTCATCGTCCAAAATCCCGTATTCTCATCCATGATCAGAAGTTGACCTAGTTCTAGCACATGCAAGAACTCCATCGTATTTTAGTCATTATATTTCTTACTTTATTTTCAAAAAATGGGTCATTCTCATTATTTTTCAAATAAATTGCACATGCATGTTCATTTATTCTCTTAGCCTCATAGGTTAATCATCAAAATTCCAAAATCATCAACAAAAATCCTAGGAAAATTTGAAAAATTTCTAAAATTCGGGTCAAACCCTAAATCAATCCAAAATTCAATCAAAATTATCAAAATCAAGAAAGTCAAGAATGCTTACCCCAATAGATTGAGGTTTCATGGACTTGTGCTCCCTTTTGCCTGGATATAACTCGAAAGGAGGTGTATTGAAATCGTATTTTCGCTCGGTTCTAACCAACTCCCTCCGCCTCATTCTCGCGGCTTGTGACAAGACTCTTCGCGCTTATCGGGGTACAATGTTACCCTCTTGATCCATTTCGAGCAATAGAAGGTAGGGAATTGAAGAAATTTAGAAATTTCTCTCTCTACTCTCTCTCCTCTCCTCGGCGGAAGCCACAACAATGGCGCTTTGCCCGTTTTCAAATCTGTTTAAACAATATGGTGAAATCAGGATTGAAGCCGGGCGGCTTCTTTTTCCTCCATCTCTTGCCGGGCGGCCACATTTTCTCTGAACAGAAATTACATCTTTGCCCCTGGACTTTCCACTTGGGCATATAACTCCTGATAGTTCTTAACTAGAGTAACACTGTTTCCCAAATATATTTGTTATCTCTAAGAAGAATTAACTTTCCTCCTGAGTCGCCTCCGTTACTTCCGTTATAACGGAATAACGCTAGGTGACATCCTCCGAATTGTCTAAAACTTTAGCTACCTCTATCACAGATTGAGAAGTACGCTCAAGTTCTCCAATTTTTAGCTACCTCTATCACAGATTGAGAAGTACGCTCAAGTTCTCCAAACTTTAGCTACCTCTATCACAGATTGAGAAGTATGCTCAAGTTCTCCAAACTTTAGCTACCTCTATCACAGATTGAGAAGTACGCTCAAGTTCTCCAAACTTTTGCTACCTCTATCATCGATTGAGAAGTACGCTCAAGTTCTCCAAACTTTAGCTACCTCTATCACAGATTGAGAAGTACGCTCAAGTTCTCCAAACTTTAGCTACCTCTATCACAGATTGAGAAGTACGCTCAAGTTCTCCAAACTTAAGCTATCTCTATCACAGATTGAGAAATACGCTCAAGTTTTCCAAACTTAAGCTACCTCTATCACAGATTGAGAAGTACGCTCAAGTTCTCCAAACTTTAGCTACCCCTATCTCCTCGATAGTGGTGTAAGATTTAGTTTAATCAGGTGACAACCTCCATTAATTGTCAAATCAGGTGACAACCTCCATTAATTGTCAAATCAGGTGACAACCTCCATTAATTGTCAAATCAGGTGACAACCTCCATTAATTGTCAATCAGGTGACTCCACCATGAATCGTCAAAACTTCAAGGATCCTAGACATCGTTCCTAACTATCTAGTGAGAATTGAACTACGACCAAGGCTTGATTCCTCCGGGATACCTAGGTAGCCTTTCATAAAGGTCCAGCCATCCGACCACATTGGTCACCCTTTTCATTCATAACTCCTCAGTGGTGCATGAGCCTTTCATAAAGGTCCAGCCATCCGACCACATTGGTCACCCTTTTCATTCATCACTCCTCAGTGGTGCATGAGCCTTTCATAAAGGTCCAGCCATTCGACCACATTGTCCACCCCTTGCATTCATCACTCCTCAGTGATGCATGAGTCTTTAATAAAAGGTCCAGCCATCAGACCACATTGGTCGCCCCTTGTCATTCATCACTCCTCAGTGGTGAAGTAGCCCCTCATAAAGGTCTAAATGTTCGACCACATTGGTCACTTCTTTCATCTAGCATATCCCCATGTAGGATCGGTCACTTGACCTCCCAGGTCACTTTCCCTTCTATCTCTCCAGCAAGAGACCAGTTTCTCTTCGCTATTCCCCAGCGGATCTTATTCTGAACTACGGCCTGGCTTGATTCCTCCGGGATACGTAGGTAGCCTACTTTACGTTCAGCCAATTCGTCACATATGACACCCCTTTCCCCAGCGGATCTTTTCCGAACTACGATTATGGCTTGATTCCCACTTGGGATACGTAGGTAGCCTTCCAAAGGTTCAGCCGCTCGACCACCTTAGTCACCCAATCCATCTCGGCATTCGCCAGATCGGATCCTTTTCTATCGACAACCCCACTCGCCCTGCAAGTGACGTTGCCGAGGGGCTTCTGTAAGTACCCAAATCTGGCTCATGCCTTCCGGTTAAGTTTCCCGGCAATTCCCCGGACTTTCCTAAAGTTCAGGGGCAATTCGAGAACTTTTCCAAACCTTCCGAAGGGCGAAGGACTTACTAGGAATTAAAATTCCACGTATTCCTTCGGTGGAAATACCCTTCTAGAAGGCCACCTTGCATGATTCTAGAAATGTGCTGAGTCATAAGGGATAATGCCGCACGGCTGCATTAGGCAAGAACTCCAGGCCGCACAGCTTCATTAGCTTTTGCCAGACTGCCTATAAATAGAGACCTCCTCTATTCATTTTAAAAGGAGTTTTTGGAGCATTGTTATTCTGTCAAAATATCACCTCGAAAATACAGAGAGTTGAGAGTGCCAAAACCCACCTCCCTCCTCCTTAAAGCCCTCCAAAGTTGGTCCTTCCCTAGGCAAAATTCAAGGAGATAGAGGAACACCACCATTGGTAACCTCTCATCCCCTTTTTCTTGAAATATACCTTGTATTTATGTGATATATTGTTCATTGCTCTCCATATCCTTATATACTTGTTTGGTATTTGCTATTGTCATTAAAGATCCTTTCTTTAAGCATGTAGATCATCTTACCCCTATCCCCCTATCATACAGGATCCATGGAGGATCCCACCCAGGGATGAACAAATAAGACCTCAAAAAAGGCTTGTTCTAGGGTGGATCTCTCACATGGTGATGTGAAAAGTAGCATCCTTTGCTCTCAAAATAATATTTTTTCATATAAAGTTGCATCATTTGCATTAAACATGTTATCTTTGCATTAAAGTTGCATCCTTTGCACTTGAAATGTCATTTTTATACATAAAGTTGCATCCTTTGCATTAAAGATCATTTCTTTACATCCAAATAGCATCCTTTGCACCCAAAATGTCATCTTTTTCATTAAAAAGGTCATTTTTTAGAATGCATCCTTCATGTCCCTCATGATTGGATCTCTCTTTCCTAGGATTGTTTAGTGACCTTCCTAAGGCACGAAAAGCATAGGAAGAGCATAAAGATCCAATCTTTATACCCTTCCCCTAGTCCCCTTTGGTATTTGGTGCATCCCTTGGAACGGACCGATGTAAAGATCCCATCTTTACGTCGTTTCTTCCATTAAAGGTGCCATAATTCCTTTAGAAATGAATAAGCCTTGAACCCTATATCTCCGATTATCACTTGAGACGAGCATAATAGTCCCTACACAAGCTCAATCGTCTCAAGATGTAGGATTGATGGGCTAAGGATATTCCTTTCTAAAGAACCTCACTCTTGGACCATAAGAGAGAGTCCTTCTCTTGATCACACATGACCCAA
Source organism: Adenophora triphylla var. japonica (assembly GCA_022495995.1). Lineage (NCBI taxonomy): Eukaryota > Viridiplantae > Streptophyta > Magnoliopsida > Asterales > Campanulaceae > Adenophora > Adenophora triphylla. The sequence goes on along the minus strand of JAFEMH010001141.1, from coordinate 237,408 downwards.
GGTCAAATAGTGATGATCACAAGTCCAAGATGAGGACGAGATCAAAGTCCCGAACACATAAAAAATCCAAGAAATCCCGAGCGATAACCAACTAAATGGTTTATATGTCCGGAAAACAACTTGGAACATCCCCCACCCTCTTTTCAACACATGCACACAAGAAAGCACGCAAGCAAGCACGAAAAATGGAATCTTTGGAGACTTGCTTCGGCAAGGCACCTTGGGTGAACGCCAAACGTTCTTCCCAAGGGATAACTTAACCTCCGGACCCTAATTCCTTTTTTTCAAAGTTTTGAGGAAATCAAAATGGCGTGGCGACTCCGTTTTTTCAAATTAAACCGGATGTTTCCAAACTCAAGTGAATCCAAATAAAACACACAAAAAATATTTGGGCCCCCACATTCACACTGCCCGACACTCCCGTCATCATTGATCCTCTTGAAGCGGAGAACTCTGAGTTTGTTGTCATTGTGAAGTTCAACGAAAAGCTAGCAGATTTGGAAGCAGAATATAAGACTCCCATAGAATACATGGTTAATCAAGGTAGAATCAAAGTATCTCCCGAAGAAGACTTCATTAGCATTATCCAGGCCAACCCTCCTGTTGGCTACACCGACAAGGTTGTGATATCAAAGATTGGTAAAGAGAAGATGACTTATCAGCAGTGTATTGACAAGATGAGCCAGACCCTCCAGTCAATGAGTCCGGTTGTTACAGACGAGCTCGCCGAGAAATTGCATCAGGCTTCTCTGAATCCCTACACCATCTTTCCAAGGTACCGGCCTACGAATGATTTTCGAGAAGTTTTTGATCAGTTCAAAGTTTCCACCTTTCTGAGGAACGCTGACAAGACTGCTACTCCCCAGGGCAACAGCAGGAAAGAGTGAAACCCCAATCCAACCCGTGTCAAACACTTCGAGTCAATAAGTAGTGTAGGGTTCAGAGTCGTTAGGGTCAAGAGTCATGTGAGTCAGGAATCTTTGAATTCCAGTCCTCCGACTCATATGAAGGCCTCACGCCTGAGGATTATGAATATGTAGCCAATGTCATCTTTCCTTTCGCTTTGAATGAAATGACAGATCTTTTTGAGTATCCCCTTATTGCCAACTTAACAAATGATAACTTAACTAAAAACTTAACAATAGTTAATAATGAATCATTTGAACAAGATGCAAACACACAAAACGAACAATACATTAAAGAAATCTTTAAGCAGGTTACAGACAAAGAGGAAAACCGGGCCCAAGCTGTCGAGGAGATTTTGACAAGTGTTAACTTGGGTACTGTCGAGGAACCTAAAGAGACACAGATTGGGAACTTCTTCCAGGGGGTTGAACGGGACAGACTGGTCAATCTGCTCAGAGAATACATGGACGTGTTTGCATGGTCATACATGGATATGCCGAGGCTAGACAGTTCAATTGTGGAGCACAGGATCCCTCTAGCACCAGATGCTAAGCCAGTAAAGCAAATATTGAGAAAGATCAAACCAGAGTGGTCTCTACGGGTCAAAGAAGAGATTGAGAAGCTACTGCGGGTAGGATTCATCAGAGTCATCGAATATCCGACATGGCTATCCAACATAGTGACAGTGACTAAGGCCAATGGGAAGGTGCGCTGCTGTGTAGATTTTCGAGATCTGAACAAAGCCAGCCCTAAAGACGATTATCCCTTGCCAAACATAGACATTCTGGTGGACGCCACTGCTAACTACAAAGTCAAATCCTTCATTGATGGCTTTGCTGGCTACAACCAGATCAAGATGGCCGAGGAGGACAAGGAAAAGATAGCCTTCACCACACCATGGGGAACATACTGCTATATAGTGATGCCTTTTGGGCTTAAGAATTCCGAGGCTACTTATCAGAGGGCAGCGACCGCATTCTTTCACGACATGATCCATAAGGAGATTGAGGTCTATGTCGATGACATGATAATCCACTCCAAAGGCGAGGATGGACAACACTTTGTCGACCTGCGAAAGTTCTTTGAGATGCTGAGATAGCATTTCATGAGACTGAACCCTGCCAAATGCACCTTTGGAGTGACAAGGGGAAAAGTGCTTGGGTACATGGTCACGGAGCGAGGTATTGAAGTCGACCTCCGAAAGATCAAGGCCATCATGGACATGAGGCCCTCACAAACCCAGACACCGGTCAAAAGATTTATGGGTAAATTACAGTACATCAGCCATTTTCTCAACCAGTTCACCACCATGTGCAAGCCCATCTTCAAGCTCATGAAGAAGAATGCAGACACATAATGGACCGAGGAATGCCAAGATGCCTTTGACCAAATCAAGGCATACTTAGTACATCCTCCGGTGATATGCCCCCCACATAGACAGAAACCTCTTCTACTCTATCTCACTGTCACTGATACGACAGTTGGGGCTATGCTTGCTCAGGAGAAGGACTCTCGGGTAGAAAATGCCATTTACTTTGTCAACCGGAAGCTGCAGGGAAGTGAGCTCATTTACTCAGCAGCAAAAAGACTTGTGCAGGACTGGTCTGGGTAGTCGGCAAGCTGAAGCATTACATGCAAGCCCACTCTGTGAACTTGGTCTCGAAAATGGACCCCATCAAGTACATCTTCAACAAGCCTTCCCTCTCAATGCGCCTAGCAAAGTGGTCGTTCTTCTTAGCTGAGTATGACATCAACTATGTGACGAGAAAGGCCATCAAGGGTCAAGCGTTGTCAGACCATCTGGCCAACTTCCCTAGTAATGAGGACCGCGTGCATGAACCCCAATTCCCAGAAGAAGGGATCTTCGTAGTTGAGCCTGAGAATCGATGGCAGCGTTTCTTTGATGGAGCTGCTAACAAGAGAGGAAACGGCATAGGAATGCTACTGGTCGATCCGAAAGATGAGCACACGCCAATAGCCATCAAGTTGAACTTCCCTGCCACGAACAATGTTGCCGAGTATGAAGCTTGCATTGCTGGTCTAGAGGCTGCCTTAGAAAGGAATGTCAAGGAGCTCGAGGTTTATGGAGACTCGGCCCTGATCATTAACCAGGTCTCCAATAAGTGGAGACTGTGGATCCTAACCTTCAGAGGTATCATGCCTACATGGAAGAATTGACTGAGCAGTTCAGAGAAGTGACCTTCTATTACCTACCATGGGATAAGAACAGATTCGCAGATGCCTTAGCTACTCTAGCCTCATTGGTAGAGATCCCCGAGGGAAAGGCCATAAAACCATTCAGAGTGGGTAGAAGAGAAGCCCCAGCTTTCTGTTGTGAAATAGACTTGGGGCCCGAGCCTGTCAAGGAACCCTGTTACAGTCAGATTTACCAGTTCCTCAAAGATGGAGAGTCCGCTTTCAGAGACGAAGAAGGTAGACCAAGGGAAGGCATCAAGGCCAAGAGCTTGCAAGTCCTGAAATGGTTGGCCTCCCATTATGTCATTCTAGGGGGCAACCTGTACAAGAAACGGTACCAGGGACCACTCCTCCTGTGTGTCACCCAAGAAAGGGCCAGAGAGTTAATGACCGAAGTCCACAATGGTCCATGCGGTCCTCATATGAATGCCAGAGCATTGATGCAAGTGATCCTCAGAATGGGTTACTACTGGATTTCCATGGAAACAGACTGTGTCTAGAATGTCCGAGCGTGCGCAAATGCCAACGATTTGCCAACCTCAACCATCTTCCGCCTCATGACTTGTACTACATGACGTGATAGGGAAGATAGCCCCGGCAGGAAGCAATGGGCATGAATTTGTGTTAGTGGCAGTCGACTACTTCACAAAGTGGGTAGAAGCAAAGTCCTACAAGGTCCTCACTTCCAGAAAAGTGGCCCAGTTCATCAAAGAAAACATTATGTAGATATGGGGTGCCCAATGGGGTCATTTCTGATAACGGGTCGCACTTCGAAGGGGACTGCGATAGATTGCTGTCAGAATTCAGAATCACTCGCCACAAGTCGTCCCCATACAGACCTCAGACCAATGGAGCCGTAGAAGCCGCCAATAAGACGCTCGAGCAGATTATCCGAAAAATGGCCACCCGTGGTCGTGATCGACTCCGAGAAGCCGCACTTGGCACTCGGGGGGCTGGGCGTAACGTCTGTCGAATGGGCCTACGGAGAAACTCCCTTTGCCCTAACTTACGGGATGGAAGCAGTATTACTAATGGAGTTGGAAATCCCGCCACTAAGGGTCCTCCTGGAAAACAGTGTCAATGAAGTAGAGTGGCTACGTAGCTGGCACGATGAACTGGCCCTGCTCGATGAAAGAAGGCTAAAAGCCATGGAGCACACCCGAGCCTACCAAAGGCCAATGGCCAGGGCATTCGACAAAAAAGTCAAAGCCAGGGATATCAAAGAGGGTGATCTAGTGCTGAAAGTGAAGCCCCCCACCAGAGACAACCCCCTGGGAAAGTGGGAACCCGTTTGGATCGGACCGATGTGGTGCAGAAGATACTATCGGGAGGAGCAATGAAGCTTGCGGACCTGGACGGCAATCCTTTTGTCCACCCAGTCAACGGTGATAAGCTCCGCAGGTATTATGTCTAAAAAAAAAAAGAGAAAAAAAAATATAATAAAAAAAAAGAAAAAAAACAAAAAACATAAAAACAAAAAAAAAAATATATACCTAGTGCCAAAAGAGTAATATCCAGCTAGGCTAAAAACCCAAAAAGGGTGGTCTAGGCAAAAGACAGGGTTGCACATCAACAACAACAACAACAACAAAGCCTTAGTCCCAAAATAATTTGGGACAGGGTTGCACATATATAAAAAAAAAAAAGAAATTCCTAGTGCAAAAAGAGTAATGGCCAGCTAGGCTGAAAACCCAAAAAGGGCGGTCTAGGCAAAAAACAGGGCTGCACATAAAAAAAAAAGACAAAACAAAAACAGAAAAGACAAAAAAGCAAAAATCCCGATAGTTCACCAGAATGAACTACGAAGACCTGAGCCCCTTAGTCTTTCTTGTAAAAGGGGAACGTAGGCAGCCAGCAATGGTTCGGTCTAAACAATAAATAAGACAAATAAAGTTTCCATGAAACGTGTCTTGAATAATTTCTAAGATAATATCTCTTGTTAATTACAAATTAGAAAACTCCTTGATGAGTTCAAGCATGGTCTACTCTTTACTCTGCTAACCTGCTACAAAGATCTAAAATACAATAAAAGGCCTAATAAACTACTGTGTTTGTAAATGGCAATAAGGGAATCCTAAGAAAAGACCTATCAGTTGTCATTCATTTAGTCTTCTTTGGTCTTCTTACCTTTACCTCGACCTCGTCGAGTGTTCTTCCTTTTCTTCTCTATGATATCGGTCTCCCTCATCCCAACTTCAGGTATCCTCATTGGAGCCTCCATCAAACCCGTATCAATAAGTGCCTTCTCAATCCGGGAACGAGTCCATACTTCCTCCCTCTGAGCCTCAGTCAAGGGAGCGACTTCCGAAAGCCTCTCATATCGAGCCTCCATATCCCTGATAAAGTCACCCGATTGGTTATGGCGACTAGCCTTGGCTTCAGCCTCCCTCAGAGTTCTACTCGAGTCACAGTCAGCCCCCAATAAAGCCTGACGTCTCTCTCCCAAAATGACCTGAGTCGCTCCCATCTCCTTCTCGTACCAGTCCAAGTAGGCCGTGGTCAAGATGGTACTCATCCTGCTCTTGAGAATGACCCTGGGTGGGAAAGCAATATATGTCCATGCTCTCGAGAAAAACGAGAAGCTAGCTGGGTCCCTCATGTCGAAAGGCACTACCTCCATGGTACGAATGTCCTCCCAATCGCTCAACGGCTCCTGTAATGTCCCGAACTGCCTGGATACTAAGCAGGGTATGTAGAAAGATGACCAAGAAAGCCCTGGAACCCTCACTATATAGGACTCCTGAAACGTCCTTCGGGTCTGCAACCTCCAATGAGGTACCCACCAGTGAATATCTGAAGTGGATAACCTAGCCATCATCAGCTCCCAGCTACCCTGGTCCTGTTGCCTAGGTGCCCCCCTCGGAGAAATCACCCAAGGGCATTGAGTAAACGAAGCCCCTGGCAAAGCCCCAAGCCTCTCCTGCAGCCACAAAGTCAGCACAATCGGGCTCCCAGACCTCATGAAATGGTCTCCCCTAGCCATCCTGTCGATACCATGCAAGGTCTCACCCAAAACCAGTGGGATAATATCCTTCCTAGCCCTGCAGTCTCTAACCATGTCCAAAAGGCCACCATGGCAGACCCCTACGGAATTAGCAGTGAACAGAGATGAGAACACACAGAGGATAAAGGTATCCATAGCCACCGGGGTCGTAGCCATTTCTGGAAATCCAAACCTGCCTGGGATATTAGAAAGGTCAATCCTATCAGGGGCTACCATCATCCCCTCGGCCTCTTCCAAAGAGATTTGCAAAAAAGATGCCAGCTTTACCGTCACCGGCACGTTTCCGGTCAGAGGAATCGAAACGGCCCCAATTTTCGGACCTCCAATTAATGCCCGAAAGTCCTCAAAGGTTGGGATGAGCTCATTATAAGAAAAGCAGTAAACATGTCTCCGGATGTCCCAAAACCTCACAGCGACTCTCAAAAGGTCCCAATAGGGCGGGAGATCCTTCAAATGCCACAAAGATTTGATCTTGAAGGTGTTATCGAATAGCCCCTTATTGGATTGGAAGTTGCGTCTCATCCAAGATTGAAGATCGGACAGAAAACGATCTCTTTTCCCCTTTTGCAATCTGACGGGTTTCTCCATGGCAAGTGATCAAAGTAGATGTCTTTTGGTCAAAAATATGCTCTGGGATCAGTTGGGACAAGTCTAGGGTGAAAATGAAATGAAAAGGCCAAGCCTTGGTTTTATTTTGAAAAAACCAGTTCAGACAAGACTTCTGGCCGCACGGCTTCATTTGCCTCAAGACCTAGCCGGACGGCTTCTTTTGCTTGCTGCAGAAAAAAAATCTGCAGCAGCTCTTGCTGCTGCCCAAGTGGAGTTCTCACCCCACTTTTCTCAATAAAACCTGTATAAAAACATGTCCAAACATTACCCATGCAATTATATATCATCACAAACCATTTTGGCCCAATTTTAGCCCCATTTTCAAGCAAAAAAAGCAGCCTCGAGGCGCAAGTAATATGCAAATTCATAAAGCATAAATTAGAAAAGCAAATAAAATATCAATACATTGTTTTCGCCCCATCGGCACCCAAATAAAACGAAAAACCAATAAAATGTGCATAAAAAGTGTTCATTGTCTGTTTCTCTCTCCTAGATCAGTCTAAGGAATCCTAAGCCTCCGACTCCTCATCGTCGCTGCTCAGCTCGTAGAAGCTAGGATCCTTCATCAAGTCCTCGGCGTCACTCACGTCCGATAGGTTGACATTCACATGCTCGTATTCTGCTAGCTGCTCCAGGATGCTGGTGTTGGGCCCCTTTCCCCGAGGCATGGCACAGGTAGAGGAGGTCGCATACTCTGAGGCCGACGAGGCAGAGGCAATGCTCCCAACGTGCCTTCTTTTGCGCACGGGCTCCTGCACGTTCGTCCCAGCCCTGGAAGCACAAGCCAACTTCCTCAGAAGGGACCGGCACACGTCCTACCAACCCCTGTTCTGCCGTACCAAGCCATCGTAGGAACGAGCAGGAACCTGAAAGAACAGAGAAGAAAAACTTAGAAAATCTCAAGAAAGGTTCAAAATCGCAAAAAGCAAAGAAATCCAAAAAGGAAGAGACCCTAGAGATACTTATAGTGCCTGTCAAAGGCAGAGTATATCGGGGCTCCTCGTGTCGTGAATGTATCAGGAACATCCTCGGTACCCCGTTCACCACATAGGAGAGATGAACAGGAGGCATAGGCGGGTCAGTCGGCTTAGCTTCCCCGTATCCCTGAGTAACAGCCACCTTCACTAGCTTCGGCGGTGTCCTCAACCGCTGCTCCACGAAGGTGGCATACGGGGTAGCCAAGTCAAAATACTCCTCGACCGCCACGCCAGCCTGATACCTCGCAATCTCATCCTCTGACTAGTCCCTGGGCTGCAGCATACGTGGTGGAGGATCGTGAGGTGTGATGGCGTCCAAAGGAGGGACATGGCCATGCTGCCTAGAGAAGTGGTCCCCCAAATAAATGACATCACATGTCAGGCCCGTCAACCATCTCCTCTGCCTAGTTGCCTCCAAGGCATCCCCTAGCAAAACCTGCGGGTACCTCCCCCAAGGATAAAAGTCAACTCCATCATGTCCATCCCCGTTGATGACCAGTCTCACCATCTTGTATTCAAAAGTGATCCGGGTCTTCCCGGTAAATTTGTCTCTAGCCTCTCCCCTCCAGCGAATCATGGCCAGGAAGATCTCCGGATCACTCTGCTGGTTCCGGGGAAAGAACCTGATCACCTCACAAAACCAGATCTGCATGTTCAAAACAAAAGGGTCATTTTCTCTCATAAAAGTCTCAAGACAGAAAAGTAAAAGAGAGAAAAGAAAGTGAGACTACCTCAAGCGCAAAAGAGAAGCAGTCCATCAAAGCAAATTGTTCCTACTGCATATATTAAGAGAGAAATAAATATTCGCCAATCCGGCCTCACCCCAAGAGACCGCCCCAACCTCATCAAGATTCTCCAAAGAGTCAAGCAGGCACAGCATAGCCAACGTCCCAGAATTGGCAAAAATAGTGACTGACAGCATCAACCACAAGAAAGCTCTCGCGAGCTGGTGGGCAGTCACCTCATTGGCGGCAAATCCCTGCATGCACTCCAGGACCGCCACCTCCACATTCCTCGTCTCCATCCCGAGCCCCTTAGGACGGAGGTCAAACCCAACCAAAGCTCTAAACTCCTCCGAAGTAATGTGGTCTCTCCAAGTCATAGGACTCCCAGTGAACTGCAAGCCTGTAATAGCAGTGAAGATGGCTGGCGTCACCGTGATCTCCCCCAGCTGAGGTGAAAGCTGTGGGTGGTGTCCCACCAGAACTCCGAGAGGGCCTGGACTAGCCCCTTACTCTTAGAGGTCACATGAATGCCTCTACCAATAGCATCGATAAACAAATCAAGGCCAGTAGCCATCACAAGCTGCTTGGGGTTCACACCATCTTTCTCAAAGTTGGGCATCCTGTCCCATAGCTTCACAGCAACCTCAGAAGGTCCCCTCGACTTGTTCTCCTGTAAGAAAACACAACAAAAAAAGGTGTCAGTCCTTCATCTCATTTCAAAAGCATGCATATATTCAAAAGTGCACATAATTTCAAAAGAAAAGCATTCATAATATATTTCTAGCATCCTTTGCCTAGAAAGCGTGTCTTTCATTATTTGAAACACTCCATGTCAAACACATTGCTCTCTTAAGAACAAAAATTTCATTTTTCACAAAATTCTTTGCACATAAGCATTAAACTTGCATGCATGAATCCTTTTCATCGTCCAAAATCCCGTATGCCCATCCATGATCAAGAATTGACCTAGTTCTAGCACATGAAAGGACTCCGTCATATTTTAGACATTATTTTTCTTACTTTATTTTCAAAAAGTGAGTCATTCTCATTATTTTTCAAATAAATTGCACATGCATGTTCATTTATCCCCTTAGTCTCATAGGTTAATCATCAAATTCTCAAAATCATCAACAAAAATCCTAGGAAATTTTGAAAAATTCCTAAAAATCGGGTCAAGCCCTAAATCAATCAAAATTCAATCAAAAATTGATAAAATCAAGCAAATCAAAAATGCTTACCCCAACAGATTGAGGTTTCGTAGATTTGTGTTCTCCCCTACCGGGATAAAGCTCAGATGGAGGCGTGTTGAAGTCATACTTCCGCTCCATTCGAACGAGCTCCCTCCTCCTCCTCCTAGCGGCTTCCGATATGTTCCTCTGTGCTTGCCTAGGTACTGGGTTCCTTTCCGGATCCATCTTGGGTGAAAGAAGCAAAGGAATTGAAGGATTTCTGAAAATTCTCTCTCTCCTCTCTCTCTCTTCCTCGGCAGCAAGCGGGCGGCAATGGTGCCCAATGCCCGTTCCAATTCAGTTTAAATAAATCTGGTGAAAATAAATTTCTAGCCGGACGACCTCTTTTTCCCTCATCTCATGCCGGGCGGCCTCATTTGCTCTGAGCAAAAATTACACTTATGCCCCAGGACTTTCCACTTAGGCATACAATCCCCGTTATTTCTTAACCAGAATAACGCTGTTTCAAAAGGATATTAGTTATCTCCAAGAAGAATAACTTTTCTCCCGAGTCGCCTCCGTTACTTCCGTTATAACGGAATAAACGTTAGGTGACATCCTCCGAATTGTCAAAACTCCAAACTTTAGCTACCTCTATCTCATAGATAGTAAAGTACGCTCAAGTTCTTCAAACTTAGCTACCTCTATCTCTTAGATAGTGAAGTACGCTCAAGTTCTCCAAACTTTAGCTACCTCTATCTCCTCGATAGTGAAGTACGCTCAAGTTCTTCCAACTTTAGCTACCTCTATCTCCTCGATAGTGAAGTACACTTCAGTTTTCCAAACTTTGGCTACCTCTATCTCACAGATAGTGAAGTACGCTCAAGTCTTCCAAACTTTAGCTACCTCTATCTCATAGATAGTGAAGTACGCTCAATTTTTCCAACTTTAGCTACCTCTATCTCCTCGATAGTGAAGTACGCTTCAGTTTTCCAAACTTTGGCTACCTCTATCTTACAGATAGTGAAGTACGCTCAAGTCTTCCAAACTTTAGCTACCTCTACCTCATAGATAGTGAAGTACGCTCAAGTTTTCCAACTTTAGCTACCTCTATCTCCTCGATAGTGAAGTACGCTTCAGTTTTCCAAACTTTAGCTACCTCTATCTCATAGATTGTGAAGCACGCTCAAGTTCTCCATACTTTAGCTACCTCTATCTCCTCCATAGTGAAGTACGCTCAAGTTCTTCCAACTTTAGCTACCTTTATCTCCTCGATAGTAAAGTACGCTTCTGTTTTCCAAACTTTAGCTACCTCTATCTCATAGATAGTAAAGTACGCTCAAGTTCTCCAAACTTTAGCTACCTCTATCTCCTTGATAGTGAAGTACGCTCAAGTTCTTCCAACTTTAGCTACCTCTATCTCCTCGATAGTGAAGTACGCTTCAGTTTTCCAAACTTTGGCTACCTCTATCTCACAAATGGTGAAGTACGCTCAAGTCTTCCAAACTGTAGCTACCTCTATCTCATAGATAGTGAAGTACGCTCAAGTTTTCCAACTTTTTAGCTACCTCTATCTCCTCGATAGTGAAGTACGCTTCAATTTTCCAAACTTTAGCTACCTCTATCTCATAGATAGTGAAGTATGCTCAAGTTCTTCCAACTTTAGCTACCTCTATCTCCTCGATAGTGAAGTACGCTTCAGTTTTCCAAACTTTGGCTACCTCTATCTCACAGATAGTGAAGTACGCTCAAGTCTTCCAAACTTTAGCTACCTCTATCTCATAGATAGTGAAGTACGCTCAAGTTTTCCAACTTTAGCTACCTCTATCTCCTCGATAGTGAAGTACGCTTCAGTTTTCCAAACTTTAGCTACCTCTATCCCATAGATAGTGAAGTACGCTCAAGTTTTCCGACTTCAACTACCTCTATCTCCTCGATAGATACGTAAGCTTTAGTTCAATTCAGGCGATAACCACCATTAATTTTCAAAATAAGGTGACAACCTCCATTAATTGTCAATTAGGTGACTCCTCCATTAATCGTCAAAACCTCAAGGATCCTAGACACTATTCCTAACTATCTAGTAAGACTTGAACTACGACGAAGGCTTGATTCCTCCGGGATACGTAGGTAGCCTTTCAAAAAGGTCCAGCCATCCGACCGCAGTGGTTACCCCTTTCATTCATCACTCCTTAGTGGTGCGTGAGCCTTTCATAAAGGTCCAGTCATCCGACTGCAGTGGTCACCCTTTTGATTCATCTCTCCTCAGTGGTGCATGAGCCTTTCATAAAGGTCCTGTCATTCAACCACATTGGTCACACCCTATTCCTTCATCACTCCTCATTGGTAAAGTAGCCCCTCATAGAGGTCTAGATATTCGACCACATCGGTCACTCCCTTCATCTAGCATATCCCCAGTAGGATCAGCCACTTGACCTCCTAGGTCACTTTCCTTCCATTTACCTAAGCAAGGGACCAGTTTCTCTTCACAATTCCCCAGCAGATCTTTTCTGAACTACGACCTGGCTTGATTCCTCCGGGATATGTAGGTAGCCTACTTTAGGTTCAGCCAATTCGTCACATATGACACCCCTTTCCCCAGCGAATCTTTCCCGAACTACGACCTGGCTTGATTCCTATTCAGGATACATAGGTAGCCTTCTAAAGGTTCAGCTACTCGACCACCTTGGTCACCCAATCCGTCTCGGCAGTTCGCCAGATTGGATCCTTTTTCATCGACAACCCCACTTGCCCTGCAAGTGACGTTGCTGAAGGGCTTCTGTAAGTACCCAAATCTGGCTTATGCCTTCCGGTTAAGTTTTCCGGCAATTTCCCGAACTTTCCTAAAGTTCGGGGGAAATTTGGGAACTTTCCAAAACCTTCCAAGGGGTGAAGGACTTGCTAGAAATTAAAATTCCATGTAGTACTTCGCTGGAAAACACCTTCTAGAATGCCACCTTGCATGATTCTAGAAATAAGCTGAGTCATTAAGGGATAAGACCGCACGGCCTCATTAGCCTTGTGGTTACAGCCGCACGGCTTCATTAGCCATCACCAGACTGCCTATAAATAGAGGCCTCCTCTACCCATTTTGATATACAGTTTTTAGCATTATTACTCTGCCAAAATACCTACACGAATTTCCAGAGAGCTGAGAGCAACCAAAATCACTTCCCCCTCTTCAAAACCCTTCAAATGTTGGTCCTTCCCTAGGAAAACTTCAAGAAGATAGAGGAACACCACCATTGGTAACCTCTCCTCCCCTTTTTATTGAAATATACTTGTCATTATTTACTATATTGCTCCTTGCTTTATATATTGTCATTTATTTGCTTGGTATTTGATATATTGTCATTAAAGATCACATCTTTAGTCATGTAAATCATATATACCCCCATTCCCTTTATCACATGGGATCCATGGAATATCCAACCCAACGATGAACAATAAGACCTCAAATGGCATGTTCTAGGGTGGATCTCTCACATGGTGATGTGAAAATAGCATCCTTTGCATATAAAAATGTCACCTTTGCATATAAAAATGTCATCTTTTTCCATAAAAATGTCATCTTTATGCATGAATGTTATCCCCCCTTCCCGTAGACCTTGCTTCCAAGGATTGTCCACCTAAAAGGTTCATAAAGGAGATAGGAAGCCATAAAGGTCCTTCCTTTTCATTCCTAGTCTTAGCTTGCATCATGTTCATTACATATGTTAGCATAAAAATGTCATCTTTAGTTTAAAATGCATTCCCCATGTCCCTCATGGTTGGATCTCTCTCCAAGGATTGCCTAGTGACCTTTATAAGGCACAAAAAGGCATAGAATGAGTATAAAGATCCAATCTTTATACCCCTCCCCTAGTCCCCTTTGGTACTTGGAGTATCCTATGAAGTATAATGGTGTAAAGATCCTAACTTTACATCATTTCCTCCACTTAAAGATGCCATAGACGGATTCTCCTTTAGAAAAGGATGAACTTGAGCCCCACATCTCCAATCATCACTTGAAACGAGCATAAATGTCCCGACAAAGCTCAAATCGTCTCAAGATGTAGGATTGATGGGCAAAGGTCCTTCCTTTCTAAAGAGTCTCATTCTTGGACTATAAAAAAGGTGTCCCTATCTTGATCTCATGTGACCCAAGGTCTAATCATGATGATTATAAGTCCAAGATGAGAACGGGATCAAAGTCCCTAACACATCAAAAATCCAAGGAATCACGAGCGATAACCAACTCATGGTTTATACGTCCGAAAGATAACTTGGCACATTCCCTTTTTTCAAAAAACACATCCCACACACGAAAACACAAAGGCAATCATGAAAATCGGATCTTCGAATACTTGCTTCGGCAAGGCTCTTTGGGTGAACGACGATCCGTTCTTCCCAATGGGTAACTTAACCTCTGAACCCAAATCCTTTTTTTCAAAGTTTTGAGGAAATCAAAATGGCGTGGCGACTCCATTTTTCAATTTAATCCGGATGTTTCCAAACCGATGTGAGGCGGTGATCCCCTTACACGAGAAAGTGGTTTAAAAATCCAAATAAAAAAATAAAAAGAGCCGCGATCTTGGGCACCACATTCACACCAACACCATCGAATGTTCATGATATTTGGCGCTTTCATGGTTTGGCTTCTTTCTATCGTCGATTCATTCGAAACTTTAGCACCATTATTTCTCCAATTATTGAATGTTTGAAGGGTAGTGGATTTGTGTGGACAAAAGAGGCCGAGAGTGCTTTCAAGCTTTTGAAGTCCATGGTCACAACTGCTCCTGTTTTGACACTACCTGACTTTGATGGTGTTTTTGAGGCACATTACGATGCATCTAATGTTGGTGTTGGGGGTGTTCTCAGCCAAAATCAGAGACCCATAGCCTTCTTTAGTGAAAAGTTGAATGATACACGGAGGAAGTACTCGACATATGATAAGGAGTTTTATGCTATTGTTCGTACCTTGGAACATTGGCAACATTATCTCATGTTGAAAGAATTTGTATTGTTTTTTGATCATGAGGCACTTAAGTACATTCAAGGATAGCATAAACTCAACCTACGTCATGCCAAATGGGTGGAGTTTATTAAGATCTTCACGTTTGTTATCAAGCACAAGGCGGGAGTTCAGAATCGGGTCGCTGATGCGTTAAGCCGTCGCCACCTGCTGCTTACTACTATGCGTTGTGAGGTGGTTAGATTTGACACTTTTCGTGATTTGTATCGAGATGATCCTTATTTTCAGGAGGTGTGGGAAAAATGTTCCATGGGTAGCTTCCTTCAGTTTGTTATCCATGATGGTTACTTGTTTAAGGGTAACAAACTTTGCATTCCCTTATGTTCGTTGCGTGACTTCATTATCTCAGAGAGCCATGAAGGGGGACTTGCTGGACACTTTGGGAAAGATAAAATAGTTGCACTCGTGGCAGATCGGTTTTTTTGGCCAAAGTTGGGGCAAGATGTTGCTAGATTCGTGGAGAGATGCCGCATTTGCCCTGTAGCCAAAACTCGCAAAAATAATGCGGGTCTTTACACGCCATTACCAGTTCCTTCCACACCATGGGAAGATATCAGTCTAGACATTGTTTTGGGTTTGCCAAGAACTCAACGCCAAAAGGATTCCGTTATGGTTGTTGTTGATCGTTTCTCTAAAATGGCACATTTCGTAGCATGCAACAAGACTTTTGATGCTACACAGGTAGCGTATTTATACTTTAAGGAGATTTTCAAATTGCATGGTGTTCCTAAATCACTTACGTCTGATCGGGATTTCAAGTTCATCAGTCATTTTTGGCGAACGTTGTGGAGGAAGTTGGGTTCTCGTTTACAATTCAGTAGTTCGTATCACCCACAGACGGACGGACAAACTGAAATTGTTAACCGAAGTTTGGGAAATCTGTTACGAAGCTTGGTTGGGGACAACCCACGCCAATGGGAGTTAACGTTAGCATAAGCTGAATTCGCTTACAATCATTCCCAGAACCGCACCACGGGTAAAAGCCCATTTCAGATTGTTTACGGACGTAACCCCATCAGTCCCCTTGACCTGATACCCATCCCCATTTCGAGTCAATACAGTTCGGATGCTGATGAACGTGCCAAACAGATTAAAGAACTTCATGAATAGGTTCGTCTCCGTATCGTTGAGCAAAACATCAAGTACAAGCAGCGAGTTGACAAGCATCGCAAGAGAGTAGTGTTCCAGGTGGGTGACTTGGTTTGGATTCACTTACGTAAAGAAAGATTCCCAGCGGGACGCTTTCACAAACTACAACCGAGGGCGGATGGACCGTTTCGAGTGGTAGAGCGGATTAATGACAATGCTTACAAGATTGACTTGCCCGGTGATTACAATGTTTCGGCTACTTTCAACGTTTCTGATCTGTCCGCATACCATGGCGAAGGTGAGGATGATGACGACTCGTGGTCGAGTCTTTCTCAAGAAGGGGAGGATGACGCAGATCAACATGGTGTTCCAGCAATAGAGGGCCAGGCGGCCGCCTCATTCTACTCCAGGCGCTCGCCTCACTTGGGTCTAACGCAGCAGACAGCCTCGGCCTTCCATGCAGCCGCATCACTCAAGGCCAGGCGCCCGCTTCACCAAGGGCCGAAGGAAAGCAAGCCACTGCCAACCAGGCGGCCGCATGAGCCTCGGCCAGGCGCCCGCCTTACTGTCGAGCATCAACGTTTCCTTATTCTGTTCCATTGATGTTGCATTGCTGTTGCTGTTGCTGATGTTTTGATTTATTTTAATTAGGGTATTTTGGTACTTGTTGGGGTATCAACCCAAGTCCCACATCGGCAATTGAAAGAAGAGTTGTCTAGTATAAAAAGGTGTCCACCCACTTCATTAGTATGAGGCCTTTTGGGAGTTGACCCAAGAGCAAATCCGTGCGGGCTGGGCCAAAAGCGGACAATATCAAACTAATGTGGAGTGGTGGGGATGGTCGCGGTCCCAACAACTGGTATCAGAGCCGTGGTTAGTGGATGGGCGTGACGCAGTGGACCGTGTGTGGAAGATATGTGGAATTTCTTCGAGTGGTGTGACCTCGCGAATGGAGCACTGTGTGTGCCTTGTGTCGAAAGTCTTCCTGATATTGGTGATAAATCAGGCGGCGTGTCCTACAAGTGGTGAATAGCGGCGGTACAAGATGCGCTAGAGGTGGTCCTTGGTTTGAGGGGAGGATTGTTGGGGTATCAACCCAAGTCCCACATCGGCAATTGAAAGAAGAGTTGTCTAGTATAAAAATATGTCCAGCAACTTCATTAGTATGAGGCCTTTTGGGAGTTGACCCAAGAGCAAATCCGTGCGGGCTGGGCCCAAAGCATACAAAATCATACTAATGTGGAGTGGTGGGGATGATCGCGGTCCCAACAGTACTTTCTTGGACAATTCGTTTTAGGGTTTGGAGAAGTATTTAAACTCTTTTATTACTTTGTTAAAGGCAGTTTTGATGATTAAGAATTAATAAAGAAAAGCTAGCAGCTTTCTTCCGAGTCTTGTTCCATTCTATGTTCATGCTCCTCCGGCAATATTGTGGATAAGTTTTGCTCGAAGATGGTGCCTGGTCGGAATGAGAGGGGGAATGTGGCCCCCAAGCCGGCTATTGGAAGGAAGAATGCGGATTATGTTTATGAATCCAGAACAAAGATTACTACCTGATATTTTTTTTCAAGTGATCTATAATCATCAGTGTTCTATTCAGTCGGTCTCTGAAAGCTGTTTTGGCTGTCCTGATGACTATCAAGATTGTCTTTTTTTCAAATATGTATGTCTATCTTGGTTTATGTTCTACTCTTGGGGTTCAAAATTATCTTTGCCTTGATGATATAAATGTCTGTTCAACTTTGATTATGCCTATTCCTATGGATCCGGGGCTGTCCGTAAACCGAACAGCAGTCCTCTCCCTTTTCTAATCGTTGTTGTTCGTTCCGATCCCGACGAATTACATTTTTGCCCTTCATTAAAGGTATTCTAGTTACAGAAAGTATAAGCTAGTTTCCCAAGGAAGCAATAAAATGGATTAAGATCCCCGGAAATTGTCATAATAGAGAACAAAACTTTTCATAAACCCCGTCCAACAGTGCCTGGGGATGTTGAGCTTAAAACATGTACACATACAAAATAACAAGAAAGCAAGAAACCTGCATAGACTCAAACGAGTTCACCTTCCTTGTGTGTGTGAATCACAACGTCAGATTTTGGATATGCAACACAGGTAAGTACATATCCTTTCTCCAATTGCTCCTCGTCTAAAAGCGATCCATCTGATTGGTCGACAGACCCTGACACGATCAACCCAACACAGGCACAACAAGCACCAACCCTGCAAGCGTAGGGCAGCTCCAGCCCTGAATTTTCAGCTGAATCAAGTATGTAAGTGTCGTCAGGGGCTTCATATTCATTTTCTTCACCGTTGGGGCCTATAAGCTTTACTTTGTGTACTGCTGCCAATGGCTTTGCTCTTAGTGAGGAAGACGATTTAAAGCCAAATTGTTTAGAGAAAGTCTTTGTGGAAGTCAAAGACGGCCATGGAATCTTGATTTGTACTGGGGATTTGGTTGGGCATGCGGATGTGAATAGGGTAGAAGAAGAAATGCTCGCTGATGACATCTTTAGAACATAACGCAGATAAAAAAAAAAAAATGTTTTTTCAGTAGAATATCAAATATATCAAGCCGTAAATAAACTCCTATTGAGACCAACTCTTTTTTAAGTCAATTTACAAATCAGTCCCTCAATTCTCTGAAAATTCCCTTAAAGGGGGTTTAGTTCACATGCACAGATTAGTTGCAAATCCCAATTTAGTAAAAGAATATAGGACATGAAATTCATCAGTTTTATTGGCGATATTTGCACTCACAATTAGTAAGAGCTTGAATTAGCTCAAAACTCTCCCCAATCTCTCCGTTACTAACTATCTAAACAATCCAAATACAGAAATGATTATGCTGTCCTGACGCTTAGCAAAATTAAATACTTCAACTTTGTACTCGCGCGGTGCATATCAAGTCTAGTCTCTTAACCCTTTGTTTAAACTGCCTCAAATAATTAGGAGGGTGGTTTTGGGGAACTTCCGGTGGTAGAAATATATGGACGAGCTCATGAGCAGATGGATTCAACTAATTACATTCTTTTACGTCGAATTCAAAATTTTTTTTCAATTTCATCTACATGCAAATATATTCAAGAATATTATATTTCCGTCAAAGTTCTTTTTTTTTTTTTTCTAATTGGGTTTTCTTTTATTAATGATAGATAAAATGCTCATATACTATGACAAATGACCTAAAACTGTTGGATTATTTGCACTTTGTCGGTAAGAGCTTGAATTAGCTTAAAATTTTTGGGTTATAAAGTCTAAATCAACATGGAGACGGAGGTGGAGAATGACTTTAAACAAAGGAGGAATTTGAGTCAAGATAGGAATGTTAAAGGATAAGAAAAAGGGAACAAAACTGGAAAAGGAGAGTTGCACGCCCATGCATGGAAGTGAGCACGGTCGTGCAAGACCAAAATTAGAAAACAGTGATTTCGGCACACTGCTCACACAGTCGTGCAAAAATAGGCACACGGTCGTGCAAGGCGGTTTTCAGCCCAAATTTGTTTTCTTTATTTAGAACAGATTCTTATTAGCAGTCAAGATTTTGGGCTTCATGTACACTTATACAAACCTACTTTCGATCATAATTTGTGGTGCTTGACGGAGAGAGATATGATACACATGACAGAGCCACAAATAGTGTAAATAAAAGGGCAAGGGGGTCTAGGAGATGCCATGAGAGGCACTGCTACAACCATATCCATGACTGAGATGTGTGTTCTTGATAGATGAGAGTAGATATATATGAGAGGGTTGTTAATGGAGGGTAGCCATGCTTAGATTTTAGTGATTGCACGTGAAAAGTTGTAATAACCATCATACATTGATTATAGTAATATCCTGGCTTAGCGTCACCCCAGATGTAGACATGTGTTGGCGAACTGGGTTACCAAAATACATAAATGATTATGCTGTTGTGACACGCAAGATTAAATACTTCAATTTAGTACTCCGTATTCAAGGTGCATATCAACTCTAGTCTCTTACATATTATCTTATGTTGAATCATTTGTCTAAATTGCCTCAGAAAATTAGGACGGTGGTTCTGGAGAACTTCGGGTGGTAGAAATATAACGATGAGCAGACGGATTCAACAAATTACAATTTTGCGTTTCATAGGGCTCCGAGCCACCAGACCACTGACCCTAAGCTTGGGCTAAATGGCTACCAAATTGTCTTATAAAATACACAGGGCTCCCAAAACACTGACCCTAAGCTTGGGCTAAATGGCTACCAAACTGTCTGATAAAATTCACAGGGCTTCCAAAACACTGACCCTAAGCTTGGGCTAAATGGCCACCAAATTGTCTTTTTTTATGATTACATTTTTTCACGTCGAATTCAGTTTTATTTTCGATGTAGGCTACATGCACATATATTCAAGAATATTACACATGGTTATACTATTCCATTGAAATGATGGAAAATTGCAGATATATAATATCCATTAACAAATTAAAGCCAATAATAAACAATGAATTAGAAAAATAGCCAATACATACCCATTAACAATCATCATTCCTAACTTCAGAATTAGAACAAATCAAAAAAGAAAAAAAAATATTATAATAGGGGTTAAGGAAACATACCAAGATTGGAAAATTTAATAAGAACCTATCGCACGTTGATATAATGAAGAAAGATTTGATTAAAACTGAGATAAAAACGGATTGCTGAATTAATTAGATATATGATTAACGAAAAAAAATCAAATTAAACTAAAAAGAGGCTAACCTTTGTAGAGAGGAGAGGGAAGGGTTTCAATGAGGAAGGGAAGGGAAGGAAAAAAAAAAACTTTAAGAATGGTCCATTTGAATTTTAGTAACGTTAAATGAAACATAAATACAAGAATTATACATACAAATGTAAGTAATGAATATCTTATGAAATCTTTACGGTTACTACATCTTCATTTAATAGATGAACCGTCTGTATTTTTGTTTTCTACATTGAATACTGTTAGTAGCAAAGGAGGCAACAATGGTGAAAAACAGCTAGGGAGGGGGTTAGATAGATGTTACAAATTTTTCGACTCTTTTTAAAAAACAAATATCTTGCTTACAAAACCACTCTTGCAATGTATCAAAACCGCAAGTGAGTTTTGTAAAATTTACAGCGAAATTTCTTATTAACAGAGTGAGGTTTGACAGTGATAAACTTTAAACACAATTCACAAATCTGGTAAACCTATTAATATCAAACAGAAGATAAGACAAATTAGTTTAAATGATTAACAGTAAAGAAAATACAGAAATTGAAGAACACAAGATTTGATGTGGTTCAATCGTAAATAATCTAAATCCAATAACAAGATGTTTAGTCTTGTATTTTCTAACTAATAGATTTTGTATTAGATGATATGAGAGATTACAATATTACAATAATCAAACTCAAATCTAAAATATAAACAATGAATCAAATCCTAAACTATAATAGATGTATATCAAATATGATGTAGGAGGAATCGAGGAAGGAATCACTACAAAAAAAGTCATTATTAGGGACTGAATTTTTTGGGTCGGGAGAACTCTCTAGTCCCTATTATTCATTTAATAAGTCAGCTGTACACGGATGAAATTAATGTGACGGCCAAATTGGGTCTTTAACTTAGCAAATAAATGAAATTAAAAAAAAAAAAAAAAAGGAAACCCCCCAAAACCCTCCCTGCTCTTCGCCCCCTACGCCTCTCCCACACCTTCCCTCTACACCCCTCTAATCGTTTTCCTCCGCCATCGTTTTCATCCGCCGTTCTTGCAAATTGGTTCCGTTCTTGCGAATCGTTTTCATCCGCCATCGTTTTCTATTTCATCCGCCGTTCTCCGGAATCGTTGTTAGTTCCGTTCGATTTCATCAGCCGTTCTCTGCAATCGTCCTTTCGATTTCATTCGCCGTTCTCTCTGCAATCGTTGTTGATTCCGTTCGCAATCGTCAAGGTACTTTCTCTCTCTACTTATTTTTAATGATTTTTTTTTGTTAATAGCGGTCCTAATTTTTTTTGTTTTTTTTTAATTTGTTTTGTAAATGTCCGGAATAATACTAGAGTAGTGGAAAATCAATTTATCCAGTTTTTTTCTATGAAACTTAAACTTCTTTTTCTAGTTATATTCAGATCCCGGCCTTTTTTGTTGTTTAATGTTTGGCCATATAAGCAGATCTATATGTATCATTGAGTGAACGAGTATTTGTACTTTGTGTTAGAATAAGTATATATTCTGTAATTATATTTGATTAGAGTTTCCATGTATTTAGAATATTGTAGAGATAAATTAGTGCCAAGATTGTAGGGATGGATATCCCATAACTTTAGGGAATAGTTATAGCTGATTAGGGAATGCTTTGTATATATATTGGCAAAGGATGAATAACAAGACTCACGGAGTTAATTTCTATCATGGTATCAGATTAAATTACGATCTCTCTCGCTTCCGCATTGCATCGTAATACCTTCGTCGTTATTTTTTTCTTTTCTTTCTGTGTGTCCGCCTCTCTTCTATAAGGCCGTCACAATGTCTTCTTCCTCCAAACCTGGTTTCCATCCCGCGTTCGTCGTGTCCAATGTCAAGAACGATGTTCCAGTCATTCTGGAGTTAGAAAACGTGCAATATTCCACTTGGGCGGAGCTTTTCCGCAACCATGCCAAGTCATGTAGAGTTTTGCACCACATCATTAAATCAGACAAAGTAAAGGCTCCTACTACCGATGAGGAACAGGATTTGTGGGATACCTTGGACGCGATTGTGTTGAAGTGGGTTTATTCGACTATATCGAATGATCTCCTTCAAACCATCCTCGTTCCGGGGGCTACGGCGATGGAAGCTTGGGAAAGACTACGAGATATTTTTGAGGACAACAAAAATTCTCGGGCAGTCTCTCTTGAGCAGGAATTTTCATCCACAACAATGGAGGATTTCACTAATGCTTCGAACTATTGCCAGCGTTTGAAGTCTTTGGGTGATCAACTAAAGAATGTGGGGGCTCCTATTTCGGACAGTCGAATGGTTCTTCAGTTAGTGGCCGGTCTCACCGAAGCCTACAATGGCGTAGGTACTCTTATTCGACAACGAGATCCCCTGCCCACTTTCTCTCAGGCACGCTCCATGCTTATCCTGGAGGAATCAGGCCTTGCAAAGAAGGCTGCGATCTCTACTCATTCAGCCATGGTTGCCTCTCAACCAAAACCACTTGAAGCTCCTGTCCACTTCTCTGACTTCAGTGGGACTAGCCGAGGGTCAAGTGGAAATAGGAAAGGAAATGGGAAAGGCAATAAGAAGAATGGAGGAGGCAGTAAGGGTGGTCGGGAGGAGCAACATTCTGGGAGTCGAAATAATGGTAATGGTGGTGGCAGAAACAATGGTAATGGTAATGGTGGTGGCAAGTTTCAGCAGCAGCCAACTCCAGGTTACTATGGCTGGCCTCAACAGCAATGGCCATGGGCCATGCCGCCATGTCCTTATCCTACCACTAATTGGGCTCGGCCCATGTTCCAGCAGCAAGGTCCCGTGTCTCAGTTCCAGTCAGGTCTTCTTGGCCCTCGCCCGGTCCAGAATAATCGCTCTCCACAAGTATATGCGGCATCTGCAGCTTCTGCTCCCACAGATATTGATGCGGCAATGCATACTATGTCCCTCAATCCACCGGATGCTAGTTGGCTTATGGACACTGGTGCTACGAATCACATGACATCGGAGCAAGGTACACTTAAGTCTTACTTTAATATGAGCATTAAAAATAATGGTATTACTGTTGGTAATGGTAGTCGAATTCCAATTAAGGGCATTGGTCATACACATTTATCTTCTCCGTCTCCTCCCTTCCTGTTAAAGAATGTTCTTCATGCCCCTCTTGTTGTTAAGAATCTCATTTCTGTGCGTAAGTTTACTAGTGATAATTCCGTCTCTGTTGAATTTGACCCGTTTGGTTTTTCTGTGAAGGATTTCCGGACGGGGGCTCTTCTTATGAGATGTAATAGTCAAGGGGATCTCTATCCGCTCACATCTATGTTTACGTCATCTTCTCCTTCATCATTCGTGGCAACAAGTTCGTCTTTATGGCATGACCGTTTAGGTCACCCCGGGACTCCAGTTTTTGATTCTCTTAGGCATAGGAATTTTATTCGTTGTAATAAAAGTGGCAATTCTCATGTTTGTCACTCTTGTGTTCTGGGAAAACAAATTAAGTTACCTTTTAGTGATTCTACGTCTTTTACTACTATGCCTTTTGACATATTGCATTGTGATTTATGGACATCTCCCATCCTAAGTTCTTTGGGACATAGATATTATCTTGTTTTACTTGATGATTTTTCTAGTTTTGTGTGGACGTTTCCATTATCACATAAGTCTCAAGTTTACAACACTTTTCTTCATTTTCGTGCTTATGTTCGAACTCACTTTGAACGTGACATTAAAACAATACAATGTGACAATGGGAGGGAGTTTGATAACAAGTCATTTTGGGATTTCTTTACCACTCATGGGATGTCGTTTAGATTAGCTTGTCCATACACTTCTCCACAAAATGGCAAAGCCGAACGAAAACTTCGTACCATAAATAACATGGCTCGTACCCTTCTTGTTCATGCGTCTCTACCTCCAAATTTTTGGCATTATGCTCTCCAAATGTCAACATATTTACTCAACATTCTTCCCGTCAAACACTTGGCATACAACTCCCCTCTTCATATTTTATTTAATCGGGTTCCATCGTTTGACCATCTTAGGGTGTTTGGATGTCTTTGTTATCCTCTCCGTCCATCTTCCACCATACACAAATTACAACCCCGATCTACTCCTTGTGTTTTCTTGGGTTATCCAAAACACCACCGTGGTTATATGTGCTATGATCTAGTTTCAAAGAAAATTTTGTTATGCCGACATGTTATCTTTGATGAGTCGCGCTTCCCATTTTCTTCACTTCATGAGTTTCCGTCTCATCAATATGACTTCCTTAGTGCTGGACTCTCTCCAAGCATTATTCATCATTTCTCCTCGATCAATTCATCTCAGCCTCAAACAGCTCCTCATTCTCAGTCTGTTGTCTCTGCAGATGGCCTTCCATCAGTGACTGGTGAGGCGCCCGCCTCCATAAACTCCAGGCGCCCGCCTCAAACAACCCACGACCTAGCCACACCTTCGGCCTCTCAGGCGCCCGCATCACCCAACCCCATGCGCCCGCCTCATCCCTTCCGTGATTCGGCTGAAATTGCTGGCTCTCAGGCGTGCGCCTCGAACCCCCCAAGCGGCAGCCTCATCTCACAACCTTCCAATACATCTGTCGTCACCAATATACCTCCAGTTCAATCCCAAACACTTCATCGACCTACAACGCGTAGTCAATCTGGTATCCATAAACCCAATCCTAAATACTGTTTTCAATCGAGTATGTCCAAATCTCCCATTCCTTCGAATCCAATTCTTGCTCTTCGTGACCCTAATTGGAAATTGGCTATGGATGATGAATTTAATGCTCTTATTAAAAATAATACTTGGGTGTTGGTACCTCGTCCCCCGAATGTTAATATTATTCGTTCTATGTGGATATTCTCTCATAAATCTCGGTCTGATGGTTCTTTTGAGAGGCACAAAGCCCGTCTTGTAGGTGATGGAAAAACACAGCGGATTGGAGTAGATTGTGGTGAAACGTTTAGCCCAGTGGTTAAACCAGCTACAATACGTCTTGTTCTTAGCCTGGCCCTGTCCAAAAATTGGGTGCTACATCAGCTAGATGTGAAGAATGCATTTTTGCATGGTGAACTACGTGAGACGGTATACATGCACCAACCAGCTGGGTATCGAGATGCTCGTCTTCCAGATCATGTATGTTTACTAAAGAAGTCTCTGTATGGCCTTAAACAGGCCCCAAGAGCTTGGTACAAGCGGTTTGCCGATTTTGTCTCTTCGATTGGTTTTTCGAATAGTCGCTCGGATAATTCTCTCTTTATCTATCATCACAATGGACAGACTGCATACTTGCTTCTATATGTCGATGATATAATTCTCACCGCCTCTACTGATACCCTCTATAAGTCCATCATGTCTCACCTTAGCGCAGAATTTGCTATGAAGGACTTGGGGCACTTGAGTTACTTTCTGGGTATTGCTGTGGTTCGATCGGCTAAGGGTTTGTTTCTCTCTCAACGGAAATACACGGAAGACATTATTCATAGAGCTGGGATGTCATCTTGCAAACCTACCTCTACTCCAGTTGACACGAAGCCCAAGCTGGGTGCAACTTCGTCTGTTCCGTTTGGTGATCCGTTCCTCTATCGTAGTCTTGCAGGTGCTTTACAGTATCTAACCTTTACAAGACCAGATATATCTTATGCAGTCCAACAGATTTGTCTGTTTATGCATAATCCTATGGAGACTCATATGAATGCCTTGAAGCGTGTCCTCAGATATCTTCAAGGTACTCTCACTCTTGGGTTACACCTCTCCCAGTCTACGACATCTACTCTCCTTTCTTATACGGATGCTGATTGGGGTGGTTGTCCGGATACTCGCCGATCTACTTCGGGCTACTGTGTTTTCTTGGGTGACAATCTTATTTCCTGGTCCTCCAAACGGCAACCTACACTTTCTCGCTCTAGTGCCGAAGCTGAGTATCGAGGTGTAGCAAATGTTGTCTCGGAATCTTGCTGGTTACGCAACTTACTCTTAGAGCTCCATTGTCCAATTCACAAAGCTACGTTGGTCTATTGTGACAATGTGAGTGCCATATATTTGTCCGGGAATCCTGTACAACATCAGCGAACGAAGCATATAGAGATGGATATCCATTTTGTTCGCGAAAAGGTGGCCCGTGGCCAAGTTCGAGTGTTACATGTTCCGTCAAGGTTTCAGATTGCGGATATTTTTACTAAAGGCCTACCACTTATACTGTTTGATGAATTTCGTACCAGTCTCAACGTTCGCCTTCCTCCCGTTCCGACTGTGGGGGAGTGTTAGAATAAGTATATATTCTGTAATTATATTTGATTAGAGTTTCCATGTATTTAGAATATTGTAGAGATAAATTAGTGCCAAGATTGTAGGGATGGATATCCCATAACTTTAGGGAATAGTTATAGCTGATTAGGGAATGCTTTGTATATATATTGGCAAAGGATGAATAACAAGACTCACGGAGTTAATTTCTATCACTTTGTGCTTTTCATTATTTTAATGTTTGGCCATTAGTTCAACACCATACCTTGAACCTATGTGAATTATATGAGCATGCATCTTCCTTCATGTGTTGTTCTTTTGTTGGCAGATTTTAATTAAATATTACAAGGCATTTTGCTGGCAAACTCATCTGGCCAATGCCCGTGAATGTAATTGAAATGTGTAAAGCTAATTTCTACACTTTGTGTTGCACTTTTTTTTTTTCAGGTTTCATTCAATAGCAAGGACACGTGGATTTTATTGCAAGAATGTTATCAGGGAATAAACTTCTAGCGGAGGCAATTTTTTCAATAGTATGCAATCTGGATTATTTGAACTAGTTAGAGACTTAATTATTTAGATTAGAGTTTTTTTAATGGAAATTTGAGTAGTTCTACATGATTTAGTTTTTTTTTTTTTTTGGCAAAGACCTATATTTGAATTATGTAGCTGATTAACTTTGGATTATTTGTTTAGTTCTCATTATAAGTACCTCGTTGAATTGATTATGGTTATTGTGTTAGTCCCTCCGTCCCAAGATAAATGTTCAAAAATATTTCAAATTTGCTTTTGATAATGAGTAAATTTGAAAAAAGAATGAACATTCAATTCATTTTGAGACAAATGGAGTAGTTCATATTGATGATTAAGATTTATATTTTGGGATACAAGCTTGTTTGGGTCGTTGAAAATCGATCTTAAATCTTTCCCTCCAAAATTATATTTTGGCGCAAAATTACATTAGGGTCGGCGACGCATGTCCCTAATAATTTCCCGGGAAAAAAATAATTTGGCGCTAAATTAAGGCCGACCCTATTAACCCGTCCCAAATAAAAAATTGGCTCCAAAATATTTCCGCTAAATTAATTTTAAGGACCAAAGCATGTCGTCTTTAATACCTTTTTAGAGACAGCGACGGGGGTCCCAGAGTTTTAGAGTCGCCTGTTATTCCGGATTCCAAAGTCCCGTCCTTAAGGCCGACCTAAATACCCTTAGGGAAGGCAAATTGGCTTTTAGGGACGGTGACGGGCCGACCTTAATGATTATGTTTCTTTTAGTGAATCTGCACCAAGGAAGGATATTTGACGAAGTCAAATATATCAATTATTTTTTTATTTTAATTACTATCTTAGGACTTAATTTGTTTTAGTTTATATTTTATTTCTTATTTTCGTCATTAATTTTAATAGGTTGATTAGAGATGATTTTAGAATAGATTTTGAGGAGATTTACTAGTTTTTGAGTCCTATTTAGTTACCATATAGGTTAGGAGTAATTTTAGAAGGTTTAGAATTGTTTTTCAAGTTTTATGGGCACTATAAAATAGGCCTAGTGGTGTAATCCGAAAATCAGCTTTTGATTAATAAATTTTGAAGAGTTTTCTCTTTATTTTCTGGTGGATTCCAGTTAATTTCTGGTGGATTCCAGTTATTGTGTTTTAGGGTTCTTCGCTTGAAGAATTCTTGTGATTAGTGCGCTAATCACGAATCTATCATGCTTCCGTGCTGCGTCAGTTGGTATCAGAGCAGGCTTAACCTGTCTTTCATCACTGATTCGTTATGGGGGATCAAGTAACAAGAGCAGAATTTGAGAGGCTAACCACCGCTATGGCTGCGTTGACAACATGGATGGATGCGTTGATGTCTGCTCAACAAGGTCACAACGTTCGTGCTAATCGAAATCGTAGGGGTGGAAGAGACAGGGAGATTGAACAGGTTCGACGCCCTAGGAAAGCAATAACCACCGCTATTGCCGCGTTGAACGAAGATTTCAAGGGAGAGGAAGCCATTCAGCAAGTCAAGGAAAAAGTTGTGGATTTGCCGATTTCTGCAGCCCCATTGGCTGAGCCAGAAGAGAAAACTGCGGACAAGGAAATTGAAGAACCAAAATTCACTGACGAAGTAAAAATAGTCGAAGATAAACCATGTGAGTTGCCTGCAAGCGAGGAGGTGAAGAAAGCCGAAGTGATTACTGAACCAGAAGAAATCCTTAAGCATAGGACAAATAAAGCGCCTGCAATTGAAGAGACGAAGGAGCCTGATGTGAAAGAAGTTTCAGAAGTTGACAAATCCGTCGTTCCAACCGTTCCCTTGTACGAGATACGAAGAAAAGATTGAGGTTAAGAATGTTGAATCCTTTGAATGAAGATGTGGGTGGTATTACTTGGTCTACACCATCAATTTTTGATTATGTTGTGGGTGTTATTGATGAGACGGAAGAACTTAATTACGCTGAAATTTTTATTGTTGATCATGGGGAGGTTGAGAAGGACGATCGACAGATGAGTGCTGACATTGCTATTATATTTTTATTTTTGGAAGAACAAAAATTACGTTGGTTCGGGCTTAGGAAACAAATTTATTCTAAATATTCGTTTCATTGAGACGGAAAAGTATTAATTTTCTTTCCGAGGATGAGAAGAGTATTGATTTATTCAAAATATTTGTTCTTCTGGGGTGGATCTTGCCAAACATCGCATGAGAACTCGGGGTCGAGCTCTTTTGAAGAATGGGTGACTGATATAGGAGGAACCGAGGAAGGAATCTACACCAAGGAAGGATATTTGATGAAGTCAAATATATCAATTATTTTTTTATTTTAATTACTATCTTAGGACTTAATTTTTTTTAGTTTATATTTTATTTTTTATTTTCGTCATTAATTTTAATAGGTTGATTAGAGATGATTTTAGAGTAGATTTTGAGGAGATTTACTAGTTTTTGAGTCCTATTTAGTTACCATATAGGTTAGGAGTAATTTTAGAAGGTTTAGGATTGTTTTTCAAGTTTTATGGGCACTATAAAATAGGCCTAGTGGTGTAATCCGAAAATCAGCTTTTGATTAATAAATTTTGAAGAGTTTTCTCTTTATTTTCTGGTGGATTCCAGTTAATTTCTGATGGATTTCAGTTATTATGTTTTAGGGTTCTTCGCTTGAAGAATTCTTGTGATTAGTGCTCAAATCACGAATCTATCGTGCTTCCGTGTTGCGTCAAAATAATTTAATCTATTTGATTAATAAAGTGAGGTGTGTGTGTGTGATTATCAAGATTCAAGTCTATTTGAATCTGTATGATTTAGAGCACAATAAATCTGAAGTGTTACAAAGGCTTGAATTTATAGGATTGAAAATTTGTTATTGAAGGTATAAAGGTTGAAGATAAAGATTCAAAAAATTATGAAAATCTGGAAAATATCTTCAAATATTCAAATTACTCTCTTTAATGAATATTCTCAAGCAATTCAAATGATGAATATTGGGGGTATTTATACCCTTGCACCAAAAATTAGCCGTTTAGAACAGATGTAGCAAGTAAAGCAATGGTGTAGTATGTACACGTGTCCACTTTTATCCTTTTGTTCAGAAGTTGTTGATAAGGTTGTACAGATCTCACCTAATATTATGGGATGAATGACATATGTCACCTTTTCAAAATTCTTTTAAACTCTAATTCAATGTTAGACATATTGATTTAACTTGCAGTTAACTCAACGTTGCTGCTGACGAGGATCATTTAGTAAAAGGTGGTCAAAAACTTCAAGTCTTCAATTATTAGATGAGGTTTGGGAGACGCGGTCTGCTGAGTGGGATTTTATGTTGAGGTTTCCACATGTGGTTTTCTTTATGTGATTTCACACATAAGGTTTGCATTAGCACTACGGTTTGCATGACTTCAAAACCTATTGACTTGAAACCTTATGTCCAATGCAATTTTATCAGTTTTCAAGCCTAAATAAACATATTATATAAATTGGACTTGTACTAAAAATTAAAGTCTAAGCTTCATTACACATGGGGCTAATGTCCAGAAAATATAGATAAAGTTATGGTATCAATCAATTAAAGCTAAATCAAGTAGGGTTAAATTATTAATACCCAACAATTTCCCCGTATTTGATTGATAACATTACCTAATATAGCAAAGACAAACATTTTAATTGGTAAAAACATGTCCAAAATAATTAACATGGTAAATCATTTCCCAAGTCAATTCACAAACTAGCCTAAGTTATAGATTTTATACTATTGAAATATTTAAAACTTACAAATTGAAAGTATAGAAATGCATTTAGTGCATACATAAGAAAAATGAGTTTTAGTTTAAGTACGCGATTTAAACTGAATGTTTAAACATCAAGTACAACATATGAGTTTAAGTTTAATTATATGGGCATGAGGTTTAAGACAATTCATTCATTGTTCTACAAACAATCGGTTTGAATGAATAAGGTTTTGAGATCAACAATGATTCATTCTTTCATTACTACCTTAAAAAATGTTTGAAATTTACAGTTACAGGTAGGAATGAAAATAACAGAACAGTAACAAAAAAAAAATAAAGGAAGCAAATTACAGTGTGGTTTTACTAGGGAGGTTGGAGTGGAACAACCTGCTGAACATCTAAATCATCATAATTTTGAGCAGGAGGTCCATTCACAACCTCATCTACAATAGGGGCTCCTGAAAAGTTGAAGGCAGAATTTTCAGCTTTTAAGGTTCTTCTGAGTCTTCTAACTTCTTCATGGGTTCTCCATTGAGCAGCTTGCACTCCCCTTAAATCATTCAATACACTGATCATCCTAGCATTGTTGGCTCCAACCGCTCTAGAATTGGCTTCAGTCTCTTCCTTGAGTTCAGCTACCTTAGAGGTATTCTCATCTATATTTACTTTGACCTCATCCAAAATTCCATTTAGCTGCAAATGAATGTAGCCATTTAAGGTTTTGTAGAAGGTATGAATAGAATCTAGTGAAATATACAATCGCTTAGACAAGTGAGAAAAACTCACAAGTGTTGTCAATAGTATTGATATTACAAATAACGACACAGCTCACACCAATCCAAAAAGAAAATAATTGAGATTTTTAAAGCAGCGAAAATAATAAAAATGAACACAAGAGAATAAATTTTTCTCAAGTTATATATATATATATATAAATATATAATTTGAGGGTGCCCGGATGGCAAGACCTATCAATATAAATATACTTTCGTTACAAGGTCGAAAAGTTCCCTAATGATTTTTAATCAATA
Organism: Adenophora triphylla var. japonica; assembly: GCA_022495995.1. Taxonomy (NCBI): domain Eukaryota; kingdom Viridiplantae; phylum Streptophyta; class Magnoliopsida; order Asterales; family Campanulaceae; genus Adenophora; species Adenophora triphylla. The sequence goes on along the minus strand of JAFEMH010001141.1, from coordinate 205,543 downwards.
GTATAGTGGAACAACTATTCTAGAACACACTCTTTAAAAGAACAATCTATCTAACACTCAGAAACACTCTAGGAATGAAAGTTATACATGATAACTTACTGGTGTTGGACAGAGTGTTGCCAACACAAGGAACTACACTTGAAGAGTTGTGTTCTAACCTGTGCAAATCTCAACTTTTGAATTGGATAAATGAAGATGTCGAATTCTTGCACTATTTATAGGCTCCTAGAACTTGGAGCCTACTTAAACTAACCAGAAAATCAGCCATGAGATAAAATCTACCTTTTTAGCTCCACTTTCCTTGTTTGTTGAAGACTAAGTCATCCTAGTCTTCACCACTTGTACCGCTAAGCTGTTTTAGCCTTGTACACCTTATCTTTAGCTCCCCCTAAGTAGGTAATCTCCTAACAATATTTACTTGGTCTCCACAATTACACATAAATAAATATTTTGTCTAACTTTCTATTCTCCCTTGTTAGTCACGCCTAGAGCCTTGTCTTTGACCTGTTCAACCCAAAACCAAACAAACTTATAACAAATATATAATAATTAGTTATCACTTTGTAATTTATGAATAATATGTAGTAACTATCCATATTTTAAACTGTCTACACAATGGCAACACATGAGGCAATAATAGTAACAACATTGGTGTAGCAACACTGGAGAAAACACCAATGATTACACTAACAATCTCCCCCTTAGTGAAATTACCCGATCTGAATGCGGATGACCTTTTAGCTTTGGAAAATGTGTGTAGGAGTCGCCACGCCATTTTGATTATGTCCAAAACATTGAAAAAAGCTTTTTCGTTTGTTGTGTGATGAAATTTTTGAGTTCGGAGGTCAGGTTACGCCTCCGGAAGAGATTTTTGTGCTCATTCAAGTTGCCTCATTTTCATGAGTCTTTCTGTACCCTTTTTGTTTGAAATTTTTGTGTGTGTATGGGGATTTAAATAAAATGCATTGAAAGTAAATAATGGAAAGATAGTGCAGGGAATATTAACAAACCGCTATCACAGTCAGACCTCCAGAGTGAAATGGAAGGTCTTGTGGGATCGTTTGGATGGTTTGGATCTACGTATATAGTAAATAAAGACTACATTGTAATCGATATAAATAAAGCAATAACGTATTTAAAGACTTGAAATTTAAAGCATTATTTAAAGTGCGAAAGGAGATCTCACCAATGTTGGTTACGTTATATCTTCCTAGGGTTTATAGGAGGAATGTGTTTGGTTGTGGGTGTTTAAAGAGGAGAGAAGTTTTGCCCTTACTTATGGCAAAATATCTCCTAATTAACTCTCGTATCACACTCGAGGGGTCTAAAGAGGAAAGAAATTCTGCAATCACTCGGGCAGAACCTCCCCTAGTTAGCTCTCATTCACACTCGCTAGGCTCACTAATTTTGACCATTTTGTGTCGTTTGTTGGGTGTTTGGTGTTTGGTGAGTGGGTGTAGGTTGATTAGGGATGAATAGGGTTTATGGGACGTTGGGAGGTCGATCGGGATGGGTCGGGATGGTCTAGGATTGCCTCGGTGTGCCTCTGGATGGCTCGGGAGGCCTCGGGATGCCTCGGAATGGGCTGGAAACTGCTCTAGATTGAAGGGGGAAGGCTGGGAAGAAGATTGGGTGTGTGAAATGAGCTGGGGGAGGTTGGTATTTATAGGGACTGAAAATGTGCAAATGTGTCCGTACGGACATAGCATAATCACATATGTGTTCGTACGGACATCCCATTAATCAGTCCTTTCCTGGATTTGGGGAATTTTTGGCGTGTTAACAAGGTTGTCCGTATGGACATACCATGCTTTTACATATGTGTCAGTACAGAAATGGTTGTGATTTGATAGATTTTTGACTCTTTTGTCATTCTTGCAGCGTCCTTGAATCCCCTTTTATGCCTGAAAGGTCCTCTTTTTATTTTCTTGGTCAGTTTGGACCTTTTAGAAGTTTGCGGGTCTTCGGGATCACGAATGAGTGAATCCTCGGTGTTTCCCATATGCTCGGATAGAGAGCGGTCTGGATTGGGGTACTTACAGAAGCCCCTCGGCGATGTCACTTATGAAGGAAGTGGGGTCATCAAAAAATAAGAATCGCGATCTGGATCGCTTGTCAGGAGAGAGAAAATGACCGTGTCGATCGGATGGCTGGACCCTTTGGTAGGATTCCTACGTATCCAGAGTGGGAATCAAGCCTGATCGTAGTTCGTGTGTGAATACGGTTTAAGGGCCGTAAGAGGGTCGAGGTATGGAGGCGTTTGTACCTAAAGTTGAGATTTCGGAAGGCGTTTGTACCTTAAGTGAGACGAAGGCGTTTGTACCTAAGGTTTGTTTTTCGAAGGCGTTTGTATCATAAGTTTTTTTTTCGAAGGCGTTTGTACCTTAAGTTTGTTTTTCGAAGGCGTTTGTACCTTAATTTTGTTTTTCGAAGGCATTTGTACCTTAGGTTTGTTTTTCGAAGGCATTTGTACCTTAGGTTTGTTTTTCAAAGGCGTTTCTACCTTAAGTTTGTTTTTTGAAGGCGTTTGTACCTTAGGTTTGTTTTTCGAAGGAGTTTGTACCTTAAGCTTATTTTTCGAAGGCGTTTGTACCTTAGGTTTGTTTTTTGAAGGCATTTTACCTTAACTTTGTTTTTCGAAGGCGTTTGTACCTTAAGTTTGTTTTTCAAAGGCGTTTGTACCTTGAGTTTGTTTTTGTTTTGTGTCGGACTTTCGATGATCCCCGGGATTTGTTTGCTGGGGAAAAGGGTGTTCGGGCTTACGCTGATGGCCGGGATTTGATTTTGTTTGTTAGGGACCGAATTGCATGAATTCTGCAGGAAATGGCTTTTGGACAGCCAACGACAAAGATTGTAAGGGCAAAAGGGGGAATTACCTGGGCTAGCAAGGAGGTTCGCACGGACAGACCTTGCATTTACAAAGAGGTCCGTACGGACCTGTATGTAAATCAAGTGTTTTTAAACAGAATCATCTTGAAGAGGTCGCCATTCCATCTCATTTTTTCAGTTTCAGTTGCGAAGGCAGAGAGAGAGAAAGAGAAAAAATATCCATTGTTGAACCTAGCTTTCCCAAGAAAATCCTCCCATATTGCTAGATTTTCATCATGGCAGAAGGAAACAGGAGAGGTCATCACCAAAGGGGCCGAGAGGCCATGGAGAAGAGTTGGATTTACAAAGGAATTCCTCCTTCTACAAGCCTTCAACCATCATTCCGAATGAGTTGTATCCGGATATGGACGTTCATAATTCAAGAGGGAAAGCAAAAGTGGAGGTAAAAAAGCAAATTTTGTCTTTGATTCTACTTTGAATGATGTATGCTAGAACTAGAGTTTGGTTATTCCAAATTTAGGGGTGTGATTGTGTTGTGAAATTGACGATGAATTGTTGAAATTGAATGTGTATACAAATCTGATGTTTTTTACACAAATTTAGATTGAACATTACGCCATTCCAACCCATTTTTCAGTTTCCAGATGAGGTAGAAGAGAGAAAGAGAGAAGAAAATCACATTTTCGAGCCTTGTTTTACTGGGAAAATCTTCCCAAATCGCTAGATTGTTATCATGACGAAAGGATTGAGGCTAGGTCATCTTCAAAGGGGCCGAGTGGCCATAGAGAGGAGGTTGGATTTACAAATGAATTCTTCCCCCTACACACCTTCAACAATTATTCCGAATGAGTTGTATCCGGACACGGAGGTGAACAACTCGAGGGGGAAGATGAACGTGGAGGTAAGAAATCAAATTTTGTCTTTGATTCTTCTTTAAATGGTGTATGCTAGAACTAGGGTTTTGGTTCTTGCATATTTGGGGCTTTTGTTGTTGCCATGCTTAAATTGTGAAATTGATGATGATTTGTTGAAATTGAATGTGCATGGAATGTGGGTATGTGATTTTTGTCCAAAATGTGGAGTTTAGCCCTTATTTGTGAAAAATAAAGTGCCTCTCCTTGAAATGCATTCTTTGGTGACTTGTACCTTGGTGGTATTTTGTATGTACATGATTTCTTTCTTGAAAGATTGCCGTGTAGGAATGGACTTTTTGTGAAAACTTTCCGTGTAGGAACGGAATTTTTGTTGTAAAATTGCCGTCTAGGAACGGACTTTTGTTGTAAAATTGTTGTGTAGGAACAGACCTTGTGTGAATTTGTGCCGTGTTGGGAACAGACTTTTTGTGATGTGTCGTGTTTTATGACGGACTTCGTGATGTTCCGTGTTTTTGTAACAGACTTTTGTTGAAAATGTGCCGTGTAGGGACGAACCTTTTGTAAAAAATTGCCGTGTTTTGTGATGGACTTCGTGATGTGCCGTGTTTTTGTAACGGACTTTTGTTGAAAATGTGCCGTGTAGGGACAGACCCTTTGTGAAATATTGCCGTGTTTTGTGATGGACTTTTTGTGAAAATGTGTGTGTGGAGACATACCCTTTGTGAAAAATTTCCGTGTTTTGTGACAGACTTTTGTTGTAAAAATTGTCGTGTAGGAACGGACCTTGTGTGAAAGTGTGCCGTGTTGGGAACAAACTTTTTGTGATGTGCTGTGTTTTGTGATGGACTTCGTGATGTGCCGTGTTTTGTAACAGACTTTTTGTGAAGTGCCATGTTTTGTGACGGACTTCTTGTGATGTGCCGTGTTTTGTGACAGACTTTTTTGTGAAAAATTGCCGTGTTTTGTGACGGACTTTTTGTTTTTGTGTAGCATTTATATTTGTTAAATATTGTATTTATTTACCTTTGTTGTGTTTACCTGCGGGAGGAGGTGCCTTCGTTTGGGAAGGCAGAGAGGATGAAATCATAGGGGTCCCTTGAGGCCGTGCTCGAGGTATGGAGGAGCATGCCCGATATTTCCCGGGAGGGGAGACCTAGTCCTCGGAGGCTAGTTACTGTCTCGGGACTGAACGTCTTTGTTGAGAACCTGGCCGGGTTGGCGGAGACCCATAAAAACAAGGGCATTTTTCTGGCATTGTCCGAGTACTGGTGGGATACCACGCACACCATTCATTTCAGGTGGGGGGAGATGATGGTTACTCCTACTGATTTTGCCGCTATCACTGGGCTATCCTTCAAGGGGGAGTCAGTGAGATGGAACGATTGGATGTCTGAGGAGCGTCTGATCGAGCTGCTGGGATTTGTGCCTTCGCCCCGTAAGGGTTTGGGCATGTTATATCACGATGTGGAGGCGAGGATCTCTGCCAACATCTGGGAGTACCGGTGAGGTCCGGGGGAGTGTTGGCGGAGCAGCTGGCAAGCTCATTTTTGTGGTTTGCTCTTTCAGAGACTTTGTTCTCGAACCACTCCACCACAAATCTTTTTCCCTTGCTTGAGAATTTGGTGAATTTAGAGAGGGTGTGTGAAATTTCCTAGGGAGAGGCGTGCCTGACCGAGCTCTACATTGCCTTGGATAAGTTTAGCAGGGGCACGGTCAATTCCCTGGGTGCTTCGACTTTTCCTTGGAGGTATGAGTTTACTGCTTTTTTAATTTAGCATTTCATCAGTTCTCCTTTTATTTTCTGAGCATTGTTTACTTTTTGTGGTAGGTATGGTGCTACGAGATATTTTAGTGCCAAGCGTGGGATCTGCACGACGAGGCCATGATCGGGTATCCCGCCATGCAGTGCTGGGCGCTCTCTTTGAGGAAGAGGAGGACTAGTCGGGGGAAGATCACTTGTCACCTATATGGATGTACAGAGATTTCAGGAGAAGGATTGCCCGACTGGTTGCCAGTTGTACCCCTGGTCGCGGTATGGCGAGGACGAGTTAGAGGGTGCTCCTTGGATGATGCGACGGAGGAAGCTTCTGTGGGGCCTTATTTGTGACTCGATGTACTTGGGGGAGAGGGTCTTCTGGCAGCATGCTGCCGGTGTTCCTCCCTACGCTCCGAGGGATCTGCATCTCCATATGATGAGCCCTGCCGAGATGGACAGGCTGGAGTTCGAGTGGTACCGGGTCGGAGTGGACGCCGGGTAGTTTTCCTGGAGGGTGAAGAGGATTAGGGCTTCTTTAGGAGGAAGCTGAGGATGCCTCAGGTGTTGGCGAGGGAGAGGCAGACTGGTTTGTCACTTCCTCGGGATGTCCCGATACCTGGGCCAAACTTCACCTACGTCCGCGGGGACTCTAGGAGGCGGGTATCAGTGCCCATTCTGGAGCAGCTTCCGGCCACTTACCGGGTTGATCCAGATGATGCAATGAGTTGTCACTCTTTTCCTTCTTGGCTTCTTGTCTTTTCCTTTGTTTATCTCTTTCGTTGAGCATTTCTTTATCCCTTTTGTTGAGCATTTTTATTGTCTCTTTTGTTGAGCATTTTTTTTTGTTTGTTGTGCAAGTTTTGGGGCGGACCGTGGATGTGATCACTCGCCGGTATCTGGGGTTGAGGGCTTTCACGAAGAAGCTCTTAAGGAGGATGTCCTGCGGGTCATCGCGGGGTGCGGCGGCTTACGAGCCAACGCCTTCGAGGAGATCTGTGGATACTCCTTCTTCAAGGGCTGAAGCGGATCCACAACCTGCTCCTCAGCCTGAGATGCCGACTCGGGGGTAGCACAGCTACGATACGGGAGCTTCTATGGAGGGCCGGAGGACGCGAACGTTTCATCAGTTCTTCCCTCCATCTGAATGTGCGCTCGCCCGAAAAATTTTGTTTTCGATGATGAAAAAAGAAAAGGAGTCGCCACGCCATGTTTAAAGGTACACTTTGAAAAACCTTTGAAGGAGAATGGGTTCGGGGGTTAGGTTACGTGTTGGGAAGAACCGAGAGTTCACCCAACACGCCTCGTCCGTGGACGAGTCTTTCTAAATAAACATCCAAGTAATCCAAAACGTGTGCAAGCAATGATAATGAACAAATGTGGTAAACATGTATTTTATTGATTTGAACTTGGAAACTTATAACTTGTGAGCCATTGTAACGATGTTGCCATTTTTCGAATGATTTGGATTTTTCTCTTCTTTGAAAATCAATCGAAAAAAACACGGAGTCGCCACGCCATTTTTGTTTTAAGGGCCAAAACATTGGAAAATGCCCGAGATTAGAGATTTGGGTTCGGAGGTCACGTTACACGCCGGGAAGAACGTTAGTGTTCACCCGGAATGCCTCGTAAAAACGAGTCTTCCAAGCTTAAAAACCATTTGTGTGTGTGTGTGTGTGTGTGTGTCTTCCTTTGGCCATAATATGTTCAAACTCAGAAAACTAAAAATTGGGAACTCTTTATAAGACATTAAAAAAATCCCATGAATTTTGGGTTGAGTTTTGGTACTCAAAAGATTTCTTGAAGTTGGAAACCAATTCTGCCAGAATGAAAAAGGCAGTGGACACTTGATTTTAAAACGGATTTAAGAGCTTTAAAAATTCAAAATCTGGGGAAAATCCGAGAATTAAAGTTGTTCAAAACACTTTAAATAAGGTTTCTACTAAAGGATTTTCCATTTGGAGATGATTTGATGGACCAAAACCTTCTGGAAACCTCAGATATGAAATCTGGATTTCCAGAAACTGTTGAACTGACCTTTGGGAAATAATTTGGAAAAGGGAGTTTTACTCACGAAAAAAATATAATAAAAATATTTCTGGAAATCTCTGGATGTTGGCTACAAAAAGTATTTCGTAGTCAACACCCAATTCCAAGTTTTTCTGTGTCCAAAAAATTAGACCATGGACAGAGGTCTTAGAACAATGCTACTGGACAGCAAGATGTTCTTGAAGGAAAATGTGATTTTAAAGGGGGTTTTGCATCCATGCTTGTCCCCATTTCCTTAGGCTTTGATTAGTGATCACTAGACATTTTAGTGGTGATCTACTATATCAAGCCATCCTTAGGGTACATTAGGACTTAAAGCACTTCATTTGCTTGGGAAGGGGAGATTTAACTTTGAAATCAAGATTTTATGTATGAAAATGGTTTTTAGGGTTTTGAAAATATGTTTGTAAGAAGTAAAAACAATTTTGAAAGAAATGTTGATCTTTGTAGAGGATCATCCATGGAGATGAACTTCCATGGTGATCCTCTTAGATCTAAGGCAATAGAAAAACAAGTTACATCTTCAAAGTATGAGATGCATGCATGGATGGGATTTAGGGTAGGGAGGAGGAGGTTATACCTATCTTCTCTTGATTTTTTGAGTTTGAGGCTTGAATTTAAGAGTGTTTGAGGCTTGAATTTGAGAGTGTTTAGTGAGTGTGATTTGGGAAAATGATTGAGAAAAAGGTGGCAATTTAAGGGAATTCCCACTGTTTTCTACAAGATTTTCGCCAAGGTGTTGCTGTGAATGAAGTTGTGGCTTATTTTTCTGAGACTGAGGGGTTCAATTTATAGGCCTCTGGGAATTTCAATCTCGTCCGCGCGGATCGTCTTGAAGGCGTGCCTGGTGCATTAAATGCTGCTCCAGGCTTTGGACAGGAAGAATATTTTTCAAATTAAGCAACCAGTTTTTGTTCCAGCAGCTTCCATTTCGGGTTTTTGACCTTTCTTTTGCTTTTGTGAGATTCTTTTCTTGGTTTAACTTTAAATAGCAATCCCTAATCTACCCTTGCTTTGTTAGAAAAGTTAGGAATTGTTAGAAATGTTAGGAATGTTAGGACTTTTGTTAATTTTCTAACGAAAATACTAACAACTCAAATTGGAGCACTTACAGTAGCCCCTCGGCGATGGCGCTTTCGAAGGAAGCGGGGTCGTCGATAAGAGTAAGGCTCCATATTTGACAGGATGATCAAGTGATCGAGTGGCTGAACCTAGCGATAGGCTACCTACGTATCCCGAATGGGAATCAAGCCGGCCGTAGTTCGGGTCTTTCGACTATCTCCATTCGTCGACCCTAGAGTGACTGTTTTAGGATGTCGACCTGGCGAGCGAGTTCTGCAGTCATTTGCTGAAAGAAACTCTGCTGGGGATAAGAGATGACCATTTTTGGTCTGATGGCTGAAGTTGTATATCCGCTCTGCTGGGGATAGAATGACCATTTTTGGTCTGATGGTTGAACCCAGTGATAGGCTTCCTACGTATTCTTAAGAGGAATCAAGCCAGTCGTAGTTCGGGTCTTTCGATGTCGACCCTAAAGTGACTATTTTGAGGCGTCAACCTGGTAATGATGGCATTTTAGGTGCCTCGAACCTTGAAGATGATGGCATTTTAGGTGCCTCGAACCTTGAGGTTGGCATTTTAGGTGCCTCGAACCTTGATAATGATGGCGTTTTAGGTGCCTCGAACCTTGAAGATGATGTTTTCCCTTGATGGTTTGGGATAAATGGTCCTTTGGTGGACTTCATTTGAAGGGATCGGTCTTACGACTACTGCCGAGGGAAAGGATGACCCTGCTGGTCGAGTGGCTGGACCTAATGATAGGCTACCTACGTATCCCTAGGGGGAATCAAGCCCTTACGTAGTTCGAAAGCTGCTCGGGATTTCGTTGGCTTTCGTTGGGGAAAAATCGGGCTTACGTTTTACGGCCGTGGATGATAATGAGGAAAGAAATGGGATTCCGTTAACTTCGCTAGGGATTTTGTTAGACTTTGTCGGAGAAATCGGACTTACGTTTTACTGCCGTTGATGAAATTGATGAAAGAAACGGAAATCCGTTATCTTTCTCGGAGAAATCGGACTTACGTTTTACTGCCGTTGATGATAATGATGAAAGAAACGGGATTCCGTTATCTTTCTCGGAGAAATTGGACTTACGTTTTACTGCCGAGAATGATATTGATGAAAGAAACGGGATTCTGTTATCTTTCTCGGAGAAATTGGACTTACGTTTTACTGCCGAGAATGATAATGATGAAAGAAACGGGATTCCGTTATCTTTCTCGAAGAAATTGGACTTACGTTTTACTACCGAGAATGATAATGATGAAAGAAACGGGATTCAGTTATCTTTCTTGGAGAAATCGGACTTACGTTTTACTGCCATTGATGATATTGATGATAGAAACGGGATTCCGTTATCTTTCTCAGAGAAATCGGACTTACGTTTTACTTCCGTTTGATGAAATTGATGAAAGAAATGGGATTCCGTTATCTTTCTCGGAGAAATCGGACTTACATTTTGCTGCCGTTTGAAGAAATTGATGAAATAAACGGGATTCCGTTATCTTTCTCGGAGAAATCGGACTTACGTTTTACTGCCGTTGATGAAATTGATGAAAGAAACGGGATTCCGTTATCTTTCTCGGAGAAATCGGACTTACGTTTTACTGCCGTGGATGAAATTGATGAAAGAAACGGGATTCCGTTATCTTTCTCGAAGAAATTGGACTTATGTTTTACCGCCGAGAATGATAATGATGAAAGAAACAGGATTTCGTTATATTTCTCGGAGAAATTAGACTTACGTTTTACTGCCGAGAATGATAATGATGAAAGAAACGGGATTCCGTTATCTTTCTCGGAGAAATTGGACTTACGTTTTACTGCCAAGAAGGTTCCTTTGAAAGGGGGTTAACTTTGTTTAACTTTGGTTATCCCTGTTAAGTTGAGGACTAAACTGCAGAGCCTGAGATTTTTAAAGGGAAAAACGGTCTTTTTGACCCTTCAATTTGGTCCGCGCGGATTGGGTTGAATCCCAGATGGGTTTAAATGAGGGCCGCCGCCCTCCTCTTTCTTTCTCACCAGTTTTCTGCATTTTACGAGAGAGAAGGAGAAAAAGTCGAGAAGAAGCCATTTTTGGCACAAAAAACTTCAAAAATCTTCCATTTTCTTTTATTTTTCAAGCAATGGAACACGGGGGACTTGCTATTCAAGGCCAAGGGCGCGGCCCGGTCGCGGAGAGGCGATTAGAACTCGTAAGGATGAGGAGGCATTACACACTTTCGCAATCGATTGCGGAGGAGCCATACCGCGATGCGTGGCAGCATTGGGCCACTGATCCGAGTCTCCGCACTGTATACTTCGAATCTCTTCCTTTGTTGGTTTTTGTTTGAAATTGATTTTTGGTAATTTTTCTTTTTTTTTTTTTAAGATCCGAAAATTGCATTTAAAAATCCGGAAATTATGTTCTTGGCTTTGAATTTTGGCTTTTGCATGTTGTAATGAGTATATGGGTAACCCAAATATGTACTTCGTTTGGAAAAAGAATTGGCATTTTGCCATTTTTTTTTTAGGAATTCGAAAATTGTAATTTAAAATTCGAAAATTGTGTTCTTGACATTGAAATTGGACTTTGATGGTTTGCATGTTGCAATGAGTATAAGGGTAATCCAAATGTGCATTTTGTTTGGAGAAGAGAATGGTCATTTTGCCATTTTGAAATGTGGGATGATGAAAATTTTCCCGAATCCGGGACGGACTTTTTTTTTTGTATGTAGGATTTTTTTTTTGCAATGAGGTGATGTCTCCATGAATGATATGTATGCATGCTATTTTTGTAAAAATAGGATTTTTTTTTTTTTAAAAGTGGGACGGATTCTTGCTTCCGTTGACTCCCCGTGAATGTGGAAATTCGTTTATGTGCACTTTTTATGCAAAAATGAGACGGAGTTTTTCCTTCCGTTGACTCGCTACTATTGACATGCTTTCTTCATGTATGAATGAATGAATGGTATTTGTTGAAAACACTTTTCCTTTGTGCGAGAAAAAACGGGGCTAGGATCATTGTATGCCGTTATGCTGCCCGATTTTCTTCAAAGCTTTATGTTTATGATGCATGTGTGCGCTTTTAAATGCAAATGCAAATTTTTGACATTTTTGTTTGTGTTTTTTTTTTGCAGGGCGGAGATCGCTTTGTGACGCAGCAGCTGAACAAGATGAAGACTCGGGGATCGGTGGAGTCTGTGATTTACTTGTGGGACCGGCTTCCGGTTTTGGGCAGAGGAGCGATGATGAGTCCTAGACAGATCGTCATTGAGACCGGATTGTACGAGTTCATCGAGTGCTTGAGGGGGTTGGTTAAGTTCCCTAAGAGTAAGAGTGCACTTTTCGCTTTGGCACGGCTTGGTGGGACGTGACCCACACATTCCATTTCATCTCGGGCGAGGCTACGGTTATGCCTTCGATTATCTTTGCGATCACGGGTCTGTCCTTTAAGGGACGCGGCATTGAGTGGCGTGACGGCTACGGCGATCGGGAGCTGCGGGATCTTCTAGGGTTTTCCCCATTCCTAAAAGGGGATGGGGATGGAGTACTGTTGTGGTCCACGGGAAGATCGTGGAGAGCATTGGGAGCTATGAGGCTGGGGATGAGAGGATAGGCGATGAGCAGATTGCTAGGGCCTTTTTATGGTTTGCTTTTTCGAGCACGCTATTTGGACATGCCGAGGGGACGGCTGTTTTTGCTTTGCTGAGGGCTCTGGAGGACGTGGAGAGAGCCGGAGAGGTGTCCTGGGGGGAGACCGGGCTAGCGGAGCTTTACTTCGCTCTAGACAGATACAGCTAGAAGGCTGTGAGTTCTTTCACATGCTTTGAGTTTCCTCTGGAGGTACAAGCTTTCTTTTTGCTTTCTCTCTTTTCTTTAAGCACGTATTCTTTTTCGCACTTAATTGATTTGACCTTTTCCTTTCGCAGGTATGGGCTCTAGAGTTCTTTCACGTCACGATGTGGCGGTAGCCGGCGGAGTACATCGGGGCGTATCCGGCCATGCTTTCCTGGTCCAAGTATGCTCGGGAGAAGATAGGTTCTAGGGGGCGCACGACCCTCAAGTACTCAGATTGCCTGCCTTTGACGAGGGCTGAGACAGATGAGGGGATCATATTTTACCCCTGGGACCGCTTCGACGTGGAGCAGCTGAAGGGTGCCGAGAGATGGACCGTGGAGTGGAGGATCTTGAGGGGCTTGACCTGCGACGCGTATTATCTGGGGGAGAGAGTGACGCGCCAACATGGCGTGGGTTCGCCTCCGATGGCTCCGGTGGAGCCTCCTGCTGACATGATGCATCCGAGTGAAAACTCGGAGACCTGGGATGATTATCGAGGTGGCCAGCACTTCTCGAGGTTCATGGCGATCGAGGAGTACTCGCGATTTATCTTGTGGAGGTTGAGGATGCCTCAGGTTCTTGAGAGAGAGGGGTTGGGGGTTGTGCGGTATCCTCGATCGGACTTTTCGTACGTCCAGGATGGGGTCAGATTGAGAGTACAGATCCCTATCCCTGACCGGGTTCCATGAGCTTTCCGGCCTCGTCCGGATATGAAGGTATGGCTTTCTCTATCTTTTTTCCTTTTTTTTTTGCTTCTGTATTTTATTTTCTTTCCTGTCATCATTTTTTGCCTCAATTATTTCTGACGCCTTTGTTTCCATGCAGTTCCCGGCTGTGGTCGTGGAGAAGCTGACGAAGCAGGTGATCGGGGCCAAGAGGTTCCTCAGGAAGATGGTTACTTGTGGGGCTGCTCAGGGTAGAGCGAGACGGGCACAGCCGGCACCTGTAGAGCGGGAGACTTCCCCTATTCCCTCCGAGCCTTCTTCCGAGACTCCTCTTTCTCCTCTCATAGATCCCAGCATGGTGCTGCCTTCGGACCACGTCATCCTAGGGGATTCGCATGGACAGGGACATGTCTGGCACCACGGTGGGTCTTATTCGCATGTCCAGGGATCCGACGCATTCTCGTTTGGATACGACTTCTTCGCGGATCTTGGTTTGCCATATCAGGGCGTGCCGGTTGGTCCAGGCGAGTCTTCCTCTGGCGACGAGGACGATGATTCTGAGCCCGAGATATTCGTAACTACTGAGGATGCGGGCCCGAGCCGCAAGAGGGATCGGGGGAAAGTGCCAGCCACCGAGGATTCTGACTGACGATCTTCTGAGACTGATTTCTAAGATTGTACCTACCTCTCTTTTTTTTGACAGATACAGTTTATATTTTTTTTATGCACACTCCTTTTTGTAATGATCTAGGATTTCTATCATTTTTTTATCTATTATGAATGCAATGTTGCATGAGCCCCTTTTTTTTTTTGGCAAGGGTGTGAGTGTTTGCTATATGAACTGTCTGGGCAGGTTTTGCACAGGTTTCGAGCGGCTGGGATGAAATATTCCTCCGTGGTGCAGCAGTTTAAGCTGCTGCAGATTTTTTTCTGGTGATGTCATTCTGATCCGCGCGGATGGGTTTTGCATCTGACAGATTTCATTTATTTCGGTGGTTGGATCTGGTTTGGACCATAAATGTCATTGAAACTTCATCTTCTCCAGTTCAAACTCACTGGAATTTTCGCGAGAGAAGAGAAAAACCATGGAAAATCCCAAAAATTCTCCAAAATTGTCCAAAGAAAGGCAAATGTTGTTCTTTGAAAAGTTCAAGGAGTGGTGTAGGGAGATTATGCATGAGAGAAGATCATTCTTTGAAGAAAGATACAAGATAAAGTGCTTGTGGTCTCTCAAAGAATTGGTTCCGGACTATGATCTCTTGAGAGCTTCTTCCTCATTTTGGGATACCAGAAGGCATGTCTTTTGCCTTTCTTACAATGAAGTTGTTTCGACCATTGAAGAATTTCGGGCTTTGCTTGGTGGCCCGGAGGTGGAAGAGATTGCGGTTCCTTTACCCGTGGGTGATGGAGCACCTGGGGGTTCTTCGAGAAACTTCGGATATGATCAAGCCTTGGACATTTGTCAGGAGAGGGGTTACTGTGGATTTTGATGATCAGGGCTCGTGGGAGCGTTGGATGGCTGGTCGCCAGACTGAAGATATCAGATGGTCGGTGCCTCATTGGCGGGTGGAGACTCGGAGAGTACTTCAGGATGGGTCTCACGTGGTTATGCTTCCGGGACTTTCTCATTCCAGCTTTTACATTCCGGCTTTGGTTCTGAGACAGTTTGGCTTGGAGCAGGTTCCCTTGGAGGACTTTGATGATATAGCCACTAGGGTGGTGGCTTCTGCTTCTATGGATGATCCTTCGGTGTTTTCATTTCTTTTCCGAGCATGGAGGTATGACGTCTTTCCTCCTCGGGTTATCCTCAGACGTTCGAGACCTATGTTTCTGACCACTTGGTACTTGGATTGGTACGAGAGGCATTTGGGGGAGACTCAGATGGCTATTTTGAGACGGCGTGAGGCCATTGCTGGTGCGGAGGACCTGACAGTTTCGGAGAGGAGGAGGGCCGAGGCGAGGGCCAACCCTCATGACAGGAGCGGAGATGTTGTGACCGACTATGAAGCTTATGTCAAGAGACAGGAGAGGAGGACTCCTATGTTACCAGCTCGGCTACAAGAGATGACAGATGACGCTAGGGCTACTAAGGCCCTGACAGAGGCTGGTTTGATAGATCCTGTTCCTACACCAGAGCTTGGTAGGAGGAAGATCGACATTTTTCCTGTTCAGAGGAAGAAGACCCGAAGGGGGAAGAAGAGAGGGGATGCCAGTACGAGCGGCTTAGAGTGACCTCGAGGTTTCCGAGTATCCCTTTCTTGTTGTAGCATACACATTAGTTTGATTATGTATCTTAGTTTCTTTTAGCAGGTTGCCAGTTGTAGGAATGAACCAAGCTTAGACTCATCAAAGAGCTTTTAACTGTAATGAATATGTGAATTGCTTTAGGGTTTTTCGAGACGCTTTCATGGTCTGACAAAGTATGTCTTTTATTTGTAATTTAGACCGAACCGTTTCCGGCTGCCTACGTTCCCTTCGGACAAAAGGGCTCAGGTCTCCGTAGTTGGACCTGGTTAATTTGTTTTTTTTTGGTTTTGTTTTTTTTGTGCAACCCTGTTTTTTACCTAAGTCGCCCTTTTCGGCTTTTCAACCTAGTTGGGTATTACTCTTTTAGCACTCTTTTTTTTTTGTTTGGTGCAACCCTGTCTCTTACCTAGGCCGCCCTTTTCGGGTTTTCAACCTAGTTGGGTATTACTCTTTTAGCACTCTTTTTTTTTGTTGTTTTTTTTTTTTGTTTGGATTTGACTCAGTGTTTTATGCGTAGTATCTGCGCAGCTTGTCACCATTCACCGGGTGTACAAAGGGATTTCCGTCGAGGTCTGCAAGTTGCATGGCCCCTCCGGAGAAGATCTTCTGGACGACATATGGCCCGACCCAGACAGGCTCCCATTTGCCAAGCGGGTTGATGCGGACAGGGGGTTTCTCTTTCAACACGAGATCACCTTCCCTGATCTCCCGATGCTTTACTTTCTTGTCGAAGGCTCTGGCCATTCTCCCTTGGTAGGCTCGGATATGTTCCATGGCCTTCAATCGGCGTTCATCTAGTAGAGCCAATTCATCATGGCGACTTTGGAGCCATTCGACCTCATTGATTTGGCTTTCAAGCAGTACACGGAGTGAGGGAATCTCTAGCTCGATCGGGAGCACGGCTTCCATCCCGTAGGTGAGGGCAAACGGTGTCTCCCCTGTTGCAGTTCTGACTGATGTCCTGTTTCCCAATTCTTCAGTGGCATTGCTGTCAGCGGCCTCATGACTCGGGAATTGTGTTGTTTTTGTTCTCCTTTCTCAATCATTGCTACCATCTCTTTGACTGTACTGAGATCAATCAGGTCCGGCATCTGAACTTCTTCCCCAAATAATTGCTGCATAATCGGACCATCCCAATCATCTGAAAAGACTTCCGCGGCTTTGGCTTTCGGCAATGTCAGCTCAAACTCAGGCTCTGGGCCTTCCTGGGCAGTAGGAATTGTGGTAGTAAGCTTCTCGAACTGCTTTACCAGGTTGGGCACGCCTCTGAAAGTATACTCACTCTTCATGGCAGTGGTAGCCCCGGGTATCTTGGGTAGGTCCAGAAACACACTACGGACCGGGTTAGCTTTGGCTCCCCTGAACTTGTTGAGGCTATCCTGTAGCTTCAGCCACCCTTCTGTAGGAGTGGGCTCTTTGACTGTGACATTACCCGGTTGTGTGGGACCCTTTACAAAGTAGTCAGCCAAATTAGGACTGAAAGGGAGAGATTTAGGACCATTGACGGGTGTAAGTACCCCAATCTGGATCACCCTCTCCCGAGCACATGGGAAACACCGCAGACTCACATACGCAGTCTCGAAGACCTCTGGCACTCAAAACCCTCAAAAAAACCCTCAGCCAAACCAAGGGATGAATTTTTCTTGGATAAAAAGGGACAAAAGGACCTTTTGGGAAATTTCAGGAAATCAGAAAAGCAATTAAGGTCCGTACGGACCTCTTTGTTTCAATGATTACTAAATCTCCTTAAAGTCCACAATATTCCCTCAAATACCAGAGAAATCATTACCCCCCTGCATGGTTGGTCCGTACGGACCTCTTTGCATGCTGAGATGGTCCGTACGGACCTCTTTGCAAAGGGGACTCCATCATTCCATAATATTCTCAATCATTGCTACCATCTCTTTGACTGTACTAAGATCAATCAGGTCCGGCATCTGAACTTCTTCCCCGAATAATTGCTGCATAATCGGACCATCCCAATCATCTGAAAAGACTTCCGCGGCTTTGGCTTTCGGCAATGTCAGCTCAAACTCAGGCTCTGGGCCTTCCTGGGCAGTAGGAATTGTGGTAGTAAGCTTCTCGAACTGCTTTACCAGGTTGGGCACGCCTTTTAAAGTATACTCACTCTTCATGGCAGTGGTAGCCCCGGGTATCTTGGGTAGGTCCAGAAACACACTACGGACCGGGTTAGCTTTGGCTCCCCTGAACTTGTTGAGGCTATCCTGTAGCTTCAGCCACCCTTCTGTAGGAGTGGGCTCTTTGACTGTGACATTACCCGGTTGTGTGGGACCCTTTACAAAGTAGTCAGCCAAATTAGGACTGAAAGGGAGAGATTTAGGACCATTGACGGGTGTAAGTACCCCAATCTGGATCACCCTCTCCCGAGCACATGGGAAACACCGCAGACTCACAAACGCAGTCTCGAAGACCTCTGGCACTCAAAACCCTCAAAAAAACCCTCAGCCAAACCAAGGGATGAACTTTTCTTGGATAAAAAGGGACAAAAGGACCTTTTGGGAAATTTCAGGAAATCAGAAAAGCAATTAAGGTCCGTACGGACCTCTTTGTTTCAATGATTACTAAATCTCCTTAAAGTCCACAATATTCCCTCAAATACCGGAGAAATCATTACCCCCCTGCATGGTTGGTCCGTACGGACCTCTTTGCATGCTGAGATGGTCCGTACGGACCTCTTTGCAAAGGGGACACCATCATTCCATAATATTCTTAATTATTACAGATTCCCTCAAATCGAGGAAAACTAAAATTCTGGATAACCTAGGAGGTCCGTACGGACCTCTTTGCAATTTTCTGGCACTATAAATAGAGGGCTCCCCCTCCCTCATTTTCACACAATTTCCTCTTCTCTCCTCTCCCCCCAGCCTTCAGGCACCCCTCTAAGACCCTTTGGGGCAATCCCGGCCCCTTACGGATCCTTCCGAGGCCTTTCGAGCCCCCTCGAGGTGCTCCGAAGCCTCTCCGAGCGCTCCCGCGTCGCTCCCGCGCTGCCCCGAGGCACTCTCGAGGTACTCTGAGGCCCCTCGTGGTACTCCGAGGCCTTGCCTGGTCTTTCCCAAGGTGTCCCGGCTCTTTCCGAGTCAAACCGGTAGCTTGAACGCACGCCGAAACTCTGCCCGAGTGACTCCTGCCATCCCAACGCACGCCGAAACTCTGCCCGAGTAATCCCTGCAATCCCAACGCACGCCGAACCTCTGCCCGAACGCAGCGTACAATCTCAACTCACGCCGAAACTCTGTCCGCAGACAACCGGCCCCTTCCGAAGCAATCCCCGTCCGTGTCGGAACACCATTCCATCCTCAAACACTATTCCCCAGCGGAAGACAGACACGAACCAATATTGGTAAGGCTTCCTTCCATTACTATTTCAATACATTTCAATACGTAGTGTACAATGTAGACATCCGATACAGCATGCATTTTTAAAAGCACACACACACACACAAAGCAGTTAAAGAATATTAGGGGTATCCGAAAGACTCGTTTTTATGAGGCGACTAGGGTGAGCTCTAAGATTCTAATATTCTCTTCCCGAGGAGTCATCTGACCTCCGAACTCAAAATCTCATCACACAAAAATAGTTTATTTCTAAACTGATGCCCTTTTTCAATGTTTTGGGCTTAATAAAAACGGCGTGGCGACTTTACAACTGCGAAAACAACGGCGAGACACCTCCAACACGCAAAACGGAATAAAGCCAGATGTCGGGCAACTTCCGAAAGCGACAAATGCGAGATGCACGGGGCTCCGCGCGCTAGCCGGATCCCGGGTAATTTCAGTTGGCGACTCCGCTGGGGATCTTTTTGTTTTAAAATATTTTTAAACAAAACAAAAGATTTTTAAAACAATGATGAGGGTCAAACTTTCATTTTACCCCCTTTCTTTAACTGTTATGTGTGTGTGCACGAGCTTTACTTTTTTATTTTACAAAAAAAAATAAAAATACAAAAAAAAAGCATCAATATACATCTGTGCATACATTTAAAATTCTTCAAAAACTTCTGTTTTACTCAGAAAAAGAATTTTAGAGACCGCACACTACGCGCACTGCTGCCTCGGTTACACCGCACACTACTCACTGCTCTTTGCCTCGGTTACACCGCACGCTACGCACACTTTGCCTCGGATACACTGCACACTACAACCCTCAACCCGGAGTGGTCTCAGTTGCAGTCCGTTTGGTCTTGCTAGGCCTCTCGGATGCGCACGGGATCATTCCAAACATCCCATCCTAGCCAAGCGTCAACCCTGCACGTTTGAGTCTTGAGTCACACTCTGTCCAGACTCGGTTGGTTTTACCCGGTCCGGTGTCATACGGCTGGATACATATACCATGCTTAGGCCATTTTACGAGTCAAGGCTCGGAACTCAAGATCCCTTGCGCAAGCAAAGCGATGAAAGGTCATGCTAAAATCTTGACTGATCTTGATTTCCGAAGCTACACCCGGACGATGTTCCGTCCGGATATACATCCATGCTCACATGACACCATGTCATCACGCCTTTGATACGTCGGCCATGACAATATGACCCGGCCAACGCCTAACGTCACGAGATCTCTTGCGCAAGCAAGGCAAAGAGAGGTCATGCCGAACTCTTGACACGATCTTGACTCGGTGGCGGCTCGGTTCACTATTCACATGGCTAACGCATCAAAACGAACATGACAGGCTCGGTCCTTAGGTTCGGTTTTCTTTTAGGCCGGTGGAAACCGCTTGCCCTATAGGACCCTCGCCGGGTGTCCACCCCTGGGATGTCGAAATACGGGTGCAAAACGAGGGGCTTATAGCCGCACGGATGGTCTCCCCGACCCAGGATCTAGCATAGTTGCGAAAAAGAAGAGCAATCTTTTCCAACCTACCTAGGACTCTGAGAAAACATGTTTTAAGTAAATTAAAACAACAAAAAAAAATATAAAAATGCGAAAACCGCATGCCACGTGAGCTTTTCCCCTTTTATCCCGAGAGGCCATTCCTGTGTCTAAACCTTGCCCGTCACCCCCTCTAGCAAACAGAGAGTGATCGAGAGTACCCAGGAACCCGTCTCCCAGTGTCAAAGCCGCAAGGTCCAAATTTCTTCCCAGCTCTGTCACCAGGATAGTCCGTCAATTCTCCATGGCCAAGTCAGTGGATAACAACGATGACAACGGGACCTTACCCCCAAGAAATTTCCCAACATTGGAAGAAGTTTGGCAGGTCCTCAGGGCTATTGAGAAACGCCAAGGTGAACAACAAGCTTGGATCGAAGGCACCATGCACCACTTCGGGACATTAGCCACCCAACTACCTGGGGCTTCCAAAGTCATGATCAAGCTCTGCAGCCTTCTAATGCCTCTCATTGTCTCCCAGAAGTCAACATGTTGCCCTCGTACGAACCATGCAGTTATGACATAAGGCTACAGGACCCTCCGGGGGAAAGCCTGCCCATTCAGCCTCCTGAGGTCCCGGTACTACCGCCAAACAACGAACACATCTGGTGGGACGTCTGCGATTGCAGTGCTTGTCTGGAAATGGAATTCCAGGATGAAATGAACGAGGGCCGTCCTCGAAGAAAGAAGAAGCCATCTTCTCAACAAAAACTGAAGAAGAGGTATGAATCTGGTGATCCAACAGTCGGAACCCTTGGAGAACCCTCAGGAAAGTTTGACTACTACGTCATCTACTCGGCCAAGTCTCCCGGCCCTAGCTCTGCACAAGGCCATGGCAATGTCTGCTCCATGATCAGCTGGGACGAGCTCCGCACTGCCACCGAAGGCCCGAAGGTCCAGATACCCCAACCCCTGTCTTGGGAAGATCTCAAAGCCACTATTGATGCTTCAGTAAAAGCTATGACGGTGAACGAATTGAAATGCGCAGTCTGGCCTTACGCCAATCAGGGCCCTCCCACTACAGAAATAGGCGAGACAAGCAAAACAGTAAGGCCAGAAGTGAACGTTCTGACACGTTCCGGTCAAATCCCAGTGAATCCTCCACGGGCAGACAAAAGGCCAGCCATACCTGAGCCACGAACTAAAAAGGGGCCCTACGCCAAAGAAGCTGAAACCTTGGACCCAAAGGCTGAAGATCCTGTCTTAACTCAGCTCAAGCGTACTCAGGCTAACATCTCGCTCTGGTCCTTACTCACTTCATCTTACCCGCACAAGCTCAAGTTGGAAGAAAGCCTGGCCCAGAACATGGTTCCCATCACGGTGACACCTGAGGAAGCAGTTCAGATGATTGGCAACGTTAATTACAGCAACATCATCACTTCCACAGAGCTCGACCTTCCAAAATTTGGGGCTGACCACAATGAGCCTCTCTACATAACAGTTCAACTGGACGAGCGCCGTCTCCCTCGGGTTTTGGTAGATGGGGGGTCATCCATGAATGTCCTGCCATCCAAAATGATGGATCTGCTAGGGATCAAAGCGACTGATCTAAAGCCCTCAACTCAGGCAATCAAGGCATACGACTTAACGTCCCGCCCAGTCTTGGGAATAGCCACCTTGAACCTGTGGTTCGGAAAACAAATGGTCCCGACGGATTTCCAAGTCATCGACATCCCGATCACATTCACTGCCATTTTGGGATGCCCTTGGCTACACCAGATCAATGGGGTGGCATCCACTCTCCATCAGTGTGTAAAGTTCGTCCAAGGAACAGATCTAACCATCATCTACGGTGATAGCGTAGTCACCGAAAGGACAAACGCAAATGGCGTCCCGGTCTTAGAGATCAAACACGACGATGATGGCATGATGTTAACAGGGTTCACCATCGAAAGCCCAAAGGCCCAGGTGTGCCACATAGACTTGCCTTTGATTTGGGACAAGATCCCTCCCCCGATGAAAATGATGAAGCACATGAACTACATCCCGGGGCTCGGTTTGGGAAAACGCCATCAGGGTACCCAACAAATCATCAATATCAAAAAGCAGAACACCCTCCATGGCTTGGGATACTTTCCTACTCCCGAACACATTGCGGAAGACAAGCGAGCTGCATGGAAATGCTCCACAGATAACAAAAGAGGCTTGCACGCAACCTCCGATCTTCGCCCTTACAGCTTCGACATGACCAAGTACTTCATAAAGAAAGATGACAACTTGAACACAGGAAAGGGAACAGAGCTGATCAACACCAAACAAAGCTGGCCGACAACCATGGACAAGCTTCAACAGAACATTGCAAGACTCAGGGGCCTCAAGGCAAATCCCGTCCGAAGAGCATTTCTCGACGAACCACCTCTGCCAGGACCCACGACCACCACTATTCACAACGAATTTTGGTTCGGGAAAACTCCCTCTTTGGCAGAAGAACTCGAAAAACTCTCTGTCAACGCTCCTGCCTTCAACAAGCGGGACGAGTCTGCATTCGAGCTAGTAATGCCCAAGACAAAAGCAAAAGATTCCGCAGACGATGCTTGGAACGAGCCACTGCTCCACCTGCTCTTCAATGAAGAAATCGAGATGCCAGACCTGATCGATTTTGTTTCTGATAACTCTGTGATAGCAATGATTGGGAACGGTGACACAAAGCCTTTCAAACCCCGCTTCCTATCAAGCTCATTGCCACTCAATAACTGGGCCACCTTCTCCGGACCCACCGCCAGCAAGAAGGACATGATCGAACAACTTGGTCTGACCCCTCGAGTCCTAGAGTCCAGTGTCAAAACCCATCCCGAGTCCATTATCTTTGAATTTGAGTCTCTCGAGTCATCTGATGGCCTCACGCCAGAAGATTACGAACTCATTGCCAATAATGTATTCCCGTATGCTCTTAATGAATGCTTTGATCTTTCCGAGTATCCTCTCATTGCATCTTTAACAACTGATAAATTAACTAACACCCAAACAGTTAATGACGATTCACTTGATAAAGAAGCAGACACATTAAACGAACAATACATTAAGCACATCTTTAAGCATGTTGTCAAACGAGAGAAAAACTGGGACCAAGCTGCCGAGGAGGTTTTAACCAAAGTGAATTTGGGAACTGCTGAAGAGCCAAAAGAGATGCAAATCGGAAGTTTCTTCACCGGCACAGAGCAAGACGCATTGACTGCACTGCTCAAAGAATTCGTGGACGTGTTCGCTTGGTCTTACCAAGACATGCCTGGATTAGATCCAAACATTGTAGAACACCGGATTCCCTTGAATCCCGAGGCTAAGCCCATCAAGCAAAAGCTACGCCGAATCAAGCCAGAATGGTCTTTACAAGTCAAGGAAGAGATCGAAAAAATGCTCCGCGTCGGCTTCATCAGGGTGATCGAGTACCCCACATGGCTCTCCAATATCGTCACGGTCACCAAGGCCAATGGAAAAGTGCGTTGCTGCGTGGACTTCCGAGATCTCAACAAAGCAAGTCCCAAGGACGATTTTCCACTACCCAACATCGACATGTTGGTGGACACTACAGCCAATTTCGAAGTCAAGTCCTTCGTGGACGGGTTTGCCGGCTACAATCAAATCAAGATGGCCGAGGAAGATCAAGAAAAGACAGCTTTCACAACCCCTTGGGGAACCTATTGCTACACAGTAATGCCGTTCGGACTAAAGAACGCTGGGGCTACCTACCAACGGGCAGCAACCGCCCTCTTCCACGACATGATCCACAAAGAGATCGAAGTGTACGTAGATGACATGATCGTCCACTCAAAGGGATCAGATGGACAACACCTCACAGACCTGAGAAAGTTCTTCAATCGCCTCCGAAAACACTCAATGAGGTTAAACCCTGCCAAATGCACATTTGGGGTCAGCCGAGGCAAGGTCTTGGGATACATGGTCACCGAGAGAGGTATCGAGGTTGATCCTCAAAAGATCAAGGCCATCATCGAAATGAGACCACCACAAACTCAAATAGAGGTGAAAAGTTTCATGGGCCGCCTGCAGTATATCAGCCGCTTCGTCAATCAATTGACCTCCATGTGCGAGCCAATCTTCAAACTGATGAAGAAGAACGCCGACATCGAATGGAACTCAGAATGCCAAGATGCCTTTGAAGAAATAAAGGCATACCTTGTGAGTCCTCCAATTCTCTGTCCTCCCCATGAGGAGAAGCCACTGTTGCTATACCTAACTGTGACCGACACCGCAGTGGGAGCCATGCTCTGTCAAGAAAAGAAAGAGTCACGAGTCGAAAACGCCATCTACTTCGTCAGTCAAAAGCTTTAAGGCAGCGAACTCAATTACTCAGCCCTCGAGAAAACCTGCGCAGCCCTGGTATGGGTTGTCGGAAAATAACGGCACTACATGCAGTCGCACACGGTACACTTGGTTTCCAAAATGGACCCAGTCAAATACCTCTTCGACAAACCATCTCTGTCAATGAGGCTCGCCAAATGGTCCTTCTTCCTAGCAGAGTTTGACATCAAGTACGTGAAACAAAAGTCAATCAAGGGATGGGCAATGGCTGAACAACTGGCTGATTTCCCAACCGACGAGGCTCGAGGCCCCGAACCACAATTTCCAGACGAGGGAATCTTTGCACTCGAAGGCGAAAATCGATGGCAACTGTTCTTCGATGGAGCAGCCAACAAAAAAGGAAACGACATCGGTATGCTCTTGGTCGATCCCAGGGACGAGCACACCCCAATCGCCATAAAGCTCAATTTCGAGGTAACCAACAATGCCGCCGAATATGAAGCCTGCGCTGCCGGACTACAAGCCGCATTCGAGAGGAATGTCCAGAAACTCGAAGTTTATGGGGACTCAGCCCTGATCATCAACCAAGTTTCCAACAAGTGGAAAACCATAGACCCAGGCTTGCAAAAATACCATGCCTGCATGGAGGACCTCATCACACAATTTGAAGAGGTCACCTTTCACTACTTACCAAGAGACCGAAACCGGTTTGCAGACGCCTTAGCCACCTTGGCTTCACTCGTGGAAATCCCTGACGGAAAAGCAATCAAGCCCTTCAAAGTCAGACGAAAGGAAATTCTTGCCTACTCTTGCGAGATCAAACCAGAACCCAAGCCCATCAATGAGCCATGGTATGACCAG
Source organism: Adenophora triphylla var. japonica (assembly GCA_022495995.1). Lineage (NCBI taxonomy): Eukaryota > Viridiplantae > Streptophyta > Magnoliopsida > Asterales > Campanulaceae > Adenophora > Adenophora triphylla. The sequence goes on along the minus strand of JAFEMH010001141.1, from coordinate 180,241 downwards.
ATCTTCCAATACCTCAAGAACGGGGAAACCGCCTTCATGAACGAGGAAGGCCCACACAGAGAAGGGGTCAAAGCCAAGAGCGTCATGGCCCTAAAACGCCTCGCCTCTCACTTTGTCATCCTTGGGGACATGCTGTACAAGAAACGCTACCAAGGACCACTCCTACGCTGCATCAGCCAGGAAGAAGCAAGCAAGTTCATGAACGAAGTCCACAATGGGGCTTGCGGTCCCCACATGAACGCCAGAGCCCTGATGCAAATCATTCTCAGGATGGACTACTACTGGATCTCCATGGAGGCAGATTGCATCCACTTTGTCCGAAGCTGCGACAAGTGTCAACGGTTCTCCAACCTCAATCATCTACCTCCCCACGATCTCTACTGCATGACTACGCCTTGGCCTTTTGCCACTTGGGGAATTAACGTCATCAGAAAAATTGCTCCGCCAGGCATCAACGGTCACGAGTTCATCTTAGTAGCCATCGACTACTTCACCAAATGGGTCGAAGCCAAGTCCTACAAGATACTCACCTCCAAGAAGGTCGCGCATTTCCTCAAGGAAAACATCATCTGCCGATACGGCATCCCAAATGAGGTCATATCAGACAACGGTTCACACTTTGAAGGGGAATTCGACAGACTGCTGGCCGAATTCAAGATCACACGCCACAAGTCTTCTCCCTACCGACCACAAACAAATGGCACCGTAGAAGCAGCAAACAAGACTCTCGAACGGATCATCCGAAAAATGACCACCTGAGGATGAGATTGGCCCGAGAAGCTGCACCTTGCACTTTGGGGCTACCGAACATCAGTCAGAACAGCCACGGGAGAAACCCCATTCGCCCTAACATACGGGATGGAAGCAGTCCTTCCCATTGAACTGGAAATTCCCTCACTTCGAGTGCTGCTGGAAAATGATGTCAACGAAGTCGAATGGCTCCAAAGCCGACATGACGAATTGGCTCTGCTAGACGAGCGACGACTAAAGGCCATGGAACACGTCCGAGCCTACCAAAGCAGGATGGCGAGAGCTTTCGACAAGAAAGTCAAGTCCCGAGACATCAGGGAAGGCGACGTTGTACTCAAAGAAAAGCCTCCCACTTGAACCAACCCACTGGGAAAATGGGAACCAACATGGATCGGCCCTTTCGTGGTTCAAAAGATCTTCTCCGGAAGTTCCATAAAGCTGACAGACCTAGACGACAATCCCTTCATGAATCCAGTCAATGGAAGCAAACTTCACAGATACATCGCCTAAAGAAGAACAACTGTGCATCTATTGGCACTCCATGTAGTGTCGAACTACGCAGACCTGAGCCCTCTAGTTCGGGGGAACGTAGGCAACCGTAATTGGTCTGGTCTAAAAACACACAAAAAGTCAAAAGTTTGAATGTCAACAAAGACCTCCATCAAGCTACACACTTTTCAAGAGCACGCCCCCAACGTCACCTTGACCAAGTCAAACGACGGCGGCAACATCAAAGAACATCCGAAGGTCACTCAACGTCAAACGACTGACCCATGTCTGCTTCCAAGCCAGGGGCTTGTCTTTGCCCTCACGCGCTTCAAAAAAAAAAAAGAGAGCTCGAGCAAGGGCTCACAAAAAAAAACAAAAAAAGAGAGCTCGAGCAAGGGCTCACAAAAAAAAACTCTAGCAGAAGCTACAAAAAAGAGGTCAAGAGCCCGACGCCAACAAAGGGCAAGGAAGCTACGGAAAAGGCCGTCAAAACGACTTGTCAGGGGATCATCCAACCCCTCAAACACAAAGCCCAAGCAAAGGGGATTGCCGTCAGGGCCCAGGCCGCTTCAGTCCGCAAATGCAACAGAAAGGTCCAAAGCTGGACGCCTCCAAGGTTCACAAAAGAAACAAAAAGCGAACAAGAGATCTTGCGTCTCGACTAAGCTTTAAAAGTAAATCACAAATCACTAACGGTTACAACATTTCTTGATGAGTTCAAGCACGGTCTACTCTCAAGTTCACAACATGCTAAAAGACAGCTTAATACATTTAACAAATAATGTGTTTACAATGCAATGAATGGATACCTAGGAGGTCATTCCGCGCCATCTGCGCTTGTCCCCTCGCCATTCTTCCCTTTCTTCCCTCATCCCCGGCGAGTCTTCTTTCGCTCCACACGAACCAACTCCGCGTCTCTCAGTCCGAGATCAGGGGTCCTCCCCATAGAGTCCAACAATCCAGCAGCTCTCAGGACTTCATTCGCCCGTGCTTCAGCTCAAATCTCCTCCCTGCGAGTCTGCAAAAGAGGACCTCTCCCCGTCAGTCGGTCAACTCTAGTCTCGTAGTCAAACAAAGTGTCTCCCGTCACATCCTGAGGGTCAGACCAGGCTTCGGCACTCCTAAGGCAATAGCTACTACGGCACCCAGGTCCCAGAATCGCTCCGCGCCTGCTCCCCAAAGCCGCTTGGGACTGCCCAACACGCTGCTCATACCAGGCCAAGTACTGAGTCGTCAATACGACACTCTCCCGACGTCTAAGGAGCACCACAGGAGGGAAAGCGGAATACTTCCATACCCTCAGAAAATACAAGAAAGCACCTGGAGCTGCCATACAAAGAGGAGCTATCTCCGCAGTAGCAAGGTCATCCCAGCCCAACAAAGGCTCCTGCTTCATCCTAAACTGCCGGGAAACAAGCAACGGAATATAGAAAGAAGACCAAGACAAACCTGGAACTCTGAGAACATAGGACCCTTCCTGAAAGGCCCTCCTAGTCTCAATCCCCCAGTGCGGAACCCACCAACGGATCTGATGCGTACCAAGCCGTGCCATCCATCTCTCCCAGGCGGACTAATCCATATCTAACACAAGAGGTTGCTGAGCAAATGACCACGGGCTAAACGACGTCGGAGCCTCGGGCATGGCCTGAAGTCTCTCTCGCAGCCACAAGGTGAGTAAAGCGGGGCTTCCCCCTCTCATGAACCGATCCCCAGTCGCCAGACGGTCAATACCATGAAGAGTCTCCCCCAGCACCAACGGGACAATATCCTCTCCAGCTCTGCAGTGCCCAACCACATCTAGCAAAGCGCCATCGCAAACCCCGAGGGAGCTGACCATGATAAGCGTCGCTATCACGCACAAGGCAAATGCATCCCAAGAGACATCACTCTCGTCATCAACCATGAACCGCTCTGGCAGCACAGAAATATCAATATGACCCGAATCAAGGATCATGCCCTGCAATTCTCCCAACGAAGTACGAAGAAAACCTGCAAGCTTCACGCTCACAGCAGCGCCACCAATTAAGGGAAGCGAGATGGCCTCCACCTCCGATCCTCCAATCAAAGCCCGAAAATCCTCAAAGGTAGGCACCATTTCATTGTAGGAGAAGCAATACACATGCCTCCTAACATCCAAGAACTTCGAGGCAGCCCGCAACAACTCCCAATAAGGAACCAACTCCTTAAAAGACCAAATCGAGCAAAGTCGAAACCTTACCTTGAAAGCCCGCCTTTGATGCCTCATACGGCATTGCATCCACATTTTTAGCTGCTCAAGGAAGTGTGCTTGCTGCTCCTGCGAAAGCCTTGGCAAAATTCTTGGAACGTAAGAAGAATCCATGGCAAAAATGGAGGTTCCTAGAGAAAATGGGGAAGAAAGCTCGAAAATGGCTGCAAATGGGGAATGGGGAAAGTCTAGACACTGGAAAGCATTTATTTCCTTCCCAAAAGCAAGGCTCGTCCGTACGGACCTCTTTGCAAACAAGGTCTGTCCGTACGAACCTTATTGCATCTTGGCCCCACTTTCTTAGCAAACTGGCCAATAACCACTGTCCCCAGCAGGACCTTGCTCCAAACTGCCCAAACACTGGTCAAAGCCATTTCCAGCAAGCATACACTACCCACAAACACTCTCTCAGCTCACGTGGCATGCAAAATAAAATAAAATAATAGCAACAATTCCTAGGACAATTCCCGGGAATCACAAATACGACATTACATCTTAAAATAAAATACTTTTGCCATGCAAATACAAGTGTTTTATTACAGGTACCCATAAATGTCTGTTGCTAAACAAAAAAAAGGAAAGGGGATATGGAAAGAGGGAAAGCAAATGAATCCTAATCTGACTCCTCATCATCATCATCACTGACATCCTCAAGCGAGAAGTCGGGCATCCCGGTAAAATCGCCAGTCACATCCTCAACATCGGAGTACTGAGCCCCCTCCTGAGGCTGGTACTCAAGATACTCAGAAGGATCGAAGCTGTAAAAAGGGTCAAAATAGGCATGCCCTGACGAACCCTCACCCTGTGCATCCGGTGGAGGAAAAAACTGATGAAGGGTCTGCGGTCTCTGAGCTCCCGAGGACATCCCGGCATCCATGCTATGCCGCCCCCGTGAAGGTCCCTCTTGCTGTGGCTCCGGCTCGGCTCTCGGTGGAGGAACATCTACAGAATGCCTCGAAGGCTTCGGCTCGTACGCCGGCGCACGTCGCGAAGACCGGCAAGACAGCCTCGACGCCATCTTCTTCGCGAAGGACCTCATCGCCACATAACGGTGGGTCAACATGTCCTAGGCTCTCCTCAGGACCTGCACAAGCAAGCAGCCAAAGAAACGCTCAGCAATACAGTCATACTCAAAAAAAAAAGAGAAAAATACAGAAAAGATTCCAGGATGGAAAAGAGTAAGCGCACTCACCGGCCTATCAGGATCCACTCGGTAGGCAGCAGAAGCCTGCTCAGGCACGGGTACAGACACCCTCCTCCTCGACGAGTCCCCACGAACATACGTGAAATCCGGACCAGGCACCGGAACCTCTGGGGGACCCTGCGGACCAGCCTCCCTCTCCCTCGCCAACACCTGTGGCGTCCTCAACTTCCTCCTCACGAAGGCTCCATACTCCTCTCGATACAAGACAAACTCATGGGCACTCACGCCGCCCAAATACCTCTCAAACTCCAATACATCCATATCCCGAGAATCCAACATCCCGAATGGTGGGTCCCTCGGAGCCAAGGGAAGCATACCCGGGCCATGCTGCCAAAAGACCCGCTCTCCCAGGTACATGACGTCGCAGGTCAGGCCCCGCAGCATCTTCCGCTGCGCCGTCACCACAGGAGCCCCCTCGAACTCATCAGCCTCGTATCGAACCCAGGGATACAGAACAAACCTCTCCGGGCTATCTCTCTCCAGATGCTCTTGCACCTCCCCGTAGGAAATGGTGAACTTACCCCTGCTGGTCCTCCTCTTCCTCGCCGGGCGTGCCCAGCCTAACATAGCGGGATAGGCCGCTATGGCCCCAATATCTCTATCCCACGGGAAGCACTGAAAGATCTCGTAGAACCATACCTGCGACAAAAGCAGAAAAGGCTCAGTGCAAGAGAAAACGGAAAAAATGACAGGTTGCTAATCAAAAGCAGCAATGAACTCATACCTCCAAAGCAAAATCAAAACAGACCAAAGAACTGGCCACACCCCTGCTGAACCGATCCAAGGAGAAGTAAAGCTCGGCCAGGCCTGCCTCGCCACCAAGCTATGTCACAAACTCCCTCCAAGTCAATCAAGCTCTCCAACAGAGCAAAAGGAGCCGTCATCGCATGGTTCGAGAACAAAGTCTCAGAAAGGGCAAACCACAGAAAGGAGCGCGCTAGCTGCTCCGCCGTCACCTGGCCGGTACCCCGACAGTAGGCCCCAATACTGGCCGTAATCCTCGACTCCACATTGCTATACAGCATGCCCAGGCCCCTGCGAGGAAGAGGCGCAAAGCCCAGCAGCTCAGTCAGCACGTCCTTGTAGCGTTGTGAGAAGAATTTTATCTTTTGAGTCGCCACCTATATTATTCATTTGGAAACATAGGAAATTAATTTTGAAAGAGATTTGGGTTCGGGGCTTAGGTTATGAAATGGGTAGCTCAAGGAGCATCCATTTCACCCAATCCGGAGATCGGTCTTGCTAAAGAAAAGAGAGGTTTTCAATCTTTACAATATATATATATATAATTAAAGAAAACAAGCAAACCCTAATCAATTTCTTGATTAGGAATGTCGGATTGTATGCTTCGAGATCGCCTTCATCGATTGAAGGGACTCTAGGCCAATCCTTTTGATGGGATTACACCACTCTAAAAGCCAATAGAGAGAGATTGAGAAGAAGAGAGTAAAAGTATAGGAATTTACCTAGCGTTTGTGGAGTGTTTGATTTAGAACGTGGTTCTAAGATGTCTTTTCGGTCGAGAAGTGATTTGGGCAGAGTTTCGACTCAATATGAGAGTCAAATCTTGTTGCGGACAGAGCTTCGCCTCAATCCTTGATTCGGGTTTGGATGTTTATTGATCAACAAGGTTGGTAAACAAACTTTAGGTGATTTTAGGGAGGTTTTATGAGTGATTTGAAGGAATCTTTCGTGGAGAGAAACCAACAAATTGTGTGTGTTGTGTGGAATTCTGGACCTCCGAAACAGTGGAAGTCACCAAGTATTTATAGGGGTTTAAGAGGTAGAGGTGGAGAGTTAAAATACTCCTAGAGAGCTTCCAGAACTCAAATTTGATTGGAGAACAAGATTAGATGAGGTTTATCAAGAAAAGAGGTTGAAACGGAGAAGGAGAGTGATTTCTGCACATCCTGTCGAGGGGATATCTCGCGCGAGATATGATATCTCTTGCGAGATAACTAGTCTGATGACTATTTTGTCCTCTTCAGTTGTTCCGTTAGTCAATTAGGTCCAAAACTAACGAGGTTAGTTAGAAACTTAACGAAAACATGACGAAACTGATATGCTTTCATCAAAACATAAAAGAGAGATGAAGAGTAGTGTAATCATGATTTATTGGTTCAGAATGGGGTGTCTACAGAGCCCTTCGGCGACAGGTCTTATGAAAGAAGAAGTATCATCGATAGAAAAGACATCATTCTGAACATTGGGATGGTCGTGCCGCACGGCTTCCTACGTATCTCTAAGAGAGAATCAAACCAAACGTAGTTCGACTCCAAAACACTAAAAAGGCTATTTTAGGTATTTTGAAAATCATTTTTGAAAATCAAAGAGGGATTTTTTTTTTGAAAAGGTAAAATCATACTGAGGAATTAAGGACCTGACCCAATTCTGATGATACCCGATTTGTTGATGAAGTTATTGAAGTGCGTCGCCCGAGGTTACTGACGTTGCCGTTGTTGCCGAGGTCACGGACTTTGTTGTCATTGCCGAGGTCATGGACTTTGAAGTTTGCTGCCATCACAGACTTTGAAGTTGTTGCCGAGGTCACGGACTTGAAGTTTGCTGCCATCACAGACTTTGATGTTGTCGCCGAGGTCACGGACTTGAAGTTTGCTGCCGTCACAGACTTTGAAGTTGTCGCCGAGGTCACGGACTTGAGGTTGCTGCCATCACAGACTTTGTTGATGTCGCCGAGGTCATGGACTTGAAGTTGCTGCCGTCACAGACTTTGATGTTGTTACCGAGGTCACGAACTTTAAGTTTGCTGCCATCACAAACTTTTTTGAGGTTGCCGAAGTCACGGACTTGAGGTTTGCTGCCATCACAGACTTTGAAGTTGATGCCGAGGTCACGGACTTGAAGTTGTCGGTTGAGATGGAGGTTCTGTCGGCCCCTGTAATGCAAGGATATATGTATGCAGATCTCGGATAGACCCGAAAGATTCTTACCTTTCTGTACCTGTCAGCACATAAAGATTCCAAATAGATTTTTTCGATTTTAGTTGTTTAACTGGACTTACGTGGTGGTGCTCACGTCTGTTCGTGTAAATGGCAGGTCGGACATTTTGGTGGTGAGTTTATGTATGAGTATATGGTGTATGGAAATGTAGGGACATGTGTATGGATTTGTATTTGAGATGGGTGAAATATATGAGTGAACTTGTGTTTGACAAGTTGGGACCAAATCAGGTTTTGCAGAATCTGTTGCTAGTCAGTGAGGCTGTATTGTTGTAGAATTTCGTTCGATGAGTATCCTTGTGTGAACACATCTAGGCTTGTTGCGAATCTTTATTCTGACTTCTCCTTTGAATCGTGTCTCTAGGAGGCAAATGACTACACATCTGTCGACTGTCGTAATGGCTTTATGTCCAAGGCCCTTTGATGTCTCAAGCCCCAAGCTGCTTGCAAGTGGTAGATGACTTTGTGAATAGGTTTGTGAGTCTGCTCTCTTGATTTGAAGGTGATCGAAGAAGACTCTCCTTGTTGGTTTGATTTGAAGAGGATCGAATGACGTCCGGTGAAGAAGGTTGAAGAATACTCTCCCTTTGACCTTTGATTTTTTTTAGTGCGCACCCTGGTTTTTGCCTAGACCATCCTTTTGAGTTTTCAATCTAGCGGGCATCTCTTTTGCGTCTTTTTTTTTTCTTTTGTGCTCTAACTTTTGCCTAGGTCGCTCTTTACGAGTTTTCAACCTAGCGAGCCATTTTTTTTTGAAAAGTATGTGTACTCGAAGAGAACTCAGAGGAGAGCATCTTATTGAGGAGAGAGAGATGAGATCTCAAGTTTAGTTGAGGAGAGACAGACTCTATTCTTTGGAAGGTGATCTAAGCATTGATTCTTTGGAGAAGTGTATTCTCTAATGATGAGAGAGAGAAGCAAAAAGGAAATCCCCTAATGCAGATTTGATTATTTTGAAGAGTTGAAGTAGAGATTGACTGGGGGAGGAAAGGTTAGGAAGCCCCAGTTTTGATGCTTGGATTTCAAGAGTGTGTATGAGAGCGGCTAACAGGAAGCCCCTAGACTCAACGAGAAATGCTTCTTGGCTCAAAGATCTAGAAAAAGTTATTCTACCTTTTAATGGACCGTCTATCATCTAAAAGTTTCTAAATAAGTTTTGAGAAGGAAGCCAATCATTAGTATGACTTAAGGGTAAACATTTTTCTTGATACTGAAAGTCTTCTTCATTTGTTGTAAGAGGATTCCTCTTTTCTTTTGTTGGTATCTCTTGAATCCTCTTCTTTGTGGGAGAGTCCTTCTTGCCTTTGTTGAAATTCCATCCTTGTTGTGGGGCGATGAAGGCTTGAGAGTTTTTTTTTTTTGTACTCTCAAAGCTTTGAATTGAGTAGCCCCACTCTTCTTGGGATGAAGGTTGACAGCGGCGCCTTTGGCTTTCTTCGTTTGTTGAACTTTTAACTTTCGGTAGGGGTAATGTTTAGCCCTTAAGCTTCCTAAGGACAAATTTCTTCTTAAACTCGCTTAGAAGTCTCTATTTTCGCGATGATTTAGGAAATGGAGGGTCCATTATTTTGCATGAATTAAATGATAATTATGAGGTAGAACAACCTTAGGGAAAGTGTTTAGGAAAAGAAACTACTTTAATTTATTGAGAAATTTAAGAACAGACTCGATAGTTTAGAAGACACAAACTAGAGGAGGTGAGAATTACTAGAAAGACAGAACGACTCTTCGAGTTCATACTTGGAAATTTAAAACCTAATCTACTTCTATCAAAGGAGAAAGGGAGAGGATAGTTGTAGCCCCAAAGTGGTAAGTGTAGATTTCTTCTCGGAGCTTCATCTTCTTCATGGAGTGCGAGGGAGAGGATTGGTGATGACGTTGGGACGTTCTAGATCTCCATTATCAAAGAGGTCTTGGATGATGTCCTTCAAGTGGTGGCAGGAGTTGGTGTCGTGGCCGGTGAAGTTGTGGTACTTGCAGAATAAGTGATGAGCATGGTTCGGACCCATATCCTTAGGAGGACCACCTTCCTTGGTTTGATCATTTCATTCTGGACGAGCACATCGAAGAGTCCTTCTTGAGTGATTCCTTCAATTTTTTCATAGTGCCTCTTTTTCTTTTTGGGAGGAGGGACAGCATAATACTTTCCGGTGTTGGAGTGGTTGACTGCAATGGCATTGACTGAAGCATCCTTACTTGTAGCGGGTTTGTTGTAGCGGAAGTTACTTTCCCTCTTTTTGCTTTTTAGGAAGTCGTCAATCCTAATTCCGGACTCGAGGAGTTCATTGAAACTAGGAAAGTAGTTACCGGCGAGCTTCTCTTGAAATTCATCACGAAGGCATTGAAGGAAGATATGGATTTGCTCTTTGAGAGTAGGCCTTTCGACGATTTCAGTGAGTTTGAGTCTCCATCTTCTAGCAAATTCAGCAAAGGACTCATTTGCATGTTGTTTGGTTTGTTCAAGATCCCTCCTAGTAGGGCGGTAAGTGGAGTTGTCTTCAAACTGCCTTTGGAAGACCAAACATGCGGACGACCAATCGAGCCTTGTAGTCGTAGGAAGAGACATGTACCAATCCCTTGCAGCACCTTCTAAAGTTTGAGGAAAGCATTGGGCCAAGATGGTGTTATCAACACCCATTGGAAGCATAGTCCAAGTGTAGGTCTCAACATGAGCTCGAGGACAAGTAGTACCATTAAACTTGGCAATGTCGGGTGTCTTGTACTTGCGAGGAAACTTGGTGATGGATTGTTGAAGAGCATCGGGATCAAATGGAACGAATGACCCTTTGGAAGTGTCAAGAGTCGCAAGCTTCTTTTCGAGGTAGTTCTTAGTAACATGGTCACCAAGTTTAGTAGTTTCACCACTGCCTTCTTTCTTGGTTTTAGCACCTTTGGAGGTATGTTCCTCATCATCGGAGGAGGATGAGGAAGAGGAGGAATCGGATTCTTCCTTTTTCTTGCTTGACTTCTTGGTTTTTCTATTCACTTTGGTGTAGGATTCCTCTTCGTCGGAGGAGGATTCCACTTTCTGCTTTTGTTTTCTGCCTTTCTTGACTTTCAACTCGTGGAGTTCTTTCATGAGGGCGGCCATTTGGGCATTTTGCTCATCAATTTGCTTACTTTGTTCATCCAACCTAGTCATGGCTTCGATGAGTTGGGCCTTAGCGTCGTTGATATCGGCCTCGGTGGTAGAAGGAGAAGCAGACATCGTGGCGAAGAACCTAGACGTGTAGCAACCGGGTTAAACCATGATCGAGTCCCAACAAGTCGGCTGAATAGGGTGAATGAAGGCTTTGAAGGTTTTGGCCAAAACACGAAAAGACTGAACACTTATCTCGTACGAGACAAGTAGTCTCACGCGAGACTTCACCATGGGAAGTCACAATTTTCTGATTTTAATCCCAATTTAGGTCGGACGGAAAATCCGTTTTGGGGGTTTCTAACATTCAGAATCCAAACCAAGGGACCTAGGGGTCGAAGTAATTTCAAGTAACATCAAGTTTTGTGCAATAATTTTGGTGAGAAATTTTTCCTTTTTTTTTTTAGGGACAATTCCGAAGGGACAATCATAGGGACATTTCCGAAGGGACAATTCCGAAGCGACAATTTTTTTTTGATTTCTTTTCCATGGATTATTGCACAAAACGATCTTGACAAGGGATTACAAGGACTCCAAGATCAAACCGACCGGTCACAGAGTGTCCTAAAAAGTTAATCTACATGATTATGTGGCGATGCAGGGCTGGAAGGCTAGGCTCCCCGCGATATGACAATCTAGGTGGATTGAATACGCGGAGTGGGATGATCCAACTTCGGAGAGACGGGCGACTAGGTGGTTACCGTCATCCGTCCTTAGTGTGGGTCCCGGGTTTATAAAGGGTATGTAGTGCAATGACAGTTATAATGTGAGAGTCAATTCTAGGTGATAGAGTAAAATAGAAAGTTTTATTTTTTTGAAAACAAAAGGAAAACAAATAGTGGCCGCACCAAGTGGTTGCCTACGTTTCTCCCAAATTAGGAAGACTCAGGTCGTCGTAGTTCCACATAAAGGAGAGAGAGAGAAATAAATAATTTAAATTACAACTCCCGAATCCCCAATGGACCGGACTTTAATTAAATAAAACCCAATCGTACGCAGTTTATAAATAATAATCAATTATTTAAATGAAATAAATATTCGAGTTCTACACCTTAAGGGAGGCCTTAAGATGCGGGAACTCTGCTGATAGTAAATTCTGGGATCCCACTTGCACGTTCGGCTCTCGTCTTGGATTATGAGATGAACGGGAGAAACCAGAAAGCAACCAGATTGCCGAGGCGATATCTCGCGCGAGATATGATATCTCGTGCGAGATATGCCTCATCTGAGAGCAGAAAATCGAATTCGCAATTTTATTTTTTGAAAACCTCTCTTTTAATTTTGCCGCAAGTTTAAGCCTCTTAATTTTAAGTCCCCAGCGGAGTCGCCACTGTAGCGTTGTGAGAAGAATTTTATCTTTTGAGTCGCCACCTATATTATTCATTTGAAAACATAGGAAAACCATTTTGAAAGAGATTTGGGTTCGGGGCTGTTAGGTCCCAAATGGTAGGAATCAGGCTAGAGGGGGGGGGGGTGAATAGCCCGTTTAAAACTTTTTGCTAAAACTTGTTTTGAAAAACTCTAGCTCACCGGTAAGTGATTTTGCACAGCGGAAATTAAGTTTTCAGTTTAGAGGAAAGGCAAACCGGTAAGACAAAATCTCATGCAAGTCAAGACAAAAGTTATTTCCAAGTAAGACAAACAAAATGAGCAGTAAGTGAAATCAATAGGTTGTGACCAGTTGAGAGATTATCAACTGATTACAACTACACAACAGAAAACAAACAAAGCAATAAATGACACATTGTTTGAAGAGGTTCACAGTGTTAAATAACTGCTACGTCCTCAACCAAGTTTGGTCAGAACTTGGATTTGTGAAGGTGCACTACTATATTAATGGATTCTACCTATTACAAGTTGCAAGCCAATGATTGAAAGGTTGCCAATCTAGAGGTGACCACTAATGGGTCGTGCTACAATAAAGACCTGGTGTTTTCTAGAGATGTGCTCACAAGCTGAGCTGATTTCTCTAGGGTGTTGTGTGTGAATCAATCAATGTGTTCCATAAGTAATCAAATGGAGGAACACTACAGTATTGATTGAGGTGCACAGTGTATAAGTCCTAACAGAGATGTCTAGTGAATAAAGGGACTTGCTTTGAATGCTTTGAATGCTTTGAACTAGAGAATGTGCAGGTTGGTAGTTCAAAGCAACTCACTCTCAAGAATCATAAATGCACCAACCTTCTTCAATGCTCCGGGGAAACTATTTATAGTGAACTTTGAAAAGGAGCCGTTGTCTTTGAAGAGGTTGCAATGATGACTAGATCAGGTAGCCGTTAAAGAATATTAGGGGTATCTGAAAGACTCGTTTTTACGAGGCGACTCGGGTGAGCTCTAAGATTCTAATATTCTCTTCCCGAGGAGTCATCTGACCTCCGAACTCAAAATCTCATCACACAAAAACAGTTTATTTCTAAACTGATGCCCTTTTTCAATGTTTTGGGCTTAATAAAAATGGCGTGGCGACTCTACAACTGCGAAAACAACGGCAATACACCTCCAACACGCAAAACGGAATAAAGCCAGATGCCGGGGCGTGAACGCGCTGCCTCTTGGATCCGGGCAAATTCCGAAAGCGACAAATGCGAGATGCACGGGGCTCCGCGCGCGAGCCGGATCCCGGGTAATTTCAACGGGGGCCCTTCCTGTGGCATCTTCTTTCCTTTGTAGAGCAAATTCTTTTTCTTTCGCGGTGTCCACCGAGGTGGCCTCGTATCCCAGGCCGTGGCGAGTTTTCTGTCCTTTCACCTCGATGAGTTTGTGAGTTCCTTGTTTGTGCTTCCCTAGACCGAGGCTAGGTAGATAGCTCATCTTCCTCATCATTTTCAGGACCGGAGGGATTTTATCTCGAGTGATTGTCAGATCTATGTTGCAAACTTGGGCCTTAGGAGGCTCGACCGTGAAGCCTGTTAGCATGAGGCCGTCATCATCGTGTTTGATCTCCAGAATAGGTATTCCACATGTATATGTGCCCTCTAAAGTGACTAGGTCCCCGTAAATGGTTGTTAGATCTCCGTCTGAGAGAAACTTCACACATTGATGGAGACTCGAAGCAACCCCTTTAACTTGATGCAGCCAAGGCCTTCCCAACAGGGTATTAAAGGTGATCGGGATATCGATAACTTGGAATTCCACGGGTATCAGTTTTTTGCCAAACCAGAGATCCAAAGTAGCAACTCCCAGTACTGCACGAGACGTTGAATCATACGCCTTGACTGTGAGGGAAGAAGGCTTCAAATCTGTAGTCTTGATGTCAAGCAGGCTCATGATCTTTGCTGGGAGAATATTCATTCCGGACCCATTGTCAATCAGAACCCGAGGGAGGCACCGTTCATCCAGCTGGACTGTGATGAAGAGGGGTTCATTGTGATCGGCCCCAAATTGAGGGAGATTAAGGTCCGTGAAAGTGATTATGTTCCCATAGTAGATGCTTCCAATCAGCTGTACTACGTCATCGGGAGTAGCGTCAATAGGGACCAAGGTGCGGGCCAGGCTTTCTTCCAGTTTTAGCTTATGGGGATAAGACGAGGTGAGTAGAGACCATAGAGAGATGTTGGCACGTATGCCTTCAACTGGGTGAGCACGGGGTCCTCTTTCTCAGGGTTAGGAGCTTCGGCTGTCTTGACACCGGGATTACGGTTTTCTCCGGATGCTTAATCTGCTGCCCTTTCATCTGCCTTGGGATTCCCTTGGAAGATTTGCCCGGATCGGGTCAACAGGTTAACATCCTTGTCTAGTGCTTCTTAACTAGATTTCTTCAATGCTAAGGTCGATGGGGAGCCTTTTTGGCTATCGGCCATTGGTTTTGGCGGAGTCTAGCGACGGTGAGGGGCTGAGCTTGAGCTGTACTGGCTCCTTCCTGGGCGGCCCTTATAACTGCTTCCCAAGTCACAGGCTTTTGAGTCTGGGGTTGTGTTGTTGCCCCCTGGATGGCCCACAGAGCTAGGGCATCCTCCGATTCGCCCTTATAGCCTGCATTGCCCATGGTTATCATACAACAGGAATTGCTATTTTCAGGGCTTGGCGGTTTTTCCATTTCATCCCCGATATAGTGCAGCCACTCTGGTTCCTTTCTGTAATACTCAGAGTTGGAGACGATTATAGCACTCTGTGTGGGAGGCGCATCCGGTATCATGCCGGTTTCCAGGACTTCTCTGAGAGCTGAAATACATTCGGGGAAGGTGACCTCTTCTTGGGTGACCCTGATAAGGATTGTTACTTTGTTTCGGGGCAGATTTGATCTGACCATGGTTATTTTCTCATTGGGGAGGATGGGAGTTAGTTTCCCTCTCTCTAACAGATCTTCAACTATCAGCCTGGATCGGGTGCCTGAAAACCCTTTTCCCAAAGCATGGTAGGCAGTGTTGAACTTTATGACATCCACGTGCTCAGCCCCAGGAAACTTTATGGCTTTCATATCCTCGGTTTCGTAGTAGTCTTCTTCCGAAGTTTCTTCATCCTGTGGAGTGTCCGGGCATTGGCCACAAATACATCTTACGAGTGACACTTCGTGGGGGCCCATCCCCATCGGTATTTGACCCGCATTTTCTGGTGGTCCTTCGTCGTCGCTTGCTGACAACCAACCATTGTGTCTGGCTCCCGTGATATCATTCCCGGCATGATTGTTCCAGATTGATTCCGGATCTGGGGCCTCAGTTGCCTTTTCGCTCTCGTCATCATCATCGTCATCGCTATCATCGGAATCATCTTCCCATACTACAGGGATTTCGGCTGAGAGAGGACGTCGATCAAACCCATTAGGGGAATATGGGTGCATACAACCGCAGAAATTGTCATATGCCCCCATTGCCGGAAGCGGCAATTGTGACTCCGCTTCTCCTCCCAGAAACTGCGGGGGAAGAGTGAGAGGGTGGCACGTATTTGACTCCGAGCGGGATATAGAAGGAATCCTCCTCCTCGATACTTCTTTGTTCTCGGGATCATATTCGGCCTCTCCCAAAACCAACTTGCGAAGTGTACTAGCTCCACGATGCTCTTCGGCCTCTTCTTGATAAGCCCCAAGTCTGAGCGCCGTCACGAAGCTTTCTTGCTCAATCTTCCTTGGCTGCTCTAACCATCTCGTGTAAATGGTTTTCTCATGTTTTGCCCGAAACAGCCCCAGTTCTTCAGTATCGGCTTTCCCTTCATCCGAGAAATAGCGAGCCTCATATTCTTGCAAGAAATCTCTGACATGAGACCACGGTGGGGTGACTTGTTCATCATCCTCAAGGTTGAGGGGGAATCCGAATTCAGGATCCTCGATAAGGTTGGCCATGGGTATTTGGGGACCTTCATCAGTTTCCGCATCTTCCAGGACATGCGAAGGTTCTCCGCTTTCAATCATGTTTACCTGGTTATGGTTTCTTGGCAGAGGATTTTTGACTGTATTAGGCCCCTCGGGGCCTTCCAACTTTCCTTGCTCTATCAGTCCCTGGATTGCCTTTTTCAGAGTAAAGCAGTTATCTGTTAGATGTCCATGGGCTTGATGAAAAGTGCAATACTTTGAAGTATCCACGGGAGCATTCGGATTCCTGGGTTGGAAATTCTCCAAAGGCCGCAGCAAGCCTTCTTTCACTAGTCCCCTAAAGATGTCGTTCAGAGGCATTCCGAAGCTTTCGAGGTTTATGACCCGTGGCCTGGATTCAGCTGGTTTTCTGGGAGCAAAAGGAGTTGTGTTATTACATTCCTGTCCCGCGTAATTAATCACCTCTTTGCCTTTAGCAGGAGCAGGGGAGATGTTGGAAGGAGGAACCCGATATACGTAGCGGGTGCGGCGGGCTGTTGATTGTAAGCCTTTTCAAACTTAGGCGGAGTTAACCATGACCCGTAAGTCGAGTACGGGAAGTGGCCGAGGAGGCTCTCAGATGTGGTTTCAGGCAAGACTGAAAGATGTCCAGTTGTTCCTCTTCAGAAGGAGGGATGGCCATCTCACTGAGTTTCAGATTCCACCGCTTGTAGAAATCCCCAACATTCTCATCGGGACGCTGCACTGTTGTCTGCAGGTCAACTCTATTTGTTTCCCACTCCAGATTAACTTTATACTTTTCTGTGAAGGCACTAGTGATTTGGTCCCATGTAGCCCTGGCCTCGGGTTTTAAGCGAAAGAACCATTTTAGAGCACTGGACTTTAAAGAGAGACTGAAATAGTCGGCCAACTGCTGATTGGTGCACCCTTTGGCCTTCATTGCCAAGGTATATGTATCCAGATGCGTTTTCGGGCATGCAGTCCCATCAAACAGGTCTAGATTAGGCATCACGAACTTGTGAGGCAGGGGAACAATCGAGTCCGAATCCGTAGGCCGGAAGGCAGATTTCTTAGCAGTTAATTCAGCAATCTGTGCTTTCATTTCCTTATGTTGTTCCATGAACCAAGCCAGATGAGGGTCTTGTGGTGGAACCATGGCATTTAAACCAGCGACTGAGCTAGAGAGAGGAGCTACCACTGGTGGCAGACTGGTGGAGGGAACGGCCAATCCGGGGACGTAGGTGAAAACCTGTCCTTGGCCCAAATTACCCTGGGGAGTGTGAGTAGGAGCCTGGGCGAAGGGATAGAACCTTGCGGCCTGCTGTTGATTTTCAACTGGCAAAGTGGGTGGAGGCAGTCCTGATGTAGCTGGGTAGCTTGGATTTCTGGAGTGAGACCCATAAGTAGGCTTAGGTGCGGGCTGCTGTCCCTGATTGTTGAATTGCATGGCTGTCTGGGCGATGGTGTATAACCAGGGGGGTACTGCGGTCCTGGTGATTCTGATGAAACCGGGATGGAGGTTCGGTAACCCATCGAACCCTGAGTAAGAAATGGATTTGTGAAAACTGTGTGAGGAGCAACTGAGCTAGTATCATTCTGAGGAGGGGCTCCTGATTATGGGCCCGAACCAGACTGTGGCGGCATTCCAAACTGTTGCTGTGAAGGTCCGGACTGATCGGTTCAAAACTGAGGCGGGATCCCAATTTGCTGTGGCATTCCGAGGTATCCCCAACCATGAGAAGACATTCCGTACTGGCTTTGTCCCCACTAAGGAACTGCGAACTGATTTGTCCCGTCAGGTTGCATGGATCCAGTAGTCTGAAGCTGGGAAGCTGGCTGACCCGAAGATCGAGGAGCATGGGTTCTGGTAGTGGTACCATAGGAGGTGGGTAGTGGCATCCTAGAGTAGTCGGGGCGACCAAGATTAGGATTGGGGTCTTCCTCTTCTTCCACGGTGAAGGTGCCATCAGGATTGAGGCTGGCGGCCAAACCATGGCTCTTAATAGCCTCCATAAGGCTATTTAGCTGTGCTTCCTGTCGCAATCTCATCTGTTCGGCTAACTGATTCCACTGCTGCATTCGTTTGAGGAGTCCCAGGAGGCGGAGTGGTGTTGTCCCCATCGTTACCGGCTGATGCAGACATTCTGAAACCCGGAGTCGGATCAAACGGTGAAGCTGATGATGCGCTTGACTCTTCCCAACTGATCAAACGGTGACCCCGCGCCCGAAACCAAGCTTTGTGAGGAGCTGCGAGGGAAAAGGCACGAGGGTTCAGATGTCTGGGAATGAAGGAGGGTAGGTGTTTGGGCTTTGGGCTCATGCAACATGCAGTTATTTGTTCTAGTTTACTTTAAAACGTATTTTATTAACCTAATCGGTTGGAAAAGATTGCTCTTCTTTTTCGCAAACTACTTTGGATTCTGAATCAGTGGGCCCCATCACTACGTCTATAAGCCCCTCGTATTCCACCTGTATTTCGACTTCCCAGGGGGACCGCCCCGGGCGAGGGTCCTATAGGGCAAGCGGGTCCCACGGACCGAAAAAAAAATGATTCTAAAAGTCTGGCGGGTAATCGAGTTTTAACGAGCATTCGATGTAAATTACGGACAAAGCTGACGTCAAAGTCAAGATCATGTCCGAGGGCTCGACAAAAAGTCGGCATGATTCGGACTGATAAATGTCCGCAATTGATCTTGACTCGTCGTCAATTAGGCCGTAATTAGGCATGGAATAATCGTTAATTCTTGATGACTCAGTGTCATGCTTGGAGTCAGTGTATAATTTGTGCCAGTCAGAGTCAAAGTCAAGGCGCCAGTCAATATCTGGTCAAAGCCCGCGACGGAAACCGGCAGGACTTCGACTGATTAGGGTCCCGTAAGATATTGACTTGGTATGCCGACTAAGGCATGAAAGGAAAGGTCTATACGCAGATAGGGCATGACACAGACCAGACTAAAAACCAACCGGGTCTCGAACAAAGTGTGTCACGGACAAGTTCATGGTCGACACGAGGCTCCATGGGATGTTTGGGTAGTCTCGTGCTTGCATTGAGAGGCGTAATAAGACCAAACGGGCCGCTACAAAGATTTCCCCGGGTTAGGGACGTAGTGTGCAGTGTAAGGCTAAGTGCGCGTAGTGTGCAAGCAGTCTATCTTCTTTTTCTGAGTAAAATAGAAATTTTCGCATGTGTCTTAAAGAGCATGATGCATGATTTTTTTTTCGAAAGTTTTATTCTTTTTTTTAAAAAAAAAAAATCCCCCCTTTTTTTTTGAAAGAATTTTTTTTGAAATTATTTTTTTTTTGAATTTTTTTTTGAAAGGAAATGAACACATAAGCACATAATTCAAAATTCAAACAGTTCGAGGCAACGGGTCCAACAGTCAAAATTTTGACTTTTCCGAGGCGGCCAAAACAACACGAAATGTGCAAAATCAACACACACACAACAAATGATTTCAAATGCCGGGACGGAAGCTTGACCCACAAAAGTTTTTCTTTTTTTTTTTGAAAAGATAAAACTTAGTTCGTCCCTAGCGGAGTCGCCACCGTAACGATGTGTGCCATTTTTCGAAAGATTTGGATTTTTCTCTTCTTTGAAAATCAATCGAAAAAAACACGGAGTCGCCACGCCATTTTTGTTTTAGGGGCCAAAACTTTGAAAAATGCCCGAGATTAGAGATTTGGGTTCGGAGGTCACGTTACACGCCGGGAAGAACGTTAGTGTTCACCCGGAATGCCTCGTAAAAACGAGTCTTCCAAGCTTAAAAACCATTTGTGTGTGTGTGTGTGTGTGTGTGTGTGTTCCTTTGGCCAAAATAAGTTCAAACTCAGAAAATTAAAAATTGGGAACTCTTTATAAGACATTAAAAAAATCCCATGATTTTTGGTATGATTTTTGGGTTGAGTTTTGGTACTCAAAAGATTTCTTGAAGTTGGAAACCAATTCTGCCAGAATGAAAAAGGCAGTGGTCACTTGATTTTAAAACGGATTTAAAAGCTTTAAAACTTCAAAATATGGGAAAAATCCGAGAATGAAAGTTGTTCAAAACACCTTAAATAAGGTTTATGTAAAAGTATTTTCTATTTGGAGATGATTTGATGGACCAAAACCTTCTGGAAACCTCAGATATGAAATCTGGATTTCCAGAAACTGTTGAACTGACCTTTGGGAAATAATTTGGAAAAGGGAGTTTTACTCACGAAAAAATATAATAAAAATATATCTGGAAATATCTGGATGTTGTCTACAAAAAGTATATTTTTAGTCAACACCCAATTCCAAGTTCTTCTGTGTCCAAAAAATTAGACCATGGACAGAGGTCTTAGAACAATGCTACTGGACAGCAAGATGTTCTTGAAGGAAAATGTGATTTTAAAGGGGGTATTGCATCCATGCTTGTCCCCATTTCCTTAGGCTTTGATTAGTGATCACTAGACATTTTAGTGGTGATCTACTATATCAAGCCATCCTTAGGGTACATTAGGACTTAAAGCACTTCATTTGCTTGGGAAGGGGAGATTTAACTTTGAAATCAAGATTTTATGTATGAAAATGGTTTTTAGGGTTTTGAAAATATGTTTGTAAGAAGTAAAAAATTTTTTGAAAGAAATGTTGATCTTTGTAGAGGATCATTCATGGAGATGAACTTCCATGGTGATCCTCTTAGATCTAAGGCAAGAGGAAAACAAGTTACATCTTCAAAGTATGAGATGCATGCATGGATGGGATTTAGGGTAGGGAGGAGGAGGTTATACCTATCTTCTCTTGATTTTTTGAGTTTGAGGCTTAAATTTAAGAGTGTTTGAGGCTTGAATTTGAGAGTGTTTAGTGAGTGTGATTTGGGAAAATGATTGAGAAAAAGGTGGCAATTCAAGGGAATTCCCACTGTTTTCTACAAGATTCTCGCCAAGGTGTGGCTGTGAATGAAGTTGTGGCTTCTTTTACGAGGCGAGGGGTTCAATTCATAGGCCTCTGGGAATTTCAATCTCGTCCGCGCGGATCGTCTTGAAGGCGTGCACAGTGCATTAAATCTTGCTCCGGGCTTTGGGGGAAGAATATTTTTCAAATTAAGCAACCGAGTTTTGTTCAGCGCTTCCATTTCGGGTTTTTGACCTTTCTTTTGCTTTTGTGAGATTCTTTTCTTGGTTTAACATTAAATAGCAATCCCTAATCTACCCTTGCTTTGTTATAAAAGTTAGGAATTATTAGAAATGTTAGGAATATTAGGACTTTCGTTAATTTTCTAACGAAAATACTAACAACTCAAATTGGAGCACTTACGGCCATTTATTCGGGAGGCCACATCCCATATACAATAGATCGAGAATAGATTACAAGGGAAATGGATCTGCAAGCGGACATAGTGTGTCGCGTGACACATAGTATGCACTGGCTAGATGTGTCGCGTGACACAAGATCTAACCGACAAGATGTGTCTCGTGACATATAGTGTCCATCTGCGAGACTTACAAATTTGAACACGGCGGCACCAACAATCAAAACGAGATCTAATTAATCAATCAGTTAATCTTCAAAATGAACAATTAACAACAATTCGACCAAGGGGGTGTGGATATGGTGAGATCCACACTCCCTTGGGATCTAAACACCAATTTCAACAATAATCAAACAATAAGAACTCAATTATTCAAAACAACGATATTAAACAGAGAGATTGCGATTGGGGTTCAATAATCAAGACAGATGGAGTTTGATTACTGAACCCAAGAAAGATAAAACAATGGAATTATCAAAGTATCAAGGTAGGAGAGAGAGAGAAGGGGTTGAGGGGTTACCCTTGTAGTATCCACAAATTTTATACCAAGTTTGGTATAAAATCCTTCAATCAAACTGCCTCTGGTACGAACAGAACTGAATTGGGTTGATGGATGAAGGATCTAAGAGGTGAAGGATGAATTGGGTTGAATTGGGGGGAATTGAAGGTGGATTTGGGTAGGAGAGAGAGAGAGGTATGTGTTTAGTGTGTGTGTTACGCTGCTATTTTGGCAGAGTAACAGTATGTGGAAGTTGGGATCCATTCTGAGAGGGGTAGGGTCTTATTTATAGGCTGTAGTTGATGGTCACAGTGTGTCGCACGACCTTTGGTAACCAATTTCCATGCCCCGACTTGTCGCGTGACACAAGGTGTCACCAACTGCTTTTGGCGCCAAAACTAGTTTCTGGAATATTCTGAGTAAATACCCAAAAGGTCCAAAAAGGTTTATTCCCTGGAGGTCCTTTAGCATGAGCAAAGTACCAAAGGGTACTTCCTTCGCGAGAGACTTATGGAATATTTTCGGAAGTCTCGGAATAGACCGGGAATTTACCAAAATGCCCCTTAATGCAATTTTATCGTATTAAAATGCACCTAAAAGGGTAGCGAATTGGATTGGCATACTTAAAGAGCCCCTCGGCACCGTCACTTATGGAAGAAGTGATGTTTTCGATAAAATAAGACCCAATCCCAATGAGCAGCTAGGGATAAGGCAGAGGGTTGGACAATGATCTGGTGAGATCGGATGGCTGGACAATGATCTGGGAGATCGGATGGATAGACCTTTGGAGAAAGGATTCCTACGTATCCCTGGGAGGGAATCAAGCCAAATCGTAGTTCAGAACGAAACCGACAAGAAGCAAGGAATGGTAGAGATGTGCTTTTATACCTTTGCTGTGCTTACCTGTAGCTGCCGAAGGGACTCAAGCTATTGCGGATGGTGAAAGGTTGTAGCTGTCGGAGGGACTCATGCTGCAACTTGCTTGAATGGTAGGTTGTAGCTACCGGAGGGTCTCATGCTACTGTTGCTGAGGGTCGTGGATGTCGGAGGGAATCATACCACGGGGTGTTGGTGAAGAGTAGCTGCCAGGGGACTCACACTACTGTTGATGGCGGTCGTGGATGCCGGAGGGACTCATACCACTTGGTGCTGGTGAGTAGCTGACAGGGGACTCACGCTACCATTGATTGCGGTCGTGGATGCCGGAGGGACTCATACCACTTGGTGTTGGTGAGTAGCTGCCAGGGGACTCACGCTACGGTTGATGGCGGTCGTGGATGCCGGAGGGACTCATACCACTGGGTGTTGGTGAGTAGCTGCTAGAGACTCACGCTACCGTTGATTCTGCTGGGGATAAATGTAGCTGCCGGAGGGTCTCATGCTACTATTGCTGTTGGTGGTGTTGGCTCTGCCGAGTGCGGGACGGCCTTTGTTGATGGTTGCTTGACTTTGGGGTCAGGAACTTTGCTTGGTAGGACGGGAATTTTGCTTGCTAGGGAGCGGATTTTTGCTGATGCTTAGGCGGCGGGGCCGATGGTACTGATGAACATTGCTTGGGGAGACTGCTAGATGTGGAATCTTTGTCTCAGTTTTGGCTGAGGGACAGTCCTCGAAATTTGATGATGCTCAGTTGATTATTGTACCTGCAGGGGGGAATCAACACTCCAAGCACTACATCTAACTATGCTACTCTGTTAGCAAAGATTAAACTATGTTAGCTTGTTTGCACGAATCTGTCCATTCTGGAAACGAGATGAAAGAAACGCGATTATTGTATTGAAAGGTCGGCTTTGCCGGGTTTGTACATGGGATAGTGGAGCTGTATCGGGTGAGTGTGTATGGTGATACATATGGTGGGGGGACCCTCTCTCGTGCATTTACATGTGAATGTGTGTGAGGATAGGAGACGTATTACAGCGACGGCAAGTCAGAAAGTGTCATGGGGGGTAGACATTGCAGGAACTTCGATGTTATCTGATGTTCACCAGATATGTCGCCTGACATGTCATGCCTGCTAGGCAAGTTGTGTCGCACGACTGGATGAAGCTCATAACAGGTCCCCTTTTAAAATCAGCTCAGGATTCATTTGTAAACACTGCCCTTTCAGTAGGAGGAAACCAGCAGCCCTAGCTTGACAGACAAGTGATTCCTTTGGCAAAGACTGGTACTTTCAACTACAATGGAGCATTATAGCGGCAAAGTAGATTCCCGAGGACATCAATTCCATCAGGAATTTGTTGAAATTTGGCGATTTCATCAGAAGCATTATAGGCAAGATATTGACAAGCGGTACAACATGCCATGCATTTGGCCCTTGAAAGACTGGAGGATCGACTGGGATTTGCTCCGGGCTGCATCCTGCTTTTGGGACTCAGAGCGGCACGTCTTTACTCTGTCGTATAATGATCTGCCACCAACCATGGAGGACTTCAGAGCATTGACAGGCCTGGACGAGGCGGCGATTGTAGCATTTCCCCGAGACGGAAGGTCAATCATAGAGCAATTATCAGCTTTTCTGAGTTTGCCGGCAGACCAGGTGGTACCCATGATTCTTGATGATGGGAATGTGGACTTGACTCGGGTAGCTAGATTTTGCCTTTTCAGTCCTGAGCTGTTTGATCTTTCTACATCTTTGGACATATTCATGCTGCTTACCTTGTCGGCTTACTATTTCTGTGGATATACCGGAGATGCGTCCGGGTGCATTCTTTGGAGATTGTTAGATAACTCAGGGGTGACCGAGGTGTAGACCTTTGTCAAATCCGGTCCGGCCAAGGGGAGATGGACATTGTACCATTGCTGTTGGCTGAGACCTACCATGGTATTGACAGGCTAGCAGGAGGGTCAGATTTCATGGGTGCAGGTAGCCCCACTTTATTATCTTTGTGGTTCTTTGAGAGGTTGCGCTTGATTGGGCCATTACCAGAGGGGGACAGCGATGCCTTGGGTGACCCGGCCACACAGGCTGCTAAGAGATGCGATTGCTGACAGCTGGCAGATGAGGTTGATGCGGTATGGGACTGCCGATCTGAGCTTTTGGATTCCAGCGTGGGGGCTACTGACCATGAGAGACATTCAGGATGGGTCAGTGGTAGTCAGGCTGCCAGGCTTGCATGTGTCTTCATTCTGCATCCCGTCATTGGTGAGCAGGCAGTATGGGTACCCTCAGCAGATTGTTCGGGCTTTGAGGGAGAGGCTGACGACTGATGCTGTTCCGATGGCCATGACCGAGCCCCAGACTATGCAGTTTTTCACCAGATCCTTTCTGGAGGGTTTCTTTCCCACACGAACACTTCTTCGGCAGTCTAGAAGGATTACGTTCTGAACCACGGGGTATTTGATATGGTATGAGGAGCAATGGGGTCCTGTGCAGTTAGCTATAGAGGCTCGCCGTCGGGAATACTTGGGAGCAAACTACCCGACCAGCCGGTCTTTCAGAGATACAGAGACCCAGGGGAACCCAGATAATGTTACCGGTGATGTTGCTGAGGACTATCGGAGGCAAGATATCCGGAGAGCTGCTCTGAGGGATGATCCAGAGGTGGTAGCTCGCAGAGAGGCCTTGAGACAAGAGAGGATTGCTAGGGCAGCTTTGAGGGAGACTGGTCTGATCAAACCACCGGCATGCATTATACCTGAGCTGGAGCGAGCTCAAACTGACTTATTCGACATTCCTAGGCCAAGGACTTCCCGGGGACCGAGGAAAAGGAAGAACAGAGACGCAAGTTCGGGAGCGAGAACGAGCTTCTAGACACCTTATCTGAGAGATAGGAGACTCTTTTGTTTGTACTTTGGGAAAGAGATTTATTGTATGGAACATGAGTATCCCTTGATTACTTATTGCAGACAAAATAGATGTTAGAATTTTGAAAATTTATTGCCTTTTATTCGCAACAAGTCATTTGAATCAAAAGCAGGCCGTGCTTGAACTCATCAAAAAGAATATTAACTTAAAATGAACCTTTGAAAAAGCCTTGGAACTGTAATCAAAACACATTTTGGCAGTATTGGAGATTTTGCAGCATTTTAGACCGAACCACGAGTGGTTGCCTACGTTCCCCTTTTGTAAAGAGAACTAAGGGGCTCAGGTCTCTGTAGTTCGACTCAATTAACTTTTGTGTTTAAGAAAGGGAAGATAGAAGGGGGACATAGTGCTGTAAGTGTCCCAATCTGAACCGCCAATGTTCCTTCAGCCCAATATAACGTTTTCCACGTCAAATAAACATTTAAGGGCATTTTGGTAACTTCCTAAGGCAATTTAAACAAGGAAGGACCTTAAAGGAATAACAAAATGGGTTGGATCTCGCTGGAAAGAGTGATTTCCAAGAAATTGACCAACTTTTAATTAATTGCAAACAGCCAAAACTGCTTTTCTGCAAAATCAAGCATGCCTACATTCCAATCCGCGCGGACAAGAATGTAGGCTCAGTCTCATCCGCGTGAAAATCTTTGAAACCTAATCCAGCTTATAAATTCAACCCTTCTCTCTCAGTTTAGGGAATCAACAACTTACACACTGTTACTCTTTCGAAATATCTCCAGAAAATAGCCTTCAAACACTCATCCAAACACAAGCCCTAAACACAAATCCAAACACTAAATCTTGATACTCCTCAAGTCAAACTTTAATCCAAGAAGATAGGGTGTCACCATTGGTAAAACCCTCCTTCTTTTCACTAAACTTATCTTTGTTCAAGCATCATCTTCCATAAATTTTGTTATCTTGCTATATTTCTTTAGATCTTGTTTATCTACTTGTTAAATCGTCACTATTTATTTATTTATTGTTGATCCCCCTCCCTCTAGTCCTTGGATCTAGGAAGATCTCCATGGAGTTCATCTCCATGGATGATCTTCCATGAAGGTCTACATCTTTTCTTATGTTACTCCCTAATGTCCCTTGTTTTTACATAAATTTGCTTTACTAGACCTAAGAGTGTTCACCTTGGAGTAAAATCTCCATGGAGGATCACACTAAATGGTCCACATCTTTATTTTCATCTCCTTTTATGTTATTAATTCTTATTTGCCTACTTGACCTAAAATGTTGTCATCTTGGAACCAATTTCCATGGATGACCATTTCAAATGCTCTAAATTGTTTACTTCCTTGTAAATACTTTTCCTTATGTCTAATATGTTCACCTTGGAATCATTTCCATGGATGAACATCTTTAAGACTCACAAATTAGGTCACACAAGATGTATGAGATACACTTGAGTATAGATCTCAAGGATGGTCATCTTAATGACCACCTTAGAAGATCTTCCTCTAAAAGTTGATACATCTTGACCTATTTCTTGTTTTATCAAATTTACTTTCATATTAAACCCCCCATCCCAAGCAAATGAAATGCTTTTAAGTCCTAATGTACCCTAATGATGGCTTGATATAGTAGATCACCACTAATCATGTTTAGTGATCACTAATCAAAGCCTAAGGAATGTGGGGACAAGCATGGATGCAAAATTCAAAAATTTCTTTCTATTTGGCATTTTCTGTTGCAACTACCAGTCCTGATTCTGTAAATCCAGTTGACTTTCTGGAAATTAAAAAATCAGACTGGAAAGCTGCCAAAATGAAACCTACTGCCTTATCCGCGCGGACAGGATTGAGGCTCGTCCTGATCCGCACGGACATGAATGTTCCATGGCAGATATTCTTGATTCCAGCCTTTTTCACTCACAGAAGCACATTGTTTTGATTAATTTCAGTCTTGTCCAGTCAAACTGTTTATTTCCAAAAAATCCCTTTTGCAAAACACACACACACATACAAATGGTTTCAAGTTTGGAAGACTCGTTTACGAGGCATTCCGGGTGAACGTGCTAATCGTTCTTCCCGGAGTGTAACGTGACCTCTGAACTCACTTCTCTCATTTTCGGGCATTTTTCAAAGTTTTGGCCCTTAAACTAAAAAACGGCGTGGCGACTCCGTTTGATTTTCAAAAAAAATCGGCATCATCACAGTGGCGACTCCGCTGGGGATTTTAAAAATAAGATTTACCTTTTTTTTTAAATAAAAAAAATGAAAAAAAAATGGTATTTGGTATATAGGTGGAAACCATTAAGCTTCCTTTACCGCTTCCTAACCCGAGGCTTGGGATAAATTATGGTCTAACAAAGCCACGTACCGGTATCATTTTATAAAAAAAAAAAAGGAAAGCTTTTGTCGGTCAAACTTCCATCCCGGCACTTGAAACCATTTGTATGTGTGTGTGTGTTTGTTTCCCCCGTTTCGCGTTGTTATCTTTGGGCCGCCTCGAAAAAGTCAAAATTTTGACTGTCGGACCCGTTTCCTTAACTGTTTGAATTTCGTGCTTTTGTGCTTATGTGTTTATTTGCTTTCAAAAAAAAAAAACTTTTTCAAAAATATTTTCAAAAAAAAAAAATCAGAAAAAAAAAATCATTTTCAAAATCTTTCGCATGCATCATACTCTTTAAGACACATGTGAAAATTTCTATTTTACTCAGAAAAAGAAGATAGACTGCCGCACACTACGCGCACTTGGCCTTGCACTGCACACTACGTCCTTAACCCGGGAAAATCCCAGTAACAGCCCGTTTGGCCTTACTACGCCTTTCGGTGCGAGGACGGGACTACCCAAACATCCCTTGGAGCCTCGTGTCGACCATGCACTTGTCCGTGACACACTTTGTCCGAGACCCGGTTGGTTTTTAGTTTGGTCCGTGTCGTGCCCTGTCTGTGTATACACCGTGCCAGTCAAACCTTAGTCGGCACGCCAAGTCAATATCTTTCGGAGGCCCTAATCAGTCGAAGTCATGCTGGTTTTCCGTCACGAACTTTGACCAGATCTTGACTGGCGCCTTGACTTTGACTTTGACTTGCACAACTTATGCACCGACTCCCAGCATGACACTGAGTCATCAAGGATTAACGATTATTCCCTGTCGAATTACGGCCTAACTGACGACGGGTCAAGATCAATTATGGACATTTATCAGTCCGAGCCATGCCGACTTTTCGTCGAGCCCCTTAACATAATCTTGACCTTTGACGTCAGCTTTGTCAGTAATTTACATTGAATACGCGTTAAGACTCGATTACCCGCCAGACTTTAGGATCATTATTCTTTTCGGTCGGTGGGACCTGCTTGCCTTACAGAACCTTTATTCGGGGTTACAGGTTGAGGGTCTGTAGCGTAGTGATGGGTCCCACTGATCCAGGACTTAGAGTAGTTAAAAAGGAAAAAGAAGAGCTATCTTTTCCAACCGTTTAGGTTTTAATAAAACATGTTTCAAGTAAACAAGAACAAATAACTGCATGTTGCATGAGCCCTGAGCCCAAACACCTACCCTCCTTCATTCCCAAATATCTGAACCCTCGTATCTTTCCCCCGCAGCTCCTCACAAAGCTTGGTTTCGGGCACCGGGTCACCGTCTGATCATTTGGGAAGAATCAAGCGCATCGTCAGCTTCACCGTTTGCTTCGACTCCGATTTTCAGAATGTCTGCATCAGCTGATAACGATGGGGACAACATCACTCCGCCTCCCAGGGACTCCCGGCGAAACGGCGGTGGAATCGGTTGGCCGAACAAATGAGACTACGACAGAAGCACAGATGAATAGCCTTCTGGAGGCTATAAGGAGCCATGGTTTGACCGCCAGTCTTAATCCCGATGGTACGTTCACCGTGGAAGAAGAGGAGGACCCCAATCCCACTCTTGGTCGCCCTGAGTACTCCAGAATGCCACCACCAACCTCCTATGGTACCACTACTAGAGCCCATGCTCCTCGATCTTTGGGTCAGCCAGCTCCCCAACTACAGACTATCGGATCCATGCAGCTTGACGGGACAAGCCGGTTAGCGGTTCCTCGGTGGGGACAAAATCGGTGCACGGATGTCTTCCCATGGTTGGGGGTACCTCGGAATGCCACAGCAAGTTGGGATCCGGCCTCAGTTTGGAACCGATCAGTTCGGACCTTCACAGCAACAGTTCAGAGTACCATAGCAACAGTTTGGAATGCCGCCACCACAGTTCGGTCTAGGGCAACAGTCAGTAGGCCCTCCTCAAAATGATGTTGGCTCAGCTGCTCTTAATACCTCGCCAGATCCCACAAACCCATTTCTCACCCAAGGCCCAATGGGCCATCAAGACCCCGTCCCGGTCTCATCAGAATCACCAGGACCACAGTATCCTCCCGGTTATACACCCTCTCCACAACCAGCCATGTAGTTCAACCACCAGGGACCGCAGCCCGCATTTAAGCCTACTTATGAGTCTCACCCTGGAAAACCGAGCTACCCGGCTACCTCAGGTCTGCCTCTACCTTCTCTGCCCCTTGGAAACCAATAGCAAGCTTTCGGGCTCAACCATCATGTCCAGGCTCCTACCTGTAAGTACGCCAATCCAATTCGCAACCTTTTAGATGCATTTTAATATAATAAAATTGCATTTAGGGGCGTTTTGGTAAATTCCCGGCCTATCCCGAGACTTCCGGAAACGTTCCATGAGTTTCCCGCGAAGGAAGTACCTTTCGGTACATTATTCATGCCAAAGGACCCCTTGGGAATAAAACCTGTTGGACCTTTTGGGTATTTTCCCGGAATGTTCCAGAAACTGGTTTTTGGCGCCAAAAGCGGTTGAGCCACCTTGTGTCACGCGACAGCTTGAGGCATGGAAAGAGGACGCGTAAGGTCGTGCGACACACTAAGGCAGCCAACTGCAGCCTATAAATAAGACCCTCCCCCTCTCACAAAAGGATCCCAACTTTAGCCTACTGTTACTCAGGAGGATTTGCAGCGTAACGAACCTCTCCAAACACAAACCTCTCTCTCTCCTACCTTTAACCTACCCAATTCCTCCCTTCCAAACCCAATTCTCAAGCCACACCAATTGAACCCCTTACATCAGTCCTTCCAGATCAGAAGTGAAGAATTGAAGGGTTCTATATCTAACTAGATATAGAATTCGTGGAAGCAACAAGGGTAACGATTCCCTAAACCCAATCTCTCTCTTTCTCTTGCTTAATTTCTATTAATTCTAGCATTTAATTTTGTTTGGATTCAGTAATCAGATCCTAGCTATCTGGATTACTGAATCCCAATCGCAATCTCTCTGTTTAAATTGAGTAATTCGTGCAATTGAGCCTATATTGTTGATTATTTGATTGAACTCTGTGTTTGAACCCCAAGGGGGTATGGATCTACCCATATCCACACTCCCTGGGTTGATTTAGTTTCGTTTCTGTATTTCGTTCGTAATCTAGTTAAATGATTAGATCTGTATAGCTTTCTGTTGATTCTGTGCTCATCTTGTTAAGTTTCTGAAGATGGCTCATATGTATCACGCGACACCTTTGTCTCCAAGTGATCCTGTGTCACGCGACACATGTGGTCACTGGTGCGATGTGTCATGCGACATACATGACCCATCTGCAGAGGCCCTTTTTTCCTTTGTAATCTGTTTTAGATTGTTTGTATCAGGGATGTGGCCTCCCTAAATAACGGGCTCACAATATGTAATTCTCGTTCCATAATTAATAAGATGCATTTTATCACACTTTGTTTATTATCAATATTTGCACACACTTTTGATTTACTTGGATGTTTTTGATTGAAAGACTCGTCTATGGACGAGGCGTGTTGGGTGAACTCTCGGTTCTTCCCAACACGTAACCTGACCTCCGAACTCATGTTTTCTCTCTAAACAAAAGGTTTTCAATGTTTCCTCTTAAAACGGCGTGGCGACTCCTTCTTTTCATTTAAACCGGAAACCCAAATTCCGGGCGAGCGCACATTCAGTGGCGACTCCGCTGGGGAATGTCACTTGAAAACCTGTTTTTCAAGTGTTGAGTGGGTCAAGCTTTTGTTTAGTCAAAACATCCAATACATCCATTTTGTGTGCATTATTTGATAATCATTTGTGATTCATACATCTTGTTGATTATGGAACTTGTGAGCCCTTTGTGCTTGTGGCCATTCTTTCTTGTGCATTAGTACTTGTGTGTTGTTCTGGCTATGGTAAAACAGGGGCTGATTTGATGATTGAAGAGCTGCTGGTTCAGTGACCATCCAGGTCGTGCGACACCTTTGTCTCTGGTTGTCCTGTGTCACGCGACAAAGGGTGGCCACTGAACATAACTTCAGAAGACTGGTTTGAGGGCAGTCCCTTGGATCAAGCAGGACTCATTTGATTATTGTTCCCTGTATATCTTGTGTGAGGGTGTGTGTTGTTGTTTTTCTTTTTCAAAAATAAATCTAAAAAAAATCTTGTTTTTTGTAAATAAAAGAATATAGTCATCTGCACACTACATCACTTAGATTTAGAACCCTCGGGTGCGATTGACGGCATCGCGGACGGCCATGAAATTCGCCTACGCTTGAGCGCCTGAAATCAAACCTAAACCCCTAGTGCGTTATAGGTGGCACCACACTAAACCTTACCCACGGTTGGTTTTCGATACAATGTTTTAATTACAACAAAATGAATTGTTTTTGAAAAATAGTATAGGTCCTTATACCTTCTTCCAAAACCTCACACCTTGTGGGCATGTTGCCAAATGCAACATGATTTCACGTGGGGACATGTCACTCCCGTGGCGTGTTCTAAACGAGAGATCATGCCGCATTGTCAACATGTACCGACGAGAGGTCATGCCGGATTTTTCTTCGAAATTCTTCGAAAAGACCCGTTATGCTGCCCAAATTTCCTTAGAAATTTGGACGAACCTTTTCGTTCCATAAAGATGTTAGGGTTTGGCTAGGTATCATTACCTACTATATGTTTCAAAACAAAGCATTTGATGTAATTCGAACGTTGCGTCATTAGGTTTCCCCGAGGTATAGTTAGCATGAATAAAGGCTTATCCTTTCCCAACTGTATTTAGGATTTAAAATACTAATTTATACTTGAACATAAATAAATTTGTGTTTGTGCGAGTCTGTCCCATTTCTTTCCCTCTCCCGTTACTCAAAAATTTCCCTTCCAGCACCTTATAAATCCATCTCTGCACCTGCAGCTACTACGAGTTGGATCCGCTCTTCCACTTCAGGAGGTCGTTTGGTCCGTGTGCAAGCAGTGTCAGTTGGTTTGGAATCAGAAATGGCCGGCAATGGAGATGTTTTTACGCTCGCCCGCTGGAGGCTCGGTGACGTAGGTCGAGATGGGTTTGAATGAGATGACTACGGAAGAATTGAGGGTGAGGCTGGAAGCCGCTCTAGCTCGGGAGCGTAAGGCTTGTCTCTTAGTCCAAAATGCCAAGGCTCGTGAAGAAGAAGCTCACAACCGCTTCGTGGAAGCTATGAGAGCCAAAGGGATTGCGGTACTTCGTCGGGAGGATGGTTCCTACGAAGAGATTACGGAAGATAGCCATAATGAAATCGGATCTGCTTCACCTGCTCAGCCAACCCAACCAAGCTACAATACGATGCCTCCCAGGTGAGCTATGTTCGCGATGATCAAGTAGCTTCTCCAGGGGTGGTGGCAAGTGACCAAGGAAGACTCATTCCCCCATCTTCTCAAGGGTATAGCCAGTGTCATCCAGAAGGTGTCGCAGAAATGATGGTCGGCCCGCGAATTTCTTTGATCTCACCGCTTCTCCAACTCCTAATGCTCCAATGCCACAGTTTCAAAGCATGGACCTCGGTTTCGAACCAGCTCTTCCAGAGCCTCGATACAGTGTGTATCCAGATGGTTATCGGGGTGTTCAAGCATGGTGTTCAGCAGAATGGTCCGCACGGCTCTCAGGAAATCGTATAGTTCGAGATCGGTGTCTCAAGGTACCAGCAGTTCCTGCACTCAAGACAGCTTTTCTCAACCAAAGAAGTGTTTTCCACCCTTACTCGGCATATTTATGGTTCTACCCCATACTCGGCTCCGTGTGTCGGCTCAGGATTATCTTCTCTTGGTCGCACAGCAGGTCAATCGGCACAATACGGCCTCCCGTAAACCCCGGTGGGCAATTCAACGGTTATGATATGTATGGAAACAAGATTCCTAGCCCGATTAGCTTGTTGGACAGCAATATTGGAATTCCTAGTACTTTTGGTCTCCCACCAACCGCTTTGCCCGTGGGACCTAATTCTGATTTCCCAATACCATCGTCAACGGTGGCTCCTGCAATTCCTCAGGACTTCAAGTTTGGCACCCAGGAAGTGACTGCTGGCGAAACAGATGCAAAGGCAACAGATTGATAGATTAACCGTGGGTTCTAGTGGTCTTAAAGTCGTGGATCCCGCCCAAGTGACACCTTTGCCGCACAAGTTTAAGATGCCCAAGCTAGACTTTGATGGTACCGCCTGTCCAAAGACGCATATAGACACTTATGTGATGACAATGGGGGCAATGGGCTGCACTCCCGAATTCATGGCTTCCCACTTCCACCTAACCTTGAAAGGATCGGCACTTACATGGTTTTTAGCTCGAAGCAAGAATGCCGTACTACTTGGAGCCGATAACAAAAGCCTTCCCGGAAAAGTACAAGGGTAATTTGGAATGGCGCACTACCCGGATGATTTGGTAGGAACTATCCGAAGTCGGATGAGTCAATCACGGAATTCTACAAACGTTGGAATGCTAAGCTCAACGAGTTATCGGAGCCAATCCCCCTCCAAGACCAAAAGGACATCTTTCTATCATGTGTTAAGCCAGCGCTTAGGGAAGCCATTGGGAAAGGATGGTACCCAGATCTGCGAGAGATGGTGGGAATGGGAGCAAGGAGTGAGAATAGACTGTTCAACCAAACTCCAAGTGCAAACACCAAGAATAACAAAGAAGGTGGAGGTTACCGATATCGTGCATCCAATCCCGTCTCGCCGATGGCGCCAAGAGGAAGAGAGCCGGCCAAAGACAATAGTATCAATAATCTTCAAAAGGGAGGTAACAATGTGCAGAATGTGATGAGGCTTCCACCTAGGCCACAACCGCGATTTGATGATTTGGGTATGTCAACAGAGGAAGTTTTCAACGGTTTGTTACGAACTGGCATGATCAAGCCATTGGAGAACTACAGTCCTGCTCGCCCTAATCCTCATATGGATGCTAGTAAGTATTGCCGTTTTCACCAATTTCCGGGGCACACTACGAACTCCTGCGTAACTCTCAAGAAGATAATCCAGGGCTTAGTGGATGATAAGAAAATAGAAAAATCTCCTCGCCCGAATA
The DNA here is from genome assembly GCA_022495995.1 of Adenophora triphylla var. japonica. Lineage (NCBI taxonomy): Eukaryota > Viridiplantae > Streptophyta > Magnoliopsida > Asterales > Campanulaceae > Adenophora > Adenophora triphylla. The sequence goes on along the minus strand of JAFEMH010001141.1, from coordinate 145,323 downwards.
TTGTCAACAATCCTCTGCCAAACAACAATGTGAACCTTATTGACTTTGAGAATGATTATTTTGTTAATGTATTAGAATTTGGGGAACCCGTAGTTGGGAATGATAGCAATGGTTTTAATGAGGTCGAAACCGATGTAATCTCCTTTTCTCGATGAAATGAAAGATAACTTCGTTATGTTCTCGTATCTCGATGATTTACATGATGTGAATAATATTGTTGAACTTGATGATTACGAAGAACGCTTGATCGTTAATGCTATATCTTCAATGACTCCTAGAGAATCCCCAATTTCCTTGGAAGAACTTCGAGAATAGCGGCTAGTTGGGAAGCACCTTGACCATCAATGAGATACGACAAGCGGCTTGGCCATACGGCAATCACCCCGTCCCGCTCACGTTAGCGTAACTCAAGGAAGCTAGCAAAGAGTTCGTGGTTGATGAACATCAAGAAGTTAATTCGTTGACTCGCTCAGAAGAATGTTGGGAGTAAATAATCCAGTATCCATCCGGGAAAGGGAAAGCAGCTTGTGCTCTAACCCTCGCCCTCTCGTAATCCTCACAAGGCTAGACGAAGAAGTTCAGAAGACCCGATACCGACACAGCTTGAAAAGAACGCAAGCCGATATTTCTTTTTGCGGGTCCCTACTTACATCCTCCTACCCTCACAAGTTAAAATTGGAAGAAGCTTTGTCCAAGACGAAGGTATCCGTCAACGCTACCCCGCACGAAGCATGTCGGTTGATTGGAACGGCTCAAGATGGGAATATCATTACTTTCACAGATCTTGACTTGCCCAAGCATTCTGCAAGTAAACATAACGAATCCTTACACATTACTTGCTCTCCGGGAGGGACGGCGGATTCCCCATGTGTTGATAGATAATGGGTCGCCTATGAATGTGCTCCCCGCCAAAATGATGAGTATGTTGGACATCAACGCGCGTAACCTTAAACCATCTAACCGCACCATAAAGGCTTATGATTCGACATCCGGCAAAGGTGTTGGGGATAGTCTCCCTTAATCTCGATGTTTGGAGGTAAAGAGATGATGGTAGAGTTTCGTGTTATAGACATTCTGTTACATTCTCGCATTATTGGGTAGACCCCGGATCCACGAGATTGGAGCCGTAGCTTCCACGCTTCACCAATGTTTAAAGTTCAGGCAGAAGGGGTGCCGACAACCATCTATGGTGATAGTGTTACGATCGGAGAAACCAGCCGCAAATACCTTACCAAGAATGGAGATCAAACTCGACCAAGAAAATCCAATGCTCGCCGGATTCACAATTGAGAAGCCTAAGGGGCAAGTCTCGTACCATAGATCCGACGACATCTTCGACAAGATTCCTCCCGTGTTGAAAATGCTAAGAGGTATGAGCTATATCCCCGGTCCGGGCCGGGAAAACGCCAACAGGGACCGTGTAGGCTTGTCGCTGCCAAGCAGCTAAGAGAAATAGGCAAGGTCTGGGGTATGCTCGTGACTAAGGAAGATAAGGTGTATGACAAAACCGAGGCTTTCAAAGAAAAGATGACCTCAAAGCGGCCGGTAGAAAGTACAAGAAGCCCGAAATGCGCCCGTACGCTTGGTCTCCCGAATAAGCACTTTGTCGAGAGGATGGGGATATGTTTGTTTGTCCCGAGCCAAGGCCGATTCCAGTGGAAGAAAGAATGAAGACGATCCAGAGGTTCGCCAATAGCAAGAATCCGGTGAAAGAAATGTTTGATAGTTTGCCCAAAAGGCAAGGTGTGACCGCCACCTACGAGAGCGCTACCACTTCGGGGACCCGAATATGAGAATCGCTTTGAAAAGCTTGTTCTGGATGAGCCCACAATATGTAAAATTCGCGGTGCCGACCCCCGCAGATATTGATGGGGAGTTGCGCATTTGTTTGAAGAGCAGGGCCGTCGAGCCTCGGAAGCGGTACGTCTCGCGTAAATGAGAGATGGTGCTAAGGAGCCGAATGATCCGATTGACTTTTCCTCTCGACGTGAGGTGGTAGCTATGCTAGAATTCGAGAAAGAATCTCGCCGTGGAACTAGTCAAGCCGGAGACCGCCGCAAGGACCGCGTGCACTGGACTTCGTTCCGAGGACCGGTCCGCCGACAGGAGACTATGATTGAAAAGCTAGGGCTCAAACCTCGTCCTTGTCCCTCCAAGTCTAAATTCATCCCCGTGTCTTGAGTCGCCTCCCGAGTCTCTTGTTATAGAATTTGAGTCTTCGACCGGTCTAATGTCCTCACGACGTAAGACCGTCTTCGAGTTGTAAACACCGTATTCCCTTTGCTTTGAATAAAGTGGTTGATCTTTCGAGTACCCCGTGATTGCCAATCAAACAATTGAATGCTTAACAAAAAATAATCATCAAGATTTAAAAATAATTAAGCCTAATTCAATTGAAGATAATGCGTACTTAATCGATGAACAATTTTTAGAAAAAGATTCAAAACAGCTTGCGAACAAAAGGAAAGTCGGGCCCAAGCCGCCGATGAGGTATTAACAACAAATAACTCCGGGAACACCAAGAACCCAAAGAAACGCAGATTGGTAGCTTCTTCTCCTGTGAGATGAGCGGGTCGCTTTGATTGAGTTGCTCAAAGAATTAATGGATGTGTTCGCTTAGTCCTACAAAGATATGCTGGGCATTTGGATGCTTCTATTGTGGAACACCGAATACCTGGATCCGTAAATTAAGCCGCCAAGCGTAAATTGAGGCGGATAAAACCTGAATGGTCCTTACAAGTGAAAGAAGAAATTGAAAAGCTCCTACGGGTAGGCTTCATCAAAGTAATTGAATATCCAACTTGGTTGGCCAACATTGTGACAGTCACCAAAGCAAATGGAAAGGTTCGAGTCTGCGTGGATTTCCGAGACCTCAATAAGGCTAGTCCTAAAGATGACTTCTCCTTGCCCAACATTGATATGCTAGTGGATGCAACCGCGAACTTTGAGGTCAAGTCTTTCGTTGATGGTTTTGCGGGTTACAACCAGATTAAGATGGCTGAAGAGGATCAAGACAAGACGGCATTTACAACTCCGTGGGGTACTTATTGTTACACAGTAATGCCATTTGGCTCAAGAACGCCGGGGCTACTTATCAAAGAGCGCCACTACCCTTTTCCACGACATGATCCACAGAGAGATTGAAGTGTATGTAGATGACATGATTATTCATTCGAAAGGGTCGACGGACAAAGACTTCATTGATTTGAGGAAATTCTTTAACGTACTCCGAGAGCACTCCATGAGACCGAACCCACCAAGTGTACATTCGGGGTTATTCGAGGTAAAGTTCGGGATACATGGTCACCGAGCGCGGCATTGAAATAGATCCCGTGAAGGTTAAGGCAATCATTGAAATGAAGCCACCCGTAACCGTCTCTGAAGTAAAAGGATTCATGGGTCGCCCGCAATACATCAGCAGGTTCGCCAACCAATTGACCACCATATGTGAGCCGATCTTCAAGTCGCTAAAGAAGAACCAGGAAGTGGTATGGAACGAGGAATGCCAGCTAGCTTTTGAGAGGATCAAAGCCTATCTCGTCAATCCTCCTATTCTCTCGCCCACCTCACGGAGACAAGCCTTTACTTCTATATCTCGAGTCACAGCACACTGCCCACTGGGGCTATGCTAGCACAAGAAAAGAAGGATTCAAAGGTTGAGAATGCCATTTATTTCGTCACCGTAAATTCCAAGGGAGTGAAGTGAATTACTCGCCCTCGAGAAAACTTGCGCAGCCTTTGGTATGGGTGGCTCGGAAAGCTAAAACACTATATGCTATCCCACACCGTACACTTAGTCTCCAAGATGGACCCGATCGCATATCTATTCCAAGGTGACAGAGGAAACATCTCCACCAAAGGTTGGCAAAATGGACTTTCTTCTTGGCAGAATTCGACATCAAATATGTGATCCGTAAATCAATAAAAGGATAGGCATTAGCGAACTGGTTGGCTGAATTCCCCAAGCACGTAAGATCAAGGGCCGGATCTCCGCTTTCAGATGAAGGGATCCTCGCTATAGAAAGCGGAAACAAGTGGCGCTTATTCTTTGATGGAGCACTAACAAGAAAGGAAATGGCATTGGGATGGTTTTAATAGACCCAAACGACATGCATACTCCCATAGCAATCAAGTTGAATTTCTCGGTTACTAACAATGCAAACCGAGTACGAAGCTTGCATAGCCGGTCTAGAAGCCGCCTCGAGCGACATGTGGAAGAATTGGAAGTGTTCGGTGATTCCCAATTGATAATCAACCAGGCCGCCAACAAATGGAAAATTATAGACCCATGCCTCCGTAAGTACCATGCTTACATCGCGTAACTCGTCGGCCAATTCAAGGAAGTATCATTCCAGTTCTTACCGCGAGACAAGAACAGATTCGCAGATGCTCTAGCTACTTTAGCCTCTTTGGTGGAAATCCCAAGGTAAATCAATCAAGCCATTCAGTGGTCGGTAGAAGAGAAAATCCCGCATATTGTTGTGAGATTGAGATCGAGACTGCTCGGTGAACCGTGGTACACCGATCTTTCAATACCTCAAGTATGGGGAAGCATCCTTTCCCGTGGACCAAGAAGGAGATTCAAAAAGAGTACATGCCAAGAGCTTGCAGGCCCTAAAGAGATCACAAGACAATATGTCATACTCGGCAATGAATTATGGAAGAAAAGGGAAGGTTGTCCGCTCCTACTCAGACGTAAAGAAAAGGCTCAAAGAGTAATGGAAGACGTTCACAACGGTGCTCGCGGACCTCATATGAACGCTCGATCTCTCATGCATAACATCATCAGCCGGGTTACTCGGATCACTATGGAGACAGATTGCATCCATTTCGTGCGGACTTGTGATAAATGCCGCCGATTCTCCAATCTCGAACCACATCCCTCCTCACGACTTATACTGTATGATAACTCCGTGGCCTTTCGCAACATGGGGTATTGATGTCATTGGGAAGATTTCTCCGCCTGGGAGCAATGGGCATGCATTTGTATTAATGGCCGTGGATTACTTCACAAAATGGGTAGAAGTTGCGTCTTATAAAGTGCTCACCGCCAAGAAAGTTGCCCGATTCATAAAGGAGCAGATTTTACGTCGCTATGGAGTCCCAAACGAGATTATTTCGACAATGGAACCCATTTTGAGGGAGAAACTGATCGGTTGCTCACCGAATACCGAGTCAAACGCCACAAATCTTCACCATACAGCCACGACATAAACGGTGCTGTTGAAGCCGCCAATAAGAATTTGGAGAGAATCATAAAGAAGATGGCCGAGCGAGGAAGAGATTGGCCGTAAAAGCCGCATTTAGCATTATGGGGCTATCGCACTTCAATCCGAACCGCCATCGGCGCAACCCCATACGCCCGACCTACGGAATGGAGGCCGTAATGCCCATTGAGTTAGAGATTCCTTCCTCGTGGTTTTGCTCGAGAATGATGTGAACGAGATCGAATGGCTCCAAAGTCGATATAATGAGCCGGCTCTACTAGATGAACGAAGACTAAAAGCCGTGGAGCATAACAGGGCATACAGAGAAGAATGGCCCGTGCTTTTGATAAGAAAGTGAAACCCGGGGATATCAAAGTCGGTGATTTGGTTCTTAAGATGAAGCCCTCAAATCGTAGCAAAGGCGTTGGGCAAATGGGCACCCATTTGGGTTGGACCGTTTTTAGTAAAGAAAGTATTCTCCTGAGGAGCTATGCACTGCCGACTTGGATGGCAACCCATTTCGCACCCCGTCAACGGCGACAAGTTGCGGAGGTATTTTGTATGATCGAGTCTTTCCCCCTCTAAAAAAAAAATAATATAAAAAAAATAAAAAAAATAAAAAAATGATGATAAATAAAGGCGCAACAAAATTGTCCTGCATGAGACCGAAAACCTCTCAAAAGGCAGTCCATGCAAAAATAAGGGACGCGCCCTGCTAAAGAATATACCCAGCTAGACCGAAAACCCAAAAGAGGGCGGTCTAGGTAAAAAACAGGTTGCACCATTTCCCTTCTATCTTCCCCTTTCTTAAACACTAAAGTCAATTGAGTCGAACTACGGAGACCTCGAGCCCCTTAGTTCTCTTACAAAAGGGGAACGTAGGCAACCACTTGTGGTTCGGTCTAAAACCGCTGCAAAATCTCTCTTCTACCAAAATGCGTTTTGATTACAAATCCCAAGGCTTTTCAAAGGATCATTTTGAGTTAATATTCTTTTTGATGAGTTCAAGCACGGCCTACCTTTTGACTCAAAAAGACTGTTACGAATAAAAGAAAACATTGATAACATCTATTCTCGTTCGCATTAAGTAATCAAAGGGTACTCGGTTTCCATACGTATAATTCCTACTCTCAAAACATAAAGCAAAAGAGTCTCGAGTCTCTCAAAATAAAAGGAAAATGTGTGTCTAGAGGCTCGTCCCCGCTCCCGACTCCGCTCCTCTATCCTTCCTCTTTCTCGGTCCCCGGGAGGTCTTTGGCTTAGGAATATCAAACAAGTCGGTTTGAGCCCGTCCCAATTCGGGAATAATGCGCGCCGGTAGCTCAATCGCACCCGCCTCCCTCAAGGCAGCCCCTAGAAATCCTCTCTTGCCGCAACGCCTCTCGCGAGCTCTCATCTCTCGGATCATTTCTTAAAGCAGCCCTCCGGATCTCTTGCCTCTCATAATCGCAAAAGATCGCCGGTAACATTTGCTCTGGTTTCCTCGTGCCTCTATATCTCACGAGAGTTCTACCGGACAGAGAGTCCGCTCCCAAGTATTCCGGCGGCGAGTCTCTATAGCTAGCCGCACGTAACCCCGATGCTCCTCATACCAATCCAGGATACTACGTGGTCGAAATGTAAATCCTCTAGACCGTCGAAGGAGCACACGAGTGGGAAGAAAGCCCTCCGTAAAAGATCTGCTGAAAAACCTGTATGCGGGGCTCGATCATGGACATCGGAACAAGCATCGGCCACCGCCTCTCCCTCAAAGCTCGGATGATCCGCCGAGGGTACCTATACCGCTCGCTCACCAGCTGATGGGACACGTAAAGAGGATACATGCAAACCAGTGCAACCGGACTACTACCGATCCATCCCGAATATCTCTCATGGTCCGTATATTCCAAAGTGTGAATCCAAAAGCTCGCATCGGTGGTCTCGCACCGTGACAACCTCATCCGCCAACTATCGCAACCTCGTCCCTCATCGCCTGCGTGGCCGAGTCACCTGTGGCATTGCCGTCCGACCTTCCGGTAATGGTCCGATCAAGCGTAACCTCTCAAAGAACCACAGAGATAATAAGCCGGGGCCGCTCGCTCCCATGAAGTCCGATCCCCCGCTAGCCTTGCCAATACCGTGATAAGTCTCGGCTAGCAAGTAGTGGTACAACATCCATCTCCCCTTGGCCGAACGAATTTGACGAGAATCTATACCCGGCCACCCCTCATTTGCCTAACAATCTCCAACAAAGTGCTTGAGCAGACCTAGAGCATATCCGCAAAAATAGTAAGCCGACAGTGTGAATAGCATAAACATATCTAGAGAGGTAGAAAGGTCAAAATGTACTCGACGGGACAGACGCAACCTAGCCATTCGAGTCAAATCTATGGACCCATCACCTTAATCATAGGCAATACCCGATCCGCAGTGCAGATAAAAAGTCGGATAGCCGCTCCTCAACCAACCGATCGTCTCTGGGAATGCTACAAGAGCCGCCTTACCCAAGCCTGTCAACGCCCTAAAGTCTTCCATAGTTGGGGTCAGATAATTGTATGACAAAGAGAATACATGGCGCTCGGAATCCCAGAAGCAGGATGCAGCCCGAAGCAAATCCCAGTCAACCCTCCAATCTTTCAAGGACCAAATGCAAGGCATACTGTACCGCTTATTGATAATATTTCTATGATGCCTCAGATGAAATCCCCAAATTTCGATGAAGTCCCGATGAAATTGACACTCAGTGAAGCAACCTCCTTGCTATGATGTTCCATTGCGGCCAAAAGTATCGCCTTGACCAAAGGAATCGCTTATCCGCCAAATAAGTGGTCTGCTGGGTTTCTCTACTAAGAAGACAATGTCCGCGTAATAAAGCCTAGACCGACTTTTGAAGGGCCTGCATTACGAGCCTCCTCGGTCGTGCGGCAACGTACATAATGTACATAACAGACATAACATGCTCGGGCGACATACTGGGCCGAGAGTAGACGGTGTGGAAAAGCTGCAGTGGTTACCCTGCAGCATTTTCCGACTCGCTGTTGCCATAACACATCCCTTACCCTCATACAGATACCCCTAAAAATACACTGGAGAGGACCCCCGCTATACACACCTACCCGGAACAATCCCAAAACCCCATATATAAACCCGACAAAGCCGACCTTTAACCCAATAATTGCATTCGCTTTCCCAGAACAGACAGACTAGCACAAACCAAGCTAACATACATTAATCTTTGCTAACAAGATAGGCTTGTTTAGGCGTAGCACTGGCATATGTTGTTTTACCCCGCAGTACAATAATCAATTGAGTCCCGAAGACCGGCCCTCCGACTAAGCCCGGAGAAGAAAGGAAAAAGCAAAATGGCACGTGCATCTACGATGACCCCCCAAGAAGAGCTCAACAAAACAAACAAATTCCCCACGAAAAGAAACCAATCCCGAAAAACGTAATTCCTGGATTGACGAACAAATTTCCGTAAACCAATAGCCTCGAGGCACAAGAAAGAAGCGAGCCCCAAACTGCCCAAGAAAAGCTAAGGACACCAAAGAAAAGCGGAAATCAAGCAAAGACCGTCCAACAAAAAAAACAAGAACAAAGAATTAGCGTGAGACCCCTTGCGCCTACATTCATCAACAACAAAAGCAGAGGTGGTATGAGTCCCTTTGGCATCCACAAAGATCAGCAGAGAACAGAAAAACGGAGATAACGTGAGTCCCCTGGCAGCTATACTTATCGTAACGTAATGTAAAAACGGAGATAGCGTGAGTCCCCCGGGCAAACCTATACTTATCGTAATGCGAACAGAAAAACGGAGATAGCGTGAGTCCCCTGGCAGCTATACTTAGCAGCAACAAAGAGCAGAGCAGAAAAGAGATAGCGTGAGACCCCCGGTAGCTATACTCATCCCCAATAGAGCAGAAAAGAGATAGCGTGAGACCCCCGGCAGCTATACTCATCCCCAGCAAAGAAGAAGAAGAAGTGGTATGAGACCCTCCGGCATCCACGAAGAGAAGCAGCAGTAGTGTGAGACCCTCCGGCAACTACCCTGCAAAAGAGAAGTGGAATGAGACCCTCCGGCATCCACGAGAAGAAGCAGCAATAGTGTGAGACCCTCCGGCAACTATCCTGCATGAGAGAAGTGGTATGAGACCCCTGGCATCCACAGAAGACCTGTTGCAGCATGAGACCCTCCCAAGCCTACAACTCGTCAACAGCGATAGCATGAGACCCCCCGGCAGCTACTCGCAAAAGTACCAGTTGCAGCATGAGACCCTCCGGCAGCTACAACCTGGTGTGAAAGGAAGCAACCATCCGACCACAGTAATATCGATCCCTATAGAAAAAAACAGGTAAGCACAGCAAAGGTATGAAGATACATCTCTACCCCTTTCTGGCTTATGAATTTAATTTTGGTAATTCCGAACTACGATTTGGCTTGATTCCCTTGTTCAAGGGATACGTAGGAATCCTTTCTCAGAAAGGTCCAGCCATCTTTCCCCTTTTTTACCCTTCTAGCCCTTCACCTTATCCCTTGATGCTCATTGGGATTGGGTCTTATTTTATCGACAACCCCACTTTTTCCAAAAGTGACGTTGCCGAGGGGCTCTGTAAGTACGCCAATCCAATTCGCAACCTTTTAGATGCATTTTAATATAATAAAATTGCATTTAGGGGCGTTTTGGTAAATTCCCGGCCTATCCCGAGACTTCCGGAAACGTTCCATGAGTTTCCCGCGAAGGAAGTACCTTTTGGTACATTATTCATGCCAAAGGACCCCTTGGGAATAAAACCTGTTGGACCTTTTGGGTATTTTTCCGAATGTTCCGCAACCGGTTTTGGCGCCAAAAGCGGTTGAGCCACCTTGTGTCACGCGACAGCTTGAGGCATGGAAAGAGGACGCGTGAGGTCGTGCGACATACTAAGGCAGCCAACTGCAGCCTATAAATAAGACCCTCCCCCTCTCATAAAAGGATCCCAACTTTAGCCTACTGTTACTCTGCAGGATTTGCAGCGTAACCAACCTCTCCAAACACAAACCTCTCTCTCTCCTACCTTCAAACTAACCAATCCCTTCCCATCCAAACCCAATTCTCAAGCCACACCAATTGAACCCCTTACATCAATCCTTCCAGATCAGAAGTGACGAATTGAAGGGTTCTATATCTGGCTGGATATAGAATTCGTGGAAGCATCAAGGGTAACGATTCCCTAAACTTAATCTCTCTCTCTCTCTCTTGCTTAATTTCTATTAATTCTAGCATTTAATTTTGTTTGGATTCAGTAATCAGATCCTAGCTATCTGGATTACTGAATCCCAATCGCAATCTCTCTGTTTAATCTGAATAATCAGTGCAATTGAGCTTATATTGTTGATCATTTGATTGGATTTGGTGTTTGAACCCCAAGGGGGTGTGGATCTACTCATATCCACACTCCCGGGGTCGATTTAGTGTTGTTTTCGTTTTCCATTCGTAATTCAGCTAATTGATTAGATCTGTATAGCTTATGTTGATTCCGTGTTCATCTTGTTAAGTTTCTGCAGATGGCTCATATGTGTCACGCGACACCTTCGTCTCCAAGTGATCCCGTGTCACGCGACACATGTGGTCACCGGTGCGATGTGTCATGCGACATACATGACCCATCTCATAGAGACCCTTTTTCCTTTGTAACTGCTTTAGATTGTTTGTATCGTGGATGTGGCCTCCCTAAATAATGGGCTCACAATATGTAATTCTCGTTCCATAATTAATAAGATGCATTTTATCACACTTTGTTTATTATCAATATTTGCACACACTTTGGATTTACTTGGATGTTTCTGATTGAAAGACTCGTCTATGGACGAGGCGTGTTGGGTGAACTCTCGGTTCTTCCCAACACGTAACCTGACCCGAACTCATGTTTTTCTCTCTAAATAAAGGTTTTCAATGTTTCCTCTTAAAACGGCGTGGCGACTCCTTCTTTTCATTTAAATCGGAAACCAATTTCGGGCGAGCGCACATTCAGTGGCGACTCCGCTGGGGAGGCTCACTTGAAAACCTGTTTTTCAAGTGTTGAGTGGGTCAAGCTTTTGTTTAGTCAAAACATCCAATACATCCATTTTGTGTGCATTATTTGATAATCATTTGTGATTCATACATCTTGTTGATTATGGAACTTGTGAGCCCTTTGTGCTTGTGGCCATTCTTTCTTGTGCATTAGTACTTGTGTGTTGCTCTGGCTATGGTAAAACAGGGGCTGATTTGATGATTGAAGAGCTGCTGGTTCAGTGACCATCCAGGTCGTGCGACACCTTTTGTCTCTGGTTGTCCTGTGTCACGCGACAAAGGGTGGCCACTGAACATAACTTCAGAAGACTGGTTTGAGGGCAGTCCCTTGGATCAAGCGTGACTCAATTGATTGTTGTTCCCTGTTTATCCTGTGTGAGGGTGTGTGTTGTTTTTTTTTCCTTTCTAAAAAAAATAAATAAAAATAAAAAAATCTCTTTTTTGTAAATAAAGGAATATAGTCATCCGCACACTACATCACTTAGATTTAGAACCCTCGGGTGCGATTGACGGCATCGCGGACGGCCATGAAATTCGCCTACGCTTGAGCGCCTGAAATCAAACCTAAACCCCTAGTGCGTTATAGGTGGCACCACACTAAACCTTACCCACGGTTGGTTTTCGATACAATGTTTTAATTACAACCAAATGAATTGTTTTTGAAAAGTAGTATAGGTCCTTATACCTTCTCCCTAAACCTCGCACCTTGTGGGCATGTTGCCAAATGCAACATGATTTCACGTGGGAACATGTCACTCTCGTGGCATGTTCTAAACGAGAGATCATGCCGCATTGCCAACATGTACCGACGAGAGGTCATGCCGGATTTTTCTTCGAAATTCTTCGAAAAGACCCGTTATGCTGCCCAAATTTCCTTAGAAATTTGGACAAACCTTTTCGTTCCATAAAGATGTTAGGGTTTGGTTAGGTATCATTACCTACTATACGTTTCAAAACAAAGCATTTGATGTAATTCGAACGTTGCGTCATTAGGTTTCCCCGAGGTATAGTTAGCATGAATAAAGGCTTATCCTTTCCCAACTGTATTTAGGATTTAAAAGACTAATTTATACTTGAACATAAATAAATTTGTGTTTGTGCGAGTCTGTCCCGTTTCTTTCCCTCTCCCGTTACTCAAAAATTTCCCTTCAAACACCTTATAAACCCCTCTCTACACCTGCAGCTACGGCGAGTTGGGTCCGCTCATCCGTCTCGGGAGGTCGTTTGGTCCGTGTGCAAGCAGTGTCAGTTGGTTTGGAATCAGAAATGGCCGGCAATGGAGATGTTTTTTCTAAATAAAGGTTTTCAATGTTTCCTCTTAAAACGGCGTGGCGACTCCTTCTTTTCATTTAAACCGGAAACCAATTTCGGGCGAGCGCACATTCAATTTTCCTTCTTGGATTTCTTTTCCTCGGATCTGAAGCATAAGTTGAATAGCTTCTGTATCCGGAAAATATGGACTAACATCTGGGTTAGGGCCTTTCGACCAAGGGAACATTATCCCCAACATTTCGAGACAGTGACGGTGTCCCAAAGCCTTCCAATAGGCCTCATGTATGGCCGGATCTGAAGAATCTGGACTAAGGCCAGGAAATTCTTCCCCAAACCGTTTCTTTGGCGCAACCAAGTCACAAACTTTCTCCGGCGACTCTTTCACAGTTTCATTGTTGGCGATAGAAGAATTGGGTATGGAAAATAGGGATTCGAGGTTAGAACACAGAGGAACAAATTCGAGGGTAGAACACAGCGGTGTAAATGAATCGAAATTGAGGGGAAAGCCTAGATCCCTGTCGGAATCATTTAAATCCGGCGAATCCATGGCATGAATTTAGGGTTTGTGAGGGCGGCACTGTGAGAGAAAGGAAAGGATTTACAAAGAGAGAATATGAGAATGGAGAGAGGGAGAGAGAGAGAGAGATGAAATGAAAATAGGGTTAGGGTTTGTTATCCGAAAATGGGTTTGGTTTGATGGATGTAATTGAGCCAGTCAAAGTTGCTTTTGATTTAATTAGGGAGGGTTAATTGGGTTGGGTCTTAATTTAGTTTTATTAGTGATAATTGGGTTGGGGCGTTTCCTCAGCAGCGACGCGCTATACTTCAAAGACCTGGGTGTAGTGATAAGTATGCAAAGGTTGCTAGGTCGTCGCCCGGAAGCGACGCGCCATCTCTTCGCCCGGGGGTGGTGTCAAATATGCAAGGGTGCGCTACACTTCAAAGACCTGAGTGTAGTGATAAGTATGCAAAGGTTGCTAGGTCGTCGCCCGGAAGCGACGCGCCATCTCTTCGCACGGGGGTGGTGTCAAATATGCAAGGGTTTCCGCATTGCGGACGAGTGCGGGTAAAGAAGCTAGTCCATGGTAGGTGTAAGGGTAGTGGGATGCGCTTTGGAACTTGGAACATTGGATCATTGACAGGGAGATCAGCAGAGGTGGTGGAAGTTATGAGGAGGAGGAAGATTCACATAATGTGTTTACAGGAAACTAAGTGGGTTGGAGAGAAAGCAAAAGAAATATCGCCTTGGGGTTTTAAGCTTTCACTACAAGGAAAACCGGATTTAGAGACGGAAATTTAGAGACGGACGAAATCTGTAGCTAATTTGGCAACAGATTAGAGACAGAACCAAAAATCAGAGACGGATTCGGATTCCGTCTCTAAATTAGAGACGGATTCAGATTTCGTCTCTAATTCAGAGACGGAATATGAATCCGTCTCTAATTCAGAGACGTAAACTGAATCCGTCTCTAATTCAGAGACGGAATCCGAATTCGTCTCTAATTCAGAGACGAAATCTGATTCCGTCTCTAATTTAGAGACGGATTCAGATTTCGTCTCTAAATTTTAGAGACGGGTTTTGTATCCGTCTCTGAAATAGAGACAGATTCAGAATCCGTCTCTAAATTAGAGACAGATTCAGAATCCGTCTCTAAACTTTAGAGACAGATTTTAACCCGTTTCTAATTTAGAGACAGATTTTTGAATCCGTCTCTAATTTAGTGACAGATACTAAATCTGTCTCTAAATTTAGACATATTTTTTAATCCGTCTCTAATTTAGTGACAGATTCAACATCTGTCTCTAAAATTTAGAGACAGATTTAGTATCCGTCTCTAAATTTGACTTTTCTTCTATATACTTTCATTTGTTTAGTTTTTTTCTATCTTTTTTTATATAACTTTTTCTAAAAAAAACCACTAATTAACAAAGGCTAAAATATTGTTTTCTAGTCAATAAAAATTTAAAAAAAAATAAATAAATATAGGGTAGTCCGTCCCTCTTTTGACTTTTCTTCTATATACTTTCATTTGTTTAGTTTTTTTCTATCTTTTTTTCTATAACTTTTTCTAAAAAAAATCACCGATTAACAAAGGCTAAAATATTGTTTTCTAGTCAATAAAAAATTTTTAAAAAAATAAAAAATAAATGTAGGATAGTCCGTCCCTCTTTTGACTTTTCTTATATATACTTTCATTTGTTTAGTTTTTTTCTATCTTTTTTTCTATAACTTTTTCTAAAAAAACCATTGATTAACAAAGGCTAAAATATTGTTTTCTAGTCAATAAAAAAATTTTAAAAAAATAAATATAGGGTAGTCCGTCCCTCTTTTGACTTTTCTTCTATATACTTTCATTTGTTTAGTTTTTTTCTATCTTTTTTTCTATAACTTTTTCTAAAAAAAATCACTGATTAACAAAGGCTAAAATATTGTTTTCTAGTCAATAAAATTTTTTTAAAAAAATAAAAAATAATTATAGGGTAGTCCGTCCCTCTTTTGACTTTTCTTCTATATACTTTCATTTGTTTAGTTTTTTTCTATCTTTTTTTCTATAACTTTTTCTAAAAAAATCACCAATTAACAAAGGCTAAAATATTGTTTTCTAGTCAATAAATTTTTTTAAAAAAAATAAAAAATAAATATAGGGTAGTCCGTCCCTCTTTTGACTTTTCTTCTATATACTTTCATTTGTTTAGTTTTTTTCTATCTTTTTTTATATAACTTTTTCTAAAAAAAATCACTGATTAACAAAGGCTAAAATATTGTTTTCTAGTCAATAAAAAATTTTTAAAAAATAAAAAATAAATATAGGATAGTCCGTCCCTCTTTTGACTTTTCTTCTATATAGGGGTTAGGGTATAGGGTTTAGGGTTTAGGGTTTAAGGTATAGGGTATAGGGTTTAGGGTATAGGGTTTAGGGTATAGGGTTTAGGGTTTAGGGGTTAGGGTTTAGGGTTTAGGGGTTAGAGGTTAGGGCTTAGGGTTTAGGGTTTAGGGTTTAGGGTTTAGGGTTTAGGGGTTAGGGTATAGGGTATAGGGTTTAGGGTTTAGGGTATAGGGTTTAGGGTTTAAGGTTTAGGGTATAGGGATTAGGGTTTAAGGTTTTTTTTTTTTAAGGGTTAGGGTTTAGGGGTTAGAGGTTAGGGTTTAGGATTTAGGGTCTAGGGTTTAGGGTTTAGGGTTTAGGGGTTAGGGTTTAGGGGTTAGGATTTAGGGTTTAGGGGTTAGGGTATAGGGTATAGGATTTAGGGTTTAGGGTATAGGGGTTAGGGTTCAAGGTATAGGATTTGGGGTTTAAACCCTAAATCCTATACCCTATACCCTAAACCCTAAACCCTAACCCCTAAACCCTATACCCTAAACCCTAAACCCTAAACCCTATACCCTAAACCCTAAACCCTAAACCCTATACTCTAACCCCTAACCCCTAAACCCTATATCCTAAACCCTAATCCCTAACCCCTAACCCCTAACCCCTAAACCCTAAACCCTAACCCCTAAATCCTATACCCTAACCCCTAAATAATGGCACATATTTGTAACTCAATTTTCATTTGGATTTTGAGGAAAGTCATCAAGATGAAAAACACTTTAAATGTCATTTAGAATGTAGAAAAAAATTAAAAAAAAAATAAACGAGTTAGCCGTATACCATTTTCACAAGATCGGGACACATTCCTTAAAACTCTAAATAATGGCACATATTTGAAACTCAATTTCCATTTGGATTTTGAGGAAAGTCATCAAGATGAAAAACACTTTAAATGTCATTTAGAATGTAGAAAAAAATAAAAAAAAATAAACGAGGTAGTCGTATACCATTTTCACAAGATCGGGACACATTCCTTAAAACCCTAAATAATGGCACATATTTGAAACTCAATTTCCATTTGAATTTTGAGAAAAGTCATAGAGATGAAAAACACTTTAAATGTCATTTAGAATGTATAAAAAAATTTAAAAAAAATAAACGAGGTAGCCGTATACCATTTTCACAAGATCGGGACACATAAAACCCTAAAAACACTAAATAATGACACATATTTGTAACTCAATTTCCATTTGGATTTTGAGAAAAGTCATCAAGATGAAAAACACTTTAAATATCATTTAGAATGTAGAAAAAAATTAAAAAAAAATAAACGAGATAGCCGTATACCATTTTCACAAGATCGGGACACATTCCTTAAAACCCTAAATAATGGCACATATTTGTAACTCAATTTCCATTTGGATTTTGAGGAAAGTCATAAAGATGAAAAACACTTTAAATGTCATTTAGAATGTAGAAAAAAATATAAAAAAAATAAACGAGGTAGCCGTATACCATTTTGACAATAACATCATTATTAGTCTTATTATTAAGTATTATTACTAATTACTATTTTCTTTAAAGATTAAATTATTGTTATTGTTAATAAGTATTTTTTTATAATTTATTAATTTCAATTATTACTTAGGTATATTAATATTTCTTAGAAGTTTAAATTATTAAATTATTATTAATAAATATAAAATATTTAAATTAATGAATATTATTATTAATTAATAACATTATTATTTTTGATGTTATATATTATTACTAGTTATTATTAATATTATTATTAATTATATAATAATAATTTTTAATATATTCAATTATATAATTTAATAATTAACAATAACATCATTATTAGTCTTATTATTAAGTATTATTACTAATTATATGATAATGTTATTATTCTTGATATTAGGCATATTACTATAACTAAAATTTTGGATAAATCAATAAAAGATATAAATATTTTAGATAACTTTTTATAAATTTCAGTAATAAAAAAAATCTAAAATATTTTTTCCTATTCAATAAAAAATAATAAAAATTTCTAATTATTATTAATACTATTATTAATATTATTACTGATTATATAATTAATATTAATATTAATTAATTAATTATATAATTAATAATTTATTAATAAATATTATTAATAATAAATATTATTATTCTTAATATTAGGCATAAATATTTTAGTTATTGTATAATATAGTGTGAAATAAATATAAGTACGTGTGATGTGGCATTGTTTGATTGGATTTTAAAATTTCACGCGGATTATGGCCAAAGCAAGATCCAACCGTTCATAACAATAAATCGAATTGCCCATATTAATCCACACAAACCCATTTACTCCCTTCCCTATTTCTCTCTCTCTCTCTTCATTTTGAATTACAAATTACAGAGGCACGGTTTCTCTCTCTCATTTCCCTCAGCCCTCACCGTCTTCTTCACGTCGCCGGCGCCATCACAGATGCAGAGATCTTCGACCTCCGTCACTCTCTCTATTTCTCTCCCTTCAACAAACACAAACGCCTCCCCCTTCCCTATTATAGCTTCACCTTCCGCCGCCACCACTACCGTGACCTATGGCGCTGAGAAGAAGCCGGCTGAGGAGAAGAAATTCCCATGTCGCCGAGAAAGCTCCGGCAGAGAAGAAACCCAAGGCCGGGATTCACGGCGGAGAAACAGTGAACTCAACCCTATCGGAGGAGGTAAAATCCCTAATTTTCGATCTCTCTATTGATCTGTATGTTTATATCTGTGTATATATTTACTGAATCTTCGAAATTGAATTCACATTTCGCCGGAATTTGCAGCGGTGTCTCGCCAACGTCCTATTCCGCCGCCACACCGATTCTTCTTCACACGCCATGGCCACCGTCCCACGATTACACGCAACCGTGGCATTCGGTTTGATTTTGGTTTTGCTTGAGATTTTGTAAACCCAGATTTGAGTGTTTTGATTTCGATTTTGCCTTAATTTTGGAAACTCAGTTTTCGATTTGCTTGAATTTTGATTTTGATTTTTTTGGTGATTTTGTAAATATTCAAAATTTTGGAATCTTAGTATTAGTATGGTAATTTTTATTTTTACAGATTTGGTGGTTGATGGTGGTTGCTGGTGGTGATTGGTGGTGGATGTTTGAGGACTGATTTGTGTATAAAAAAAATTTGGGGGACTGATTTGAAAATAATAAAAGTTAAGGACTGATTTGAAAATAATAAAAGTTAAGGGACTGATTTGAAATTAATAAAATGAAGGGACTTATTTGAGAATAAGAAAAGTTAAGGGACTGATTTAATATATATTTAAAAATATATATTAATATATTTTAAATATATATATATATATTTAAAATATATTAATATATATTTTTAAATATATATCTAATTTTTTTTAAAAAAAAATTCATTTTAGCTACGAAAATATCTGTCGCAAAAATGGTTCGAAAAATAAAACGACAAATTAAATAGAAACGGAAAATCTGTCGCTAATCCGTCGACGAATATATCTGTAGCTAATTTAGAGACGGACATATCTGTCTCTAATTTAGAGACGGACATATCTGTCTCTAATTTAGAGACGGCTATATCTGTCTCTAAATTAGAGACGGACATATCCGTCTCTAAAATAGCTACAAAACAGCGACGCCCAATTTAGCGACAAACCTGCACCCACGGAATAGCTACGGAACAAATCCGTAGCTAAACACGATTTAGCTACGGAATCTTCAATTTAGCTACGGAATTTGCCGTAGCTAAAATCGATTTTCCTTGTAGTGTTTGGTACTCAGGAAAGGATAAGGGTAGAAATGGAGTGGGTATCATTATTGATAAGGAGTATATTAATGATGTGGTGGAAGTGTACAGGAAGAGTGATCGAATTATGGGCATTAAACTGGTGATACGTGATGAGATTATAACTATTATTTCCGCCTATGCACCACAAGTAGGGTTGAATGCATCTATTAAACAAGTGTTCTGGGAAGATTTGGAGGAGGTAGTGCAACGAGTACCTAGTGGTGAGAAATTAGTGATTGGTGGTGATCTGAACGGACATGTGGGGTCTAGTCGATATGGCTTTGAGAGCATACATGGAGGTTTTGGTTTTGGAGAGAGGAATGAAGCAGGAACTAGTATCCTGGACTTTGCGTTGGCATATGACTTGAGTATAATGAACACTTGGTTCAAGAAGAGAGAATATCACTTGGTGTTCTATAGGAGTGGAGGTAATGCGAGTCAGATTGACTTCTTCTTAGTAAGAAATACTTGTAGAAAGAGTTATACAGATTGCAAGGTTGTTCCGGGTGAGAGCACAGTAACGCAACATAGACTGGTGGTACTTGATTTTCGAAGTAAGAGAATTTCGAGGAAGAGAAAATCACAGGTAGACCCTAGAATCAAGTGGTGGAGACTTCAAGGGGAAAATCAATCGAAATTTGTAGCTAAGATGATCGATACCGGTATTTGGGCGGATAATATGGAGGATATGGATATAAATTCGACTTGGACTAAGATGGTACATACCATAAAGGAGGTGGCGAAAGAAGTCCTTGGAGAATCTAGAGGAAATGGGCCACCAAGTAAGGACACATCATGGTGGAACGAGGAAGTAAAACAAGCAATAAAGGGCAAGCGAGAATGCTACAAATTATTGGGGAAATGTAGGAGCGACGAGAACTATGAGAAGTATAAGGAAGCTAGAAGAGATGCTAAGAAAGCAGTAAGAGACGCAAGAGCAAAGGTGAATCAGAAACTTTATGATAAGTTGGATACAAAAGAAGGGGAAAAGGACATCTACAGACCCGCTCGTATTAGGGATAAGAGGACACGAGATATTGGGACGGTTAAATGTGTGAAGGATGTAGACCAAAGAGTTTTAGTCGGGGATAAAGAGATAAAAGATAGATGGAGTTCGTACTTTGATAACTTGTTCAATGGCGGTCAAGAGCAGGATGTTGGAGATTTAAATATCTCTTCGAGTATGGTTAATCGAGATTTTATGCGTAGAATTCGAAAGAGTGAAGTGGAAATGGCAATGAAAAAGATGAGATTGAAGAAAGCCGTTGGACCGGATGGTATACCAATTGAGGTTTGGAGATGTTTCGGGGAGAGGGGAGTAGATTGGTTAACAACGCTATTTAACAAGATATGGAGAGTTAACACAATGCCATTGGAGTGGCGGAAGAGTACTCTGATCCCTTTGTATAAGAATAAAGGTGATGTCCAAGATTGTGCCAACTATCGAGGGATCAAACTAATGAGCCATACTATGAAACTTTGGGAAAGAGTGATTGCACAAAGGCTGAGAAAAATTGTGGATATTTCGGATAACCAATTTGGGTTTATGCCAGGAAGATCGACTATGGAGACAATATATCTTATGAGACAAACCATGGTGAAATATCGGGATCAAAAGAAAGATTTGCATATGGTTTTCATTGATTTGGAGAAGGCATATGATAAAGTGCCAAGAGAGGTACTTTGGTGGACATTAGCAAAGAAGGGTGTTTCAAAGAAATATATTGATATTATCAAGGACATGTATAATGGAGTTAGTACTTGTGTACAGACTAGTGTTGGAAAGACTGAAGAGTTCCCTATAAAGATTGGAGTGCATCAAGGTTCCGCACTTAGCCCCTTTCTTTTTGCTTTGATAATGGACGAATTGACGAGGTCAGTCCAAGATGATATACCAAAGTGTATGCTGTTCGCAGATGATATTGTGCTGATTGATGAGACAAGAGAGGGTGTTGAAAGTAAATTGGAGTTGTGGAGACACACTTTGGAATCTCGAGGTTTTCGATTAAGCAGAAGCAAGACTGAATATTTGGAGTGTAAGTTTAGCAGAGTTGGAAGTAGGGAGGCAGGGGCGGTCACATTTGATGGAAATATTATCCAAGCTTCTGAGTTTTTTCGCTATCTTGGATCCATTATCCAAAAGGATGGAGAATTAGATGGAGATGTGGCTCATAGGATTAAAGCAGGTTGGTTGAAGTGGAAGAGTGCTACAGGGTTTCTATGTGATCGCGGCATGCCCAATAGATTAAAGGGAAAATTCTACCGCACGGCAATTAGGTCGGCATTGCTTTACGGCACCGAATGTTGGGCCGTGAAACAGTGTCACGTGCATAAGATGAATGTGGCGGAGATGCGTATGCTTCGATGGATGTGCGGTCATACAAGAAAGGATCGGTTGGGGAATGAGGTGATCAGAGGTAAAGTAGGAGTTGCGCCCATTGAGGATAAAATGAGGGAAAATCGTCTACGGTGGTTTGGACATGTGAGAAGGAGACCGAGTGATGCACCGGTTAGGAGGCCGGAACAGTGGAGAAATGATAAAATGGCGAGGGGTAGGGGAAGACCCAAACAAACTTGGATTAGAGTAATTGAAAATGATATGAATTTACTTGGAGTGGATGAAAGAATGGTGTTGAAGAGGCTGGAGTGGAGGGCAAAAATCCATGTGGGGGGTTGATTTTTGATTTTTGATTTTTGATTTTTTGATTTTTATTTTTTATTTTTGATTTTTGATTTTTTATTTTTGATTTTTGATTTATTTTTGATTTATTTTTGATTTATTTTTTATTTTTTTTATTTAATTTAATTTAATTTTTTTATTTATTTTTTTTCACGATAACATATGAGAATTCATGTTAGCCGACCCCAAATTATTTTGGGACTAAGGCTTTGTTGTTGTTGTTGTTGTTGTATAGATAAAATGTTACTAATGCTATATCAATTAACTAAAATAAACTAGCACATATTCATAATAGAATTTGAATTCTCGACATCCTCTGCGAAAACTAATGCCGAATATCAACAGAACTAAATTTCTTTGATAATATTCATATTGATACGAATATAATAACAAAACTATAAATATAAATTCAGTTTGCCATCTTAACTATTATTCCTTCGTTTTTCTAACTCCATTCGTGTTGATTTAAGGTTCAACTTTTTCTTTTTGCGAAAGAAAATTGTATTTTCTAGATTTTATTAATAATCAAAGTATGAAATATGGTGTGGGGGGGGGGGGGAACATGAGTAGAGCCGTCAATTTGGGTTGACAGCCCGCCCCGCCATACAATATGGGTTGGGCTTTAAAATTGTTAACTCAAATAAATGGGCCAATTCGGACTAGTACATACGGGCGCGAGCAAAAACGGGCTGGGGGGCAACACACTATTTTTTTTTAATCACAAAACGATGTCGTTTTAAGTGAAAATTGTTGGAAATGGGTAACGGAAAGTTAAGTTTGACTTAACATGGACCCAAGATTCTAACGGAGTTCGTTAATTCGTTAACGAGACTTGTTACAAAATATATTCTACATTTGTTGTAGATTACTAAACTCATTTAATGTCTCAAAACCATTTAGGGTGAATGAGAATTAATGACAAGTGTTTTTGTAACTTAACGAAAGTTAAATAAAGGGTTAAAGTTAACTTGAGTTGACTTGGACTGATCCAAATTGGTTTTGGGTCACAACTGTTCCCAAAAGGTTTTCGTGACCTTTCTGTTCTGGGCTTAAGCGCGGTCGCGCTCCAGCCTAGAGCGGCCGCGCTGATTTAAGTAAAATCTTGGCTTGGTCTCGGCATGAGAGAGCGGTCGCGCTCAAGGCAAGAGCGGCCGCGCTAGCACGCAGACCGAGCAGCTTTTGGCACCTCTTGGAGTGAACAGCCATGAACCCTTTAACTTTCTTTAAATAGTTTTCCTCCGAATTTCAATTTAGATATACAGTCATTTAAGCCTCTTTACCCTCTAGTAAGATAGATTAACATAGCAAAATCATATCATCTTGTTGCATCAAATCCTTTCAAGTCCAAAGTTCAAAACATTGTGTTGTTCGTTAGATTAGTTATATTGGAGTGCTCCTTATAACTAATAGAAAAGTCGTTTTATCTTACAAGAGTTTTGTTATTCAACCGTAAGCATTCCACGGGACAAATAACTCTTACGGAGATTGTATATAATACAAGACTCGACTTGTTTTCTAGTTTTCCCAATCTCCGTTAAATTCTTCGTCAGTTTTTCTGTTAAGTTCTTGAGAAGCCATACTAAAGTCCAACAATCGAAGAAGCGTAAAATAACTCTTACGATTGTTGGACTTTAGTATGGCTTCTCAAGAACTTAACAGAAAAACTGACGAAGAATTTAACGGAGATTGGGAAAACTAGAAAACAAGTCGAGTCTTGTATTATATACAATCTTCGTAAGAGTTATTTTACGCTTCTTCAAGATCTTCAAGATGGCAAATGAGAAAGACGTCTCCTCCTCTTGTCAAGGGAATGTTACGCCTCCTTCTCAAGGTGATGCTATATTCAACCGTAAGCACCTGTTCGAGACAAATAACTCTTACGGAGATTGTATATAATACAAGACTCGACTTGTTTTCTAGTTTTCCCAATCTCCGTTAAATTCTTCGTCAGTTTTTCTGTTAAGTTCTTGAGAAGCCATACTAAAGTCCAACAGAAAATTTGAGGGCTAGTTATCGACTTTGTGTACTGTATCGTGAAGTTTGAGAGATAGTCGAGACTCAAGAGAAGTATAGAACATAAACGACAATTAGCAATGGGAAAAACAGAGAAACCCTGACGAAACGTCGCCGCCCTCGTGTTGGTGTTGGTCTTAGTCCCAATGAAATGATATGATATTGTTCAATTCTTGTCATAGTTTCCTTTTAATTGTGTAATTTGCTCAAGGATTTATGATTTCTTAACTCTACTTTAAGAAAATGTATTCATATCACAACACTCCATTGATGACATCAATTTGTATCACGTTTTATCATTTGGCTCGAAATCACTTTTATATTTCGTGTTGCCTGTTTTTATTGGGTTGGCCTAGATTTAAACATTTGGGCAGGCTCAAACTTAATTTTTTGGATTGACGTGCATGGCTCGCTTGATCCACCAATTCAAAGTGGGTTGGGTAGTGATAACGTATTTTCAACCCGTCAAGAATTTGGATCAGCCTTCTCTGTTCCGTTTAGTAGCGGGCTTTGACAATTTGGGTTCATCCCCTTGCCAGCCCGTATTAACAGCTCTAACAACCTCAATTATCGAAAAGTAAATACAATGGGACTTCAAAGAGAAGCCTAAATGGGTAAGTAAGCTAAATGACCTAATGATATAGTTTTCTAAAATACTATTAAATAGTTAAGAAAATAAAATAAAATCCTAGTCTCTACGCATGCAAAATCTATTAATAGCCAACATTCCTTGTGAGTGACGCCATCAAAGTCTAACAAGGTGAAAGTTAGCACCATTACAATTATTTATATTTTCAAATATGTTGAACACAAACGGTAGAGATTAGTATTTAAAGTTAAAATAATAATAATAATTAAAAAATACAAATATAGGAAAACCAAAATGAGCGGAAGTCACAATCAAATAAACAGTGTAACAATTAATAATGTGATCAATAATGTATTTGAATTAAAAAGTACATTATGTTGTTGTCAAGAATCCTCCCTAACACAAAATCGTCAACACATAAGACCCCTTACGATTTCTTATCTACTTCAGCTAATTATGTTGTTGACTCTTTTTCTTCTTTTATTTCTTAATTAGGTTGAATTAATACATTTCATTCTCCAATATTTTTATTATAATTTTATATTTAGGATCCTAAATTATACTCCCTCCGTCCCGATCCAAATGTCCCAAAATGATTCATGCACGAGAATTAAGGAAAGTGATGTAGGAAAGAGAAAAAGTTTAAATGTTGTGAGTATTAAAAGTGATGTAGGAAAGAGAAATTGAGGTAGAGAATAGTTAGTAGATATTTATTGTGAGTATGATAAGTGGATCTCACAAATAAAAAAGTAATAAAAAACTTTCTTTTTTTGGGTTAGGACATTTTAAATGGGACACCTGAATGAACGGCCTCCGAAAAAGTTGTTTATCTTTTTGAATTTTGAAAATTTTGGGAATCTGAAATTACCCGATCTTTTCCGCGCGCGGGGCGGCGGAAAAGGCGGTTGTCTTTCGCGGGGGGTTGGTGTCTGAGACCTCGCTTCACGGGAAGGAGCAGAATGAGGAGTCGCCACGCGGTTTTGTATTTTGAGCCCAAACGTTGAGAAACGGCTATTGTGAAAAGGTGTCGTTTTTATTGGTAGCAAAAACTTAGGAAAAGGCTTTGAAAACGGGGATCATTTTTATTGGCAGCAAAAACGAGTAAAAAGCTTTTTTTGTACCAGAGATTGTTAGGTTCGGAGGTCAGGTTACGTTTCGGGTAGAGTATGACGAGATCGCCCGAAACGCCTCGCATGACGAGTCTTTCTACCTTTCTCGAAATCGTGTGTGTGTGTGTGTTTTGAAATGGGGGGCTTGAATGACAGGCTTAATCTTGGTTTGAGTGTCAAACGTTGATTAGGTGACTTTGTTTGAAAAAGACGAGCGTTTGAATGACAAACGTCGGTTTTGAGTTGAAATGAGCGTTTGCGTGGCAAACGTCGACTTTGAGTTGAAATGAGCGTTTGCGTGGCAAACGTCGACTTTGAGCCGTACGAGTCATTGTTAACGATTTTGCGAGAAAAATGCGTATTAAATGATTTTAAGTGTCAAATGGCGGCTTTGAGTTTGAAGATGAGCGTTTGCGTGGCAAACGTCATTTCGCGCGTTTTGAAAGAGAGTTCGACGGACGAACTCCGGTTTTGAACCGGGCATTACATTGTTAACGATTTTTACGGGAAAAATGCGTATTAAATGATATGCGATCAACGAATCGGGTTGCGACTCGGACTTTTGAAAAGTAAATACTATCACAATCCAAACGGATCGGACTGGTAAATGACAGTATTTAAAGCAGTGTCAACGGAATCAAACGATCCGGAATTGTAAATGACGATCAACGAGGCCAAACGGCTCGGAATTGTAAATGACGATCAACGAGGCCAAACGGCTCGGAATTGTAAATGACGATCAACGAGGCCAAACGGCTCGGAATTGTAAATGACGATCAACGAGGCCAAACGGCTCGGAATTGTAAATGACGTGAAAGTAAACGGAACGGGGTCGGAACGCCGTTTTAACCCGTGATTACTTCTCTTACGGAAAGAGAAGAGGATCGAGGGGCTAAAACGTATCGGACCCCGTTAGACGGAGGCGTCTACATTTTGACAATGACGTTCGAAACAGTTATAGCGACTGGCGCGTAAACCGAGACGGAACGGAAGATTCAGAGAGAGGGAGTTATACCTATGGCTAGGGTCGACTCCTTTGGCTCGGGAGGTGTGCACGGGACACGGAAAGTTATTCGAAAGGTTGTTTCGAAGTTGTAGGGTGCGTATTTGATCGAAATACGAAGGTTTCACGCGAATCGAGACAAAACGGGAGCTCGGAAGGGGTGGAAACCAGTTTGGACCGTGGGGTATGTGATTTTTTGGTGTTAAAATCCTCTTTCTTGCCTTTGACAGCAACTTCTATTTATAGGGTGAAAATTGCAGTAGGAGTCCCAGGGACTTGACCGAATTTCGGGGTTTGGGAATTTTGGAAACTGAGGACTTGTTGGCAATTTCAGGAAAATTGCACAGTGAGTCCGGCCGGACTTGGCTTGCAAACCAGGGGTATTTTGGTCTTTTGGCCTTGATTTGTGATTGACGAGTGACTAGAGGGAGGTGGCATGCAGGACACGTGTCCTGTGACTCACCAGAAGTGTGGGAGTTCGTTACCCGGTCCCGGTTTTGTCCGTTTTTTAAAATAACGGTCCGGGAAATGTCTGAAACGCCCCCGGAAAGTGCCGAAAAATGCGTTTTTCAGGGAAAGCCATACTTTTACGTGAGATGTCACGTGCTAAGTACGGTTCGACGTCGGGATGCACGGGGCAGTCCCGGGACGTCTCGTTGGCACAACAACGGGGAGTTTAACGAGTTCCGGTTAACCTGGAGCGGGCCAGTTAACGGATTTCGGTTAACTTTCTGACGGATTTTGACGATCCGGATTTGGGTACTTACAGAGTCGTCACGCCGTTTTTAAAGGAAAACATTGAAAAACTTTTTTAAAGAGAATTTGGGTTCGGGGGTCAGGTTACGTGTTGGGAAGAACTTGGGAGTTCACCCAACACGCCTCTTTCGAGACTTTCAATCAAACATTGGACAATTGTAAACATTCAAAGTGTGTGCGATTTGTGTCAATAAACAGGGCATGCAAACTTGGATTTCATTGATGGTAATTCAGAATGGATACAACTTGTGAGCCATGACAGGGGGCCATACCCTTTACAAATGATGACTTGCATTACAAGGCAAGAGCTGAGACAGTCTGCTCAGGAAGCTTGGATGTCGTCCGACACAGGACTTCCTCAGAGAGGGATGTCGGACGACAGGAAGCCTCCTGGTCAGATTGCCTCTTACAACATCAAAGCTGCTCTGAAAATTGGAACAAGATTATTTTAACTAAGAAAAGACACTATTCAGGGTCTAAGCTCAGTTTGGGGTTGATTAGAGTGAGCAAAGTCAAGATTGACTTTTAATGATACGGATGTCATATGACATAGGACACCCAAGGCTGTCCATGTCATATGACAACCCGCCTCCATCAATGGATTGCACCCAAAGAGGTCTTAGGTTCCCCAAATAGTGTTAAATGAACTAAAACTACTGTTTAAGCATAGCTTTGAGTCACAAAGGGAACCGATCTGAGTGGATCTGAAGTCCTTGAAAGCCAGAAAGCTTTCTGGGAACTGTATGTCGTATGACATAAGATCCTTTGAGGGATCCTGTGTCGTCCGACACCAGAGGCCTGTTTCAGTGCCCTTCAGTCAGATTGATTCCACCTTGTTCTCAATGCAAAACTAAGCTATGTTATCAACTGGAAGCAGTAAAATAGTAACACTACGTGAGTATTATGGGAGGATCACATGGCTTTAATGGCCAAATGTGATGAATCACATATCTATGGCCATTATCATGTAGCCATCACCTCCTAACTCAAAAGAAGCCAACCAAGATTCAAACTTTAATGGTGTTAAGGCCACCAAATGTTCAGATCTGAGGAGGGGAGAAGTGAATATGGAAGATTCACCTCTCCACCACCTTTATCATGCAAAATCCCAAATATTTCACATAATATCAAGACATATAAGCATGCAAGATGATATAGATGAATATGCAAGAGTTAATCAGAGAGAGAGAGGGTTTAGTGGCTACCTATTGTAGTCCACAAGGTAAAGGCACCAATAGTATGGTGTTTACCCCTTCAACACACCAACAAAGGAAAGCTTTCTTTGGATCTTGGCTTGGATGTGTGTGTGTGTGAGGAGGGAGGTGAGTGTGTGTGTATGAGAGAGAGAGTGAGTGTTATTTTTAGCAGAGCTTCCTTACTTGCCAAAATCCCCCTTAAAATGATCAGCCATGCCCTTTATTTATAGGCATGCTGATGGGAGATCCCATGTCGGACGACAGAAAGTTTCCACCGCCTTGGGGTCGTCCTATGTCGGACGACAGCGTACATCTTTGTGACAACTTGGGCCGCAGGAAGGCAGGCCCAATGGATCAAGGAATGAATGGATTATTTTGGGTTTAAAGTGCTTTTTAGAAAATAATATGAGCCCAAAAATAATGCCAATCATGGAGAGCGAACCCAAAACACGAGTTCGGGTCGGGGTACTCACAGAGCCCCTCGGCGACGTCACTTCTACGAGAAGTGGGGTCGTCGATAAAATGAGAATCTCGGGCCGGACACGAACGGCGGGGAAAGAGATGACCAAGATGGTCAAGTGGCTGGACCTTTTATGAAAAGGATTCCTACGTATCCCGTGGGGGAATCAAGCCGAATCGTAGTTCGTCAAGATGGACATTTGTGTCCGGGGGATATCGACCATAATGGTCATGTGGCTGGACCTTTTATGAAAAGGATTCCTACGTATCCCGTGGGGGAATCAAGCCGAATCGTAGTTCGTCAAAGAGGTGGCGCTAATGAGAGGCCACGGGCTTCGTACTCAAGAATGACTGTTCCAAGGGGAGTCACCCCGAAAGTTGACTGTTCCAAGGGGAGTCACCCCGAAGATTGACTTTTTCTTTGGGAGTCACCCGCGAATTTGACTTTTTCTTTGGGAGTCACCCGCGAATTTGACTTTTTCTTTGGGAGTCACTCGCGAATTTGACTTTTTCTTTGGGAGTCACCCGCGATTTTGACTTTTTCTTTGGGAGTCACCCGCGAATTTGACTTTTTCTTTGGGAGTCACCCGCGATTTGACTTTTTCTTTGGGAGTCACCTGCGAATTTGACTTTTTCTTTGGGAGTCACCCGCGATTTGACTTTTTCTTTGGGAGTTACCCGCGAATTTGACTTTTTCTTTGGGAGTCACCCGCGATTTGACTTTTTCTTTGGGAGTCACCCACGAATTTGACTTTTTCTTTGGGAGTCACCCGTGATTTGACTTTTTCTTTGGGAGTCACCCGCGATTTTGAGAGAAAACTGTGAGACGGGTGTTTGCACCCAAATGAAATGATGAATAATGATGATAGACAGTCGCGAGGGACTGGCAAAAGGGATCAGGGGTAAAAAGAGAATATCACCCCTTTCTGGAACGCCTATGTCGTCCGACATGGGGCTTTCCCCAGACTGTTTTAATTAAAACAGTTAGGTCATAAGACAGAGGGTTCAAACAGGAACAGTTGTCGAGTTTGAGAGAAAAGAGAAGAGAAAAATTTGAAATTTCTCTCCCCAATTTTGATTTAAATCAAATCAACGATGCCTCCGCGAGCGGAATCAAGAAAGCAAGTGCAACGATCGTTGTCTGAGAGGAGAAAGCTCGTTGATCGGAACAAACGGAAGAAATTTCCGGAGGGGAATGGGCTCTATCCGAGCCTTGATTTCCATACTTCCACCGCGGAGCGAATGGGGGTAAGTATTCTAAACCATCAACCCTTCCCTTTTCTTTTTTGAAGTTGGATTTCTAGGGCTCGAGATAGAATTTGGGAAAACTGCACCCAAAGAGGAATTGCATGCTATGGAATGAGATGCATTAAATCAAGAAAAGATTTCTTTTTTTTGTTCTTTTGAAAGAATTATGTGATTTTAAAGATCAAAAATGCACACAAGTAAAAGAATGCACACATTATTATGAGTATGTTCTGATACCTGTGTTGTGCTTACCTGCAGGCTTTGCGGACCAAGGGGTCCCCTGAGGCGATTGCCACGATTTGGGGTATTCTTCCCGGTTCCTCTGATTTGCCCGACAGTCCCAAGGGCTTGATATTTGCTACTGGCCTCGGCCCGTTATTTACTGTCGTCGGAGAATTTGGGGACACGCCTAGGAGCGTGGAGCTGGTCAGGGCCTTTAGGCAGTACTGATGGGACTCTACCCACACTTTTCATCTGTCTTGGGGTGAGTCCACCATCACTCCCTATGATTTCACTGCCATCACTGGTCTGCGGTTCACGGGCAGACCTATCTTTTCTGAGGATCCTGGTGTCCTGAGCCCGGACGCCATTAGAGCACTGACTGGCCTGACCCTTCGCCCGAAGGGCAATGGGGTTCCACTGGCGGACCTGCATTCGGCTCTGACGCAGCGGTGCCGTCTTTTCTCTGAGGGTGTTGCTACAGTTACGGCTGAGCAGTTGGCGAGAGCATTTGCTTGGGCTGGATTCTCCGATACCCTGTTCTGTAATGCCTCTACCACGACATTGACTCTTCTGCTGGAGCCTCTTCGAGACTGGGGCCAGGTCTCCACCTTTTCGTGGGGCGAGGCCGGCTTGGCTCAGGTGTATAGAGCCTTGGATGAGGTGAGCAGAGGCACGGTGACCTCTTTATACTGCTATCAGATTGTTTTGGAGGTATGCCTTTTTTACTTTTCGCGCATTGACTGTTGCATTGCCTTTTCTGTCATCATTGTATCACTGCTGCTGCACATTGAAAGCTTCTTGTCTTTTGATTTCAGGTGTGGGCCTATGAGGTCTTTGGATGTTATGCTTGGGCTGTGGCTGATAGGATTGCTGCCGATCTGTTTCCTGCCATTCGCAGGTGGACTTTTCAGGCTAGAAAGAGCCGGAGAGTAGACGGGTGAAGCCCCAGAAGACGGCTTGCTATCACGATACGATGATTGCCCTTAAGGGCACCCCGACTAGGCTGAGGCTGTTTCCATGGCACGGCAGGTATGGTGAGGATGTTGTTGGTGATGCCGCTTTGGTGACCAGGACGAGGAGGCTTCTGATTGGTCTGGAGGGAGGTGCCCTGTATCTGGGAGACAGAGTCTGTAGGCAGCATGGAAATGGTGCCGCCGCTCGCGTCCCTCACGATCCTCCTGATGGGATTTGGTATACCCGGGCTCTGCCTGACTTAGAGCGGTTGTGAACTGGTATTGATGCTGCTGAGCTATCGGATGATGGAGACTACGGCCAGTTCGTCTTTACTCGGCTGGTGACTCCTCAGGTCATGGCTGCTAGGAGGGCAGCGGGGATGCATATACCGATGCCTCCCCGATTCTTTGAGTATGAGGCCGAGGGTGCCATCCGCCGTTCCTCATTTGATATGTCTGAGACTCATCCCCATTTACGGCTTCCCCGCGGGACTACCTCTATGAGCATTCTTTTCTTTTCTTCTTTGTTCAATCCTTTTACTGCTTTACTGTCTGTATTGATTGCTTCTGACTGCCTCTTTTGTGTTCATTCAACAGGTTCCAGCCAAGACTTATAGGGCCGTGGCCAAGGCGTTCACCGGGGCCGTGAAGAAGCTGCGCCAATTTCAGAAGAGCGCAGAGCATTGGAAGGGGAGATGCAGCTCCCAGCCTGGTGACGTCGTGCCTCCGAAGAAGAGGCCTAGGCCGACTTTGGCTCCTTCTAGCTCACAGGCGGGTGGGTCGAGTCAGCAGCCCCAGCCTGATGATGATGATGGTGAGGATGATCCTTATTAGCCCCCTTTCTCTACAGTGCCTGAGTGGCATGGATATTATGGCGAGCCCCGACCTTGGACCCGATATGAGGATGATAGCTCTGATGGCGAGATTCACGAGGCGTAGGAGGGTGGCGGCGATGGCCAGGAGCAGAGCGGCTCTGAGGAGGAGGTAGGCAGCGGCCAGGATGACAGCGACTCCGAGGAGGATGAGGAGGATGATTCCGAGTAGGATTGATCATGGCGGTCCCCTTTTTGTCATGCTTTGGACTCATTAGGGAGAGAGAGAAAGAAAAACAATGCATGCACTATTTTCGTTACTTTTGGATTGTAAAACAACTATTTTATTGTATTTTACCAACTAAAGCATTTGCTTATTTGCATATTTGTTAGTTCATATGCACAAGTCCGTCCCAAGAAAGGCACAAAATGGTGGCTTTTGATGTGATTGGGTAATTTTGTGATTTTGCATGTATTGGGTGACTTTTATGTGTCTGTGGGGGTGTTGGGTATGTCGGATCCTCTCCCATGGGCTTGATGAGTGAAAGGGAGTGTATATGTATGGTTTTTGGATGTTTTGGACATGTTTGGGCAGGTTTTGAGCAAGCATTGGATCGCTAAGGGGCTGCTGCAGTTGCAGCTGGTGCTGGTGTCTGATCAGACTTCCATGTCGTCCGACACAGGACATCATGGGCCATCCCTGTCGTCTGACATGGAGAGTCTGAGGGACAGGTTTTCTTGTTCAGCAATCCCTAGCATTTTATAAAAGGCAGACTCGTGAAGAATACATTCCAAATAGCCAGAGACTCCAAACTGGTCTTCCACCCCAAAATCGACTCCAAGATTTGACTTTTGACCCGAAATGGAGCATTATAATGAGAGATCCAAGATCAAAGAGCGCCAATTTCACTCCGATCTCATCAATCTAACCCGCCACCATCATAGCAACAATAGGAGGGTTATTGACTAACGATATGGGTTGAGATGCCTTTGGGCACTGAAGGAATGGGCAGTAGATTGGAATCTTCTCCGGGCCACATCCAGATATTGGGACCGCGAGAGGCATGTCTTTACCCTCTCGTATAATGACCTCACGCCCACTATTGAAGAGTTCCGGGCACTGACTGGGGGAGCTGAGTTCAGAGATGCAGTCTTCCCGCGAGATTCACGACCCTTGACTGAGCAGCTGGACGACTTCTTGGGCTTGCCCCTAGAGCAGGTATCTGACCTGATTCTCGACCTGTCTTTCATCAACCTGGCCCAGATAGCCCGATTAGCTGTATCCTGTCCAGAGCTGTTTGACCTATACACGGCCATGGACATTTTCATGCTGATTATGATCTCCCTATACTGCTTCTGTGAGTATGATGGGGTATGCTCCGGTTTACTGCTAGGAGTTGTTAGGCAGATGCGAGGTTACCGAGGCACCACATTGACTGAGATTCGACTCGGGCAGGGAGAGAGAGACGTAGTACCCATTTTGCTGGCAGAGACATATCATGGGATGGACCGACTGGCTGGAGGGTCATTATACATGGGACGCGACAGCCCCAGTCTGTTGTCATTGTGGCTCTTTGAGCGGTTGGGACTTATCTCCCCATTACTCGTAGGCGAGGCTATGCACCACAGGTTACACGCGAGGCGAGTAGCTCGGAGGCTTCGCGGGAGAGAGCTGGAAGAGGCGGTGGCCGGTATACCACCACGGATATTCGTATTGGGTTCCCGGATGGAGGCTTGAGACCATAAGCGGCGGGCGGGATGACTTCTGGGGCCGTCGTGAGGTCTTCCAGGGATTACACTTTTCATCATTTAGTGTCCCTTTACTCGTTCTGAGGCAGTATGGATACCCACAGCAGGTTATCGGTGGATTCAGAGAGCAGATGGCCCGGGATACTGCTCCTCTAGACATGAATGACGATCAGACTATCAAATTTTTTGCCAGGGCCTTTTTGGGAGCAGCATTTCCCACTCATACACTGATATGGAAGACCCGGGGGATCACATATTTGTCCACCTTGTATCTCATTTGGTATGGGGAGCAGATGGGACCAGTTCAGCACACCATTGAAGCACATTGCCAAGGGACCCGAGGAGGAGACCAAACTAGCCGGGAGCTACATGATGCTGAGGCGCTGACTGACCCAGACAACGTGACCGACGATCCGGCAGCAGATTTTGAGAGACTCGTAGAGAGGAGGGCCAAGATGAGGGATGACCCTAAGGTTATGGCCCGGAGGACAGCTTTGAGAGAGGAGAGGGCTGCCCAGGCGGCATTGAGAGCTGCCGGATTGGTTGACTCACCGACTCATATTATTCCTGAGCCGGAACGACGGGAGACATAACTGTTTGGGATAGCTAAGCCAAAGACCTCCCGAGGACCGAGGAAGAGGAAGAAGAAGAGTGCTAGTTCGGGAGTGGGAACGAGTGACTAGGATTAGGTGACCGGTCATTGTATCCCTTGTTGCCGACACAGACCGTCTAGACGTACCTTTTTAAAAGATATTATTTTTGCTAATGTTAATGAGTCGAGAGTAGACCGTGCTTGAACTCATCAATGAATGTATTAATGTAGTGAAAGTTGAAATTACTTCAGAACTTAATCAAGACACATTTTGGTAATCACAGAATACCACTGTTGACAGGATTTGGTGATTTTTATGGTTTTTAGACCGAACCGCGAACGTCTGCCTACGTTCCCCTTTTACAAAAATGGACTAAGGGGCTCAGGTCTCCGTAGTTCGACCCAATTATCTTTGTGTTTAAGAAAGGGATAGATAGAAGGGGGACAAGTGGTGCAACCCTGTTTTTTACCTAGACTGCCCATTTTTAGGGTTTTCTGTCTAGTTGGGTATATTCTTTAGCACCTAGCGCGCCCTTTGTTTTGCACGAACTGCCTTTTGAGAGGTTTTCAGTCTCGTCTGGGTACATTATTTTCGCGCTTTTATTTTTCTCTTTTTTTTTTCTTTTTTTCTAGAGAGGGGGAGACTCGATTTAGACGTAATAGCGGCGCAGTTTGTCGCCGTTCACCGGGTGCATGAAGGGGTTACCATCCAAATCTGTCAACTTCATTGCTCCACCAGAAAAGATCTCCTTTACCAGATACGGGCCCACCTGAATGTGCGCTCGCCCTAAATGAAAAAATAAAAAGGAGTCTCCACGCCATGCTTTTGGAGGTGCACTTTGAAAAAACCTTTTTGAAAGAGAACAGGTTCGGGGGTCAGGTTACGTGTTGGGAAGAACCGAGAGTTCACCAACACGCCTCGTCCGTAGACGAGTCTTTCTAATTTAGACATCCAAATTATTCAAAACAACGTGCAAACAATGATAATATGCAAGTGCGATAAACATGAATTTTATTGAATAGGCAAGATCATTACAACTTGTAAACCAAGTGTCCGGGAGGCCACATCCCTTTACATCAATAAGAACAGATTACAAAAGAGATCAGGTCCTCTGCAAAGGATCATCTATGTCGCGTGACACATGACTCCCTTGTCCAAATATGTCACGTGACATCAATGGTCACCTTGCAGAGGCTCACAACTAACAGATCACAGAAACTTGAGATGAACACAAAACATAATTAAAACCAGATCTAGGCACTAAACAACATGAACATATTACTGAATATGAAAATAACCAACTAAAACGAATTACAACTGAAACAATGGTCCCTACAGATGGTCAAGACATGTCGCGTGACACAGGACTCCTCATGTCCAAATGTGTCGCGTGACATAAGGTTACCATCTTGAAATTACCCGGATCCGAGCAGGCCTCGCGGCCCCGGCATCTGGCATCTTTCGCCGCTTTGCAGCGTTTTCAGGTTGGAGGTGTCTCGCCGTTTGTTTTCGCATTTGTAGAGTCGCCACGCCGTTTTTATTAAGCCCAAAACATTGAAAAAGGGCATCAGTTTAAAGATAATTTTAAACTGTTTTTTGTGTGATGAGATTTTGAGTTCGGAGGTCAGATGACTCCCCGGGAAGAGAATATTAGAATATTAGAGCTCACCCGAGTAGCCTCGTAAAACGAGTCTTTCGGATATCCCTAATATCCTTTAAATGTTGTGTGTGTGTGTGTGTGCTTTTAAAAATGCATGCTGTATCGGATGTCTACATTGTATGCTATGTATGAAAATGTATTGAAATAGTAATGGAAGGAAGCCTTACCAATGTTGGTTCGCGTCTGTCTTCCGCTGGGGAATGGTGTTTGAGGTCGGAGTAGCGTTCCGGTACGGATCGGGATTGCTTCGGGAGATGCCGGTTGTCCGCTGACGAGTTTCGGCGTGAGTTGAGGTTCTTGGCTGCGTTCGGGCAGAGGTTCGGCGTGCGTGGGGATCGTCGGGATCACTCGGGCAGAGGTTCGGCGTGCGTTGTGGTGGCAGGAGTCACTCGGGCAGAGTTTCGGCGTGCGTTGTGGTGGCAGGAGTCACTCGGGCAGAGTTTCGGCGTGCGTTGTGGTGGCAGGAGTCACTCGGGCAGAGTTTCGGCGTGGTTTGGGATCGTCGGTTTGACTCGGAAAGAGCCGGGACACCGTGGGAAAGACCAGGCAAGGCCTCGGAGTACCACGAGGGGCCTCAGAGTACCTCGAGAGTGCCTCGGGGCAGCGCGGGAGCGTCGCGGGAGCGCTCGGAGAGGCTTCGGAGCACCACAAGGGAGCTCGGAAGGCCTCGGAAGGATCCGAAAGGGGCCGGGAGTGCCTCGAGAGGACTTAGAGGGGAGCCAGAAGGCTAAGGGAGGAAGAGAGAAGAGGGAGGTGTGTGAAAATGAGGAGGGGGAGCCCTCTATTTATAGTAAAAATTTCGGAGCAAAGAGGTCCGTACGGACCTTCTTGGTTATCCAGAATTTTGGATTTCCTCGATTTGAGGGAATGCGCAATGATGGTGAATATTACGGAATGATGATGTCCCCATGCAAGAAGGTCCGTACGGACCAACTCAGCATGCAAAGAGGTCCGTACGGACCAACCATGCATTTGGGTAATCATTTCTTCCGGGATTTGAGGGAATATTGTGGACTTTAAGGGGATTCAGTAATTATGACAGCAAAGAGGTCCGTACGGATCAATATTGCTTTTCTGATTTCCTGAAAATTCCCAAAAGGTCCTTTTGTCCCTTTTTATCCCAGGAAGGCTCCTCCCTTGGTTTGGTTGGGGGTTTGAGAGGGTTTTGAGAGGGTTTTGAGAGGGTTTTGAGTGAGAGAGGTCTCTGAGACTACGTGGATGAGTCTGCGGTGTTTCCCATGTGCTTGGAAGGGGGTGATCAGTTGGGGTACTTACAAGCCCCTCGACGACGTCACTTATGAAAGAAGTGGGTCGCCGATAAGATAAGGGTCCTAACTGGATCGCGTCTTTGGGAGAGGAAGTGACCGTGAGGGTCAATGTGAGGACGTGGTGGTGTCCTTTTGTGTGACCGTTTAGGTCAATAGGCTGGACCCTGTGATAGGATTCCTACGTATCCCCGGCGGGAATCAAGCACAGTCGTAGTTCGGGTGTGGGGTGAGTGTTTTGTGAATGCGAGCGTGGTGGTGCCCTGAAGTGTCGTGTGACCGCCGAGGTCGGTGGTAAGGACGTGGTGGTGTCCTGGGTGACCGTATAGGTCGATGGGAAGGACGTGGTGGTGTCCTAGGTGACCGTATAGGTCGATGGCCGGACCCCGTGATAGGATTCCTACGTATCCCTGGCGGGAATCAAGCACAGTCGTAGTTCGAGGTCGTGAATTTGTGAGTGCGGGCGTGGTGGTGCCCTGAAGTGTTGTGTGACCGCCGAGGTCAGTGGTAAGGACGTGGTGGTGTCCTGAAATGTGGTGACCGCCAAGGTCAATTGTGAGGACGTGGTGGCGTCCTGGGATGGAAATTTTACGATTTTCCTAATCGGGTGGTTTAAGGCCTTCCGGGCCGAAGATAGTGATTTGGGAGATTTATACGGTCTTCCGGACCGAGTGGTTTAAAGCCTTCCGGGCTAAAGATAGGGTGAGGACTTGAATCGTCTTCTGAATGTGGTTGCGCCACGCGTGAGGACTTTGAATCGTCTTCTGGCGGCGGTTTTGGTGCCACGCGGGAGGACTTTTAATCGTCTTCTGGCGGCGGTTGGTGCCACGCTGGAGGACTTTGAATCGTCTTCTGGCGGCGGTTGGTGCCACGCTGGAGGACTTTGAATCGTCATCTGGCGGCGGTTGGTGCCACGCCGGGAGGACTTTGAATCGTCATCCCAGCGGCGGTTGGTGCCACGGCCCAGAGGACTTTGAATCGTCATCCGGCGGCGGTTGATGTAATGCGCGAGACTTTGAATCGTCTTTCTAGCCGCAGTTTGATGTAATGCGCGAGGACTTTGAATCGTCTTCTAGCCGCAGTTGATGTAATGCGCGAGGACTTTGAATCGTCTTCTAGCCGCAGTTTGATGTAATGCGCGAGGACTTTGAATCGTCTTCTAGCCGCAGTTTGATGTAATGCGCGAGGACTTTGAATCGTCTTCTAGCCACAGTTTGATGTAATGCGCGAGGACTTTGAATCGTCTTCTAGCCGGAGTTGTGGAGGCGTGGTCGCCTTGTGCTTCGAGAGGCGTAGATGCCTTTGTGTTTTTGCATGTTGAGTAGAAGGTTGGACTTACGATGACTGCCGGTGCTTGCGTTGCCGTTGAAGTGGGCGAGGATGACGGCCGGTGATAGCTTCCCCATTTGGCATTTTGGAGGCGCTTCGTGCCTTGGGACTTGTACTCGGAGGTGTTGGCTCCTTCTTGTGCTTGTTTTGCCGCGGAGTGGGCAAGGATGATGGCACGGCCGGGGATATGCCCCTGTATGACTTCCCTTTCGACTTGTTGGGGGAGGAGCTCGGGCTTACTTTGATGGCCGTGCTGCCGGCCGTTGAAGTGGGCGGATTCGGAGCTTACATCCGATCACGGCCTGCTTGAATTGCTGGGGATGCGTGACCAGGGGCCCTTTCTCTGTTGGGAAGATGACTTCGGACCTCCAAAGGGTTGAGTTGTCGTTGAGCGTTTGGAGGCGTCTTGTGCCTTGATATTCGTCTTTGGGAGGTGTTTGGGCTCCTTCTTGAATTGCCGTTGAGCGGGCGGTGGTTAGATTGCCGCTGAGTGGCGAGGACCGGTCTTACGTTGATGTCCGGGATTGAGTTGCCGTTGAAGTGGCGAGGACCGGTCTTACGCCGACGGTGGTTGATTTGCCGTTAAGTGGGGCGAGGACCGGTCTTACGCCGACGGCGTGGTCGAATTGCCGTTGAAGTGGCGAGGACCGGCCTTACGCCGATGGCGGTGGTTGAATTGCCGTTGGAGGTGGGCGAGGACCGGTCTTACGTTGATGGCCGGGGATTGAGTTGCCGTTGAAGTGGCGAGGACCGGTCTTACGCCGATCACGGTGGTTGAATTGCCGCTGAGGTGGCGAGGACCGGTCTTACGTTGATGGCCGGTGGTTGAATTGCCGTTAGGTGGGCGAGGACCGGTCTTACGTTGATGGCCGGGGATTGAGTTTCCGTTGAAGTGGGCGAGGACTGGGTCTTACGCCGACGGCCGGTGGTTGAATTGCCGTTGAAGTGGGCGAGGACCGGTCTTACGTTGATGGCCGTGGTTGAATTGCCGTTGAAGCGGCGAGGACCGGGTCTTACGTTGATGGCCGGTGGATTGAAGTTGCCGTTAAGTGGCGAGGACCGGTCTTACGCCGACGGCCGGGGATTGAGTTTCCGTTGAAGTGGGGCGAGGACCGGTCTTACGCCGATCACGGGTGGATTGATTCGCCGCGGAAGTGCAGCCCTGGAGGGTTCGTCTTGCTCCCGTGGGCTCCTGGTATGAGGGGGATGAGTTTGAGGGGGCTCCCGAGGTGACAGCCAGCCGCTGCGTAAGATGCCGCGGGGCTTGACTTGTGATGTCATGTATCCGGGAGAGCGGGTCTTCGGCAGTGGCCCGGTGTGCTTCCCGCTGCTCCGGTGGGACCCTCCCTTTGGGATGCTTGATTCCCTGGACATGGACGTGCTCGATTTCGAGAGGTACCTTGGCGGTGCTCGGCGCCGAGGAGTTCATCTTGTATGGAGAGGAGTCACGGGGCCTTCGTGAGGAGGAAGGCGAGGACGCCGCAGTGCGGCGCGGAGAGAGAGGGCCGGGCCCGCAGCTCCCAGAGGTTCCGATGCCGGACCGGATTTCACGTACGTCCGCGGGGACGGATCGAGGGAGGAGGGTGTCTGTACTGCCCGAGCAGCTCTGCCGCATACAGAGTGGACCCGATAGATCGGTGAGTGTGCCGACTCTTTTCCATCTTGGCATCTTTTCTCGTATTTTTCTCTTTTTGTTGTTGAGTATAACCGTATTGCCTTTGAGCGTTTTCGTCGCTTGTTGGTGCGGAGTCCCGAGGAGAGCCTATGATATGCGACTCGCATGCTACGTGGCGATGAGGTCGTTGCGAAGAAGATGGCTTCAAGATATCTTGCCGGGCCCGCGACGCGTGCCGGCGTACGAGCCTATGCCTTCGAGGCACTACGTAGACGTTCCTCCGCCTAGCAGTCGAGCCGAGCCAGCGAGAGGGACCTTTGAGGGGGCGGCATAGCATGGATGCCGGGCGTCTTCGGGAGCCGCAGTGGCCTTCGAGGAGCGGCCCTTTATCGCTCATGCCTCCGCACGGCGCACAGGTGAGGGTTCCTCGCAGCCTTCCTTCTTTGATCCTTTCGCCGGATTTGATCCTTCGAGTATTTTTCGTGGGAGCCTCCGGCGGGTGCTCGGTATTCCGACTGACGAGGATGTGACGGGCGAGTTCGCCGGGATGCCCGACTTTTCTTCGAGGACCTCGGCGAGGATGATGATGCCGAGGAGTCTCGATTAGTATTCGTTTGCTTTCCCTCTTTTCATATCCCTCTTTTTTTTTTTTAGCAATGAGACATATTTATTGGTACCTGTAATAAAACACATGTATTTGCATGGCAAACAGCATTTTATTTTAAGATTTAATGTCATTTTTGTGATTCCAGGGAATTGTCCTAGAAATTGTTGCTATTATTATTTTTTATTTTGTGCATGCCACGTGAGATGAGAGTGTGTTTGTGGGTAGTGTTTGTTTGCCGGGAATGGCTTTGGCCGTTGTTTGGGCGCTTTGGAGCAAGGTTCTTGAGGGCACGGTGGCTTTTGTACTGCTTTGCCGAGGAAATGGGGTTCTTTTGCAAGGAGGTCCGTACGGACCAACCTTGCTTTTGGGAAGGACATAAATGCTTTCCAAGTGTAATGGTTCTTCCTCATTTCCCCATTTGCGGCCATTTTCGAGCTTTCTTCCCCATTTTCTCTAGGAACCTCCATTTTGCCATGGATTCTTCGTACGTCCCTAGAATTTTGCCGAGGCTTTCGCAGGAGAGGCAAGCACACTTCCTTGAGCGGTGAAAACGTGGATGCGGCGTCGTATGAGGGCATCGAAGACGGGCTTTCGAGGTAAGGTTTCGTCTTTGCTCGGTTTGGTCTTTTAAGGAGTTGGTTCTGATTGGGATTTGTTGCGGGCGGCCGCGAAGTTCTGCAGGATGTTAGGAGGCACGTGTCTTGTTTCTCCTACAATGAAATGGTGCCCACTTTTGAGGATTTTCGGGCTTTGATGGGGACCGGAGGTGGAGACCATCTCGCTTCCTTTGATTGGTGGTCTGCGGTGAGGCGTGAAGCTTGCAGACTTTCTTCGTACTTCGTTGGAAGAAGTGCGGGGCATGAGCCTTGATTCGGGTCATATCGACATTTCCGAGAGCCGCCTGAGCGGTTCATAGTTGATGATGAGAGTGACGTCTCTTGGGATGTATTTGCCTTGTGCGTGATGGCGACGCTTTTCACAGTCGGCTCCTTGGCATTTGCGATGGCGCTTTGCTAGATGTGGTAGAGCACTACTTGGTCCGGAGAGGATATTGTCCGTTGGTGCCGGGGGAGACTCTTCATGGTATCGACCGTCCAGCGACCAGGGGATCATTTTATGAGAGAGGGGGAAGCCCCGCTTTGCTTCACCTTGGCTGCGAGAGAGACTCTGTGCCATGCCCGAGGCTCCGACGTCGTTTAGCCCGTGGTCATTTGCTCGCCGACCTCTTGCGTTGGATATGGATCGGTCCGCCCGGGAGAGATGGATGGCACGGCAGTACGCATCGAGATTCGGCTGGTGGGTTCCGCTTGGAGGATTGAGACCGGGGAGGGTCTTGCAGGAAGGATCCTACGTTGTCGAGTTCCGGGTTTGTCTTGGTCCTCCTTCTATATTCCGTCGCTTGTTTCCGGCGGTTTGGGATGAAGCAGGAGCCTTTGTTGGCCGGGATGACCTTGCTACTGCGGAGGTAGTTCCTCTTTGTATGGCGCCTTCAGGTGCCTTCTTGTATTTTACGAGGGTATGGAAGTATTCCGCTTTCCCTCCCGTGGTACTCCTTAGACGTCGGGGAGCGTTGTATTGACGACTCGCATCCGGCCCGGTATGAGCAGCGTGTTGGCGATCCAGTGGTCTTGGGAAGCAGGCGTGTAGCGATTCTGGGACCCGCTGCCGTAGCGCGGCTATTGCCTTAGGAGTTCCGAAGCCCGGTCCGACCCTTTGGATGTGACGGGAGACACTTTGTTTGACTACGAGACTAGAGTTGACCGACCTGACGGGAGAGGTCCTCTTTGGGAACTCGCGGGGAGGAGAATCCGAGCCGAAGCACGGGCGAATGAAGCCCCGAGAGCTACTCGGATTATTTGACTCTGAGGAGGACCCCCGGATCTCGGGCCCGAGAGACACAGAGTTGGTTCACGTGAAGCGAAAGAAGACTCGCCGGGGACGAGGGAAGAAAGGAAAGAATGGCGAGGGGACAAGCGCAGATGGCGCGGAATGACCTCCTAGGTATCCATTCATTGCATTGCAAACACATTATTAGTTAAATGTATTAAGCTGTCTTTTAGCATGTTGTGAACTTGAGAGTAGACCGTGCTTGAACTCATCAAGAAATGTTGTAACCGTTAGTGATTTGTGATTTACTTTTAAAGCTTTATCGAGACGCAAGATCTTTTGTTCGCCCTTGCTTCTGTTGTGCACTTTGTCGGCGTCCGTCCTTGAACTTTTCTGTTGCATTTGTGGACTGAAGGGCCTGGGGCCATGACAAAATCCCCTTTGCTGAGGCTTTGTGCTTGGCTGAGAGGTTGAATGCTTCCCTGACAAGTCGTTTTGACGGTCTTTTTCGTAGCTTCCTTGCCCTTTGTTGGCGTCGGGCTCTTGACCTCAATTTCGCAGCTTCTGTTTGAGCTTCTTTTGTTTTTTTTTTTTTGTGAGCCCTTGCTCGAGCTCTCTTTTTTTTTGTGAGCCCTTGCTCGAGCTCTCTTTTTTTGTGAGCCCTTGCTCGAGCTCTCTTTTGTTTTTTTTTTTTTGAAGCGTGTGAGGGCGAAGACAATCCCCAGGCAGAAGCATACATGAGTCGATCGTTTGATGTTGAAGTGACCCTCGGACGTCCTTTGATGTTGCCGCCGTCGTTTGACTTGGTCAAGGTGGCTGCTTCAGGGCGTGTTCTTGAAAAGTGCGTAGCTTGATGGAGGTCTTGATTGACATTCAAACTTTTGACTTTTTGTGTATTTTTAGACCGGACCAATTAAGGTTGCCTACGTTCCTGACTAGAGGGCTCGGAGTGCTGCGTAGTTCGACACTACATGGAGTGCCAAGAGATGCACATTTGTTCTTCTTCGGGCGAAGTATCTGCGAAGTTTGCTTCCGTTGATTGGATTCATGAAGGGATTGCCGTCTAGGTACGTTAGCTTCATGGCGCCTCAGGAGAAGATCTTTTGAACCACGAAAGGGCCGATCCATGTGGGTTCCCATTTTCCCAGTGGGTTGGTTCGAGTGGGAGGCTTTTCTTTGAGTACAAGGTCACCTTCCCCGATGTCTCGGGATTTGACTTTCTTGTCGAAAGCTCTAGCCATCTGCTTTGATAGGCTCGGACGTGTTCCATGGCCTTTAGTCGTCGCTCATCTAGCGAGCCAATTCGTCATGTCGGCTTCTGAGCCATTCGACTTCGTTGATGTCATTT
The DNA here is from genome assembly GCA_022495995.1 of Adenophora triphylla var. japonica. NCBI lineage: Eukaryota > Viridiplantae > Streptophyta > Magnoliopsida > Asterales > Campanulaceae > Adenophora > Adenophora triphylla. Next base: position 101,156 of record JAFEMH010001141.1, on the reverse strand, counting down.
TCCAAAGAAAGCACTCTGGAGTGAGGGAATTTCTAGCTCGATGGGAAGGGCTGCTTCCATCCCGTACGTCGGGGCAAATGGGGTTTCTCCCGTGGGTGTTTCCGACCGATGTGCGGTAGCCCCAAAGTGCAAGGTGCGGCTTCTCGGGCCAATCTCGTCCTCGGGTGGTCATTTTTCGGATGATCCGTTCGAGGGTTTTGTTTGTTGCTTCCACGGCGCCGTTTGTTTGTGGCCGGTAGGGAGAAGATTTGTGACGTGTGATCTTGAATTCAGCCAGTGCAGCCGAATTCCCTTCGAAGTGTGAGCCGTTGTGCGATATGACCTCATTTGGGATGCCGTATCGGCGAGATGATGTTTTCTTTGAGGAAATGTGCGACCTTCTTGGAGGCGAGTACCTTGTAGGACTTGGCTTCGACCCATTTGGTGAAGTAGTCCGATGGCTACTAAGATGAACTCGTGACCGTTGCCGCCCGGCGGAGCGATTTTCCCGATGGCGTCAATTCCCCAAGTGGCAAAGGGCCAAGGTGTAGTCATGCGGTAGAGATCGTGGGGTGGTAGATGATTGAGGTTGGAGAACCGTTGGCACTTGTCGCGGCCTTGAGACAAAGTGGATGCAATGTCTGCCTCCATGGAGATCCCAAAGTGTAGCCCATCCACGAGAATGATTTGCATCGGGCTCTGGCGTTCGTATGTGGGACCGCAAGCCCCATTGTGGACTTCGTTCATGAACTTGCGCTTCTTCTTGGGCGACGCGGCGTAGGAGTGGCCCGTGGTAGCGTTTCTTGTATAGCATGTCCCCGAGAATGACGAAGTGAGAGGCGGCGTTTTAGGGCCATGATGCTCTTGGTTTTGACCCCTTACGTGTGTGGGTCTTCCTTGTTCATGAAGGTGGTTTCCCGCTCTTGAGGTATTGGAAAATCTGGTTGTACCATGGCTCATTGACGGGCTTGGGTTACTGGTTCGATCTCACAACAAGAGGCGGGGATTTCCTTTCGTCCGACTTTGAAGGGTTTGATTGCTTTTCCTTCAGGGGATTTCCACAAGGGAAGCCAAGGTGGCTAAGGCATCTGCAAACCGGTTTCGGTCTCTTGGCAAGTAATGGAAGGTGACCTCTTGGTGTGTGATGAGGTCCTCCATGCGAGGCATGATATTTTTGCAAGCCCGGGTCTATGGTTTTCCACTTGTTGGAGACTTGGTTGATGATCAAGGCCGAGTCCCCATAAACTTCGAGTTTACGGACATTCCTCTCGAGTGCGGCTTGTAGTCCGGCCCGGCGCGAGCTTCATATTCGGCGGCATTGTTGGTTACCTCGAAATTGAGCTTTATAGCAATTGGGGTGTGCTCGTCTGCAGGATCTACCAAGAGCATACCGTGCCGTTTCCCTTTTTGTTGGCTGCTCCGTCGAAGAACAGGGTTGCCATCAATTTTAACGCTTCGATTGCGAAAGATTCCCTCGTCTGGAAATTGTGGTTCGGGGCCTCGAGCCTCGTCGGTGGGAAATCGGCCCAGGGTGCTCACCATGGCCCGTCCCTTGATTGACTTTTGGTTGACGTACTTGATGTCAAATTCCGCTAGGAAGAAAGACCATTTGGTGAGCCTCATTGACAGAGATGGTTTGTCGAAGAGGTACTTGACTCGGGTCCATTTTGGAAACCAAGTGTACCGTGTGCGACCGCATGTAGTGCTGTAGTTTCCCGACAACCCATACAGTAGCCGCGCAGTTTTCTCGAGGGCCGAGTAGTGAGTTCGCCGCCTTGAAACTTTCGTACCGACGAAGTAGATGGCGTTTTCGACCCGTGACTCCTTCTTTTCTTGACAGAGCATGGCTCCAGCTGCGGTGTCGGTCACGTTAGAGTATAGCAACGGTGGCTTTTCCTGCGTGGCGAGGACGAGAGAATCGGAGGACTCACAAGGTATGCTTTTATTTTCTCAAAGGCCTCTTGGCATTCCGAGTTCCATTCGATGTCGGCGTTCTTCTTCATCAGTTTGAAGATTGGCTTGCACATAGAGGTCAATTGGTTGACAAGCGGCTGATATCTTGTAGGCGGCCCATGAAGCTTTTCACCTCTCGTCCGAGTTTGCGGTGGTCTCATTTCAATGATGGCCTTGATCTTTTGAGGATCAACCTCGATGCCTCTCTCGGTGACCATGTATCCCAAAACCTTGCCTCGGTAACCCCAAATGTGCATTTGGCGGGGTTAAGCCTCATTGAGTGTTTTCGGAGGCGATTGAAGAATTTTCTCGGTGTCCGTGAGGTGTTGTCCGTCCGATCCCTTTGAGTGAACGATCATGTCATCGACGTACACCCCGATTTCTTTGTGGATCATATCGTGGAAGAGGGCGGTTCTTGCCCGTTGGTAGGTAGCCCCATCGTTCTTTAGTCCGAACGGCATTGCGTGTAGCGGTAGGTTCCCAGGGGTTGTGAAAAGCTGTTTTTCTTGGTCTTCTTCGGCCATCTTGATCGATTGTAGCCGGCAAAACCGTCCACGAAGGACTTGACTTCGAGAAATTAGGCACATAGTGTCTACAACATGTCGATGTTGGGTAGTGGAAAATCGTCCTTGGGACTTGCTTTGTTGAGATCTCGGAGGTCCACGCAACGGCGTACTTTTCCATTGGCCTTGGTGACCGTGACGATATTGGAGAGCCATGTGGGGTACTCGATCACCACGATGAAGCCGACAGGAGCATTTTTCGATCTCCTCTTTGACTTGTAAAGACCATTCCGGCTTGATTCGGCGTAGCTTTTGCTTGATGGGCTTAGCCTCGGGATTGAGGATCCAGGTGCTCTACAATGTTAGGATCTAATCCGGGCATGTCTCGGTAAGACCAAGCGAACACATCCACGAACTCTTTGAGCGGTGCGGTCAATGCGTCTTGCTACATTGCCGGTGAAGAAACTTCCGATTTGCGTCTCTTTTGGCTCTTCGGCGGTTCCTAAATTCACTTTGGTTTAAACCTCCTCGCGGCTTGGGCCCGGTTTTTCTCTCGTTTGACAACATGCTTAAAGATGTGCTTAATGTATTGTTCGTTTAATGTGTCCGCTTCTTTATCAAGTGAATCGTTATTAAGCTTGTTTGTGTGTTAGTTAATTTATCGGTTATTAAAGATGCAATGAGAGGATACTCGGAAAGATCGAAGCATTTATTAAGAGCATATGGGAATACATTATTGGCAATGAGTTCGTAATCTTTCGGCGTGAGGCCATCGGATGACTCGAGAGACTCAAATTCAAAGCTAATGGACTCGGGATGAGTTTTGACACTAGACTCTAGGACTCGAGGGTCGGACCAAGTTGTTCGATCATGTCCTTTTTCTTTGGCGGTAGGTTAGGAGAATGTGGCCCGGTTATTGAGTGGCAATGAGCTTGATAGGAGATGGGGCTTGAAGGCTTTATGTCACCGTTCCCGATCATTGCTATCACAGAGTTATGAAACAAAATCGATTAGATCCGGCATCTCGATTTCTTCTTTGAAGAAGCGAGTGGAGCGGTGGTTCGTCCCAAGCATCGTCTGCGGAGTCTCTTGCTTTTGTCTTGGGCATTACTAGCTCGAATGCGGACTCGTCCCGCTTGTTGAAGGCAGGAGTGTTGACGAGAGAGTTTTTCGAGTTCTTCCGCCAAAGAGGGAGTTTTTCGAACCAAAATTCATTGTGAATAGTGGTGGTTGTGGATCCTGGGCGAGGGCGGTGTGTCGAGGAATGCTCTTCGGACGGGATTTGGCTTCGAGGCCTCCGAATCTTGCAGGTTCTGCCGGAGCTTGTCCATGGTTGTCGGCCCCCGGCTTTGTTTGGCGGCGATCGGCTCTGTTCCTTTTTACGGATCTTCTTCCAAGTTGCCGGCCTTCCTTGTGAAGTACTTGGTCATGTCGAAGCATGTAAGGACGAAGATCGGAGATTGCGTGCAAACCTCTTTTTGTTATCCGTGGAGCGTTTTCGTGCGGCTCGCTTGTCCTCCGCAATGTGTTCGGGAGTAGGAGAGTATCCTGGGCCGTGCAAGGTATTCTGCTCTTTGATATTGATGATACGTTGAGTGCCCCGATGGCGTTTTCCCAAACCGAGCCGGGATGTAGTTCATGTGCTTCATCATTTTCATCGGGGGAGGAATCTTGTCCCAAATCCAAGGCAAATCTATGTGGCACACCTGGGCCTTTGGGCTCTTGATGGTGAACCTGAGCATCATGCCGTCATCATCGTGTTTGATCTCTAAAAACCGGGACGCCGTTGGTGTCGGTCTTTCGATGACTATCTATCGCCGTAGATGATGGTCGAATCATTCCTTGGATGAACTTTACGCATTGATGGAGAGTAGATGCCACCCCATTGATCGATGTAGCGAGGGCGTCCCAAAATGGCGGTGAAGGTGATCGGGATGTCGATGACTTGGAAGTCCGTCGGGACCATTTGTTTTCCAAACCACGGGTTCAAGGTGGCTATTCGCAAGACTGGGCGGGATGTTGAGTCGTATGCCTTGATTGCCTGAGTCGAGGGTTTTAGATCAGTTGCTTTGATTCCTAGCAAATCCATCATTTTGGCTGGAAGGACGTTCTGGATGATCCCCATCTACCAACACCCGAGGGAGACGGCGCTCGTCCGAGTTGAGCTTTGTTATGTAGAGAGGCTCGTTATGGTCGGCCCCAAATTTTGGAAGGTCGAGCTCTTTGTGTGAAGGTGACGATATTCTTTGTAATTGACGTTGCCAATCATCTCGAGTTGCTTCATCGAGGTGTCCTTTGTGATGGGAACCATGGTACAGGCCGGCTTTCTTCCAACTTGAGCTTGTGCGGGTAAGATGAAGTGAGTAAGGACCGGAGCGAGATGTTAGCCTGGGTGCGCTTGAGGCGTGGTCAAGACGGGATCTTCGGCCTTTGGGTCCAAGGTTTCAGCTTCTTTGGCGTAGGGCCCCTTTTCAATTCGTGGCTCGTGGTACGTCTCGGCCTTTTGGTCCGTCCGTGGAGGATTCACTGATTTGACCGGAACGTGTCGGAACATTCACCCTCTGGACTTATGGTTTTGCTTGTCTCTCCCGTTTACGGAGTGGGAGGAGCACGATTGGCGTAAGGCCGGCTGCGCATTTCAATTCGTTCCTTTGTCATGGCTTTTGCTTGAAGGAAGCATCAATAGTGGCTTTGAGATCTTCCCAAGACGGGGTTGGATTATCTGGACCTTCGGGCCTTCGGTGGCGGTGCGGCTCGTCCCAGTGATCATGGAGCAAACATTGCCGTGGCCTGTGCGAGGAACTAGGGTGGGGAGGTTTCACAGAGTAGATGACATAGTAGTCAAACTTTCTGAGGGTTCTCCAAGGGTTCCGGCGTGGGATCACCGGATTCATACCTCTTTTTCAGTTTTTGTTGAGAAGATAGCTTCTTCCTTCGTCGAGGACGGCCCTCGTTCATTGCATCACGGAATTCCATTTCAGGACAAGCACATTCTGATCGCGCAGACGTCCCACCGAGATGTGTTCGTTGTTTAGCGGTGGTGCAGGACCTCGGGAGGCCGGATGGGCGGAGCTTTCCTGCGGAAGGTCTTGTGGTCTTACGTCGTGCTTGCATGGCTCGTATGAGATGCTGAGGTTGACTTACGGGAGACAATGAGAGACGTTAGAGGTTTGTAGGAGTAGTCATGGCTTGGGAAGCCCCGGGTAGTTGGGTGGCTAAGGTTCCGAAGTGGTGCATGGCACCTTCGATCCAGAGCTTGTTGCTCACCTTGACGTTTCTCAATAGCCATGAGGACTGCCAAACTTCTTCCAATGTTGGGAAATTTCTTGGGGGTAAGGTCCCGTTCTCATCGTTGTTATCCCTTGACTGGCCATGGGGGAATTGACGGATTGTCCCGGTGACGAGGTGGGTAGGACCTTCTTTGTTTGACACTTTGGGGAGACGGGTTCCCGGGTACTCTCGACCACTACATTAGGTGGAGGGGGTGATGGGCAAGGTTTAGACATGGGAATGGCCTAACGGGATAAAGGGGAAAGCTCACGTGGCATGCGGTTTCCGTTTCTTTTATTTTCGATTTTTGTTGTTTTAATTTACTTAAAACATGTTTTCTCGTAGTCCTAGGTAGGTTGGAAAAGATTGCTCTTCTTTTCGCAACTATGCTAGATCTGGGTCGATGGAGACCATACGTGCGGCTATAAGCCCCTCGTTTTGCACCCGTATTTCGACATCCCGGGGTGGACAGCCCCGAGGGTCCTATAGTGCAAGCGGTTTCCACCTAGCCTAAAGAAAAATCGAACCTAAGGGCCAGGAGCATCATGTTCGTTTTGATGCGTTAGCCATGTGAATAGTGAACCGGCAGAAGCGGCCACTAAGTCAAGATCAGGTCAAGAGTTCGGCATGACCTCTCTTTACCTTGCTTGCGCAAGGGATCTCGCGACGTTAGGCGTGGGCCGGGTCATATTGTCATGGCCGACGTATCAAGGCGTGATGACATGGTGTCATGTGAGCATGGATGTATATCCGGACGGAACATCGTGCGGTGTAGCCGGAAATCAAGATCAGTCAAGATTTTAGCATGACCTTTTCATCGTTGCTTGCGCAAAGGGATCTTGAGTTAGAGCCTTGACTCGAAAAATGGCCGGCATGGTATATGTATCCGGGTTTGTATGACACGGATCGGGTAAAACCAACCGAGCCGTCCGGGACAGAGTGTGACTCAAGACTCAAACGTGCGGGGTTGACGCTTGGCTAGGATGGGATGTTTGGAATGATCCCGTGCGCGCGCCCAAGAGGCCTAGGAAGACCAAACGGGCCGCAACCGAGACCACTCCGGGTTAAGGGTTGTAGTGTGCGAGTGTATCCGAGGCGACGGTGCTGCGAGTAGCGTGCGGTGCTAGAGTGCGGTGTAACCGAGGCAGTGATGCGTAGTGTGCGGTCTCTAAAATTCTTTTCCCGAGTAAAGCAGTTTTTTTGAAGAATTTTAAAATGTATGCGCTGAGATGTATATTGATGCATTTTTTTTTGTATTTTTTTTTTTTTTTTTTGTAAAATAAAAACGAAGCACGTGCACACACACACAATGATTAAAGGAAGGGGTAAAATGAAAGTTTGACCCTCATCATCGTTTTAAAAATCTTTTGTTTTGTTTAAAAGTTTTTAAAACAAAATTTCCCCGAGTCGCCAAGCGAAATTACCAGGATCCGAGCAGCCTCGCGGCCCCGTGGCACATACGGCATCTTTCGCCGCTTTGCGCGTTTGCGGTTGGAGGTGTCTCGCCGTTGTTTTCGCATTTGTAGAGTCGCCACGCCGTTTTTATTAAGCCCAAAACATTGAAAAGGGCATCGGTTTAAAGATAATTTTAAAAACTGCTTTTGTGTGATGAGATTTTGAGTTCGGAGGTCGATGACTCCCGGAAGAGAATATTAGAATATTAGAGCTCACCCGAGTAGCCTCGTAAAATGAGTCTTTCGGATATCCCTAATATCCTTTTAAATGTCAGAATGTGTGTGTGTGTGTGTGTGCTTTTAAAAATGCATGTCAGTATCGGATGTCTACATTGTATGCTATGTATGAAAATGTATTGAAATAGTAATGGAAGGAAGCCTTACCAATGTTGGTTCGCGTCTGTCTTCCGATGGGGAATGGTGTTTGAGGTCGGAGTAGCGTTCCGGTACGGATCGGGATTGCTTCGGGAGATGCGGTTGTCCGCGGACAGAGTTTCGCGTGAGTTGAGGTTGCCGGGCCGCGTTCGGGCGAGGTTCGGCGTGCGTGGGGATCGTCGGATCACTCGGGCAGAGGTTCGGCGTGCGTTGTGGTGGCAGGAGTCACTCGGGCAGAGTTTCGGCGTGCGTTGTGGTGGCACGTGTCACTCGGGCAGAGTTTCGGCGTGCGTCAGGGTGTGGGCAGAGAGTGGAGTCACCTGGGCAGTTTCGGCGTGGTTTGGGGATCGTCGGTTTTGACTCGGAAAGAGCCGGGACACGTGGGAAAGACCCGGGCAAGGCTCCTCGGAGGTCTACCACGAGGGGCCTCGAGAGTACCTCGAGAGTGCCTCGGGGCAGCGGCGGGAGCGTCGCGGGAGGCGCTCTGGAGAGAGGCTTCGGAGCACCACAAGGGAGCTCGGAAGGCCTCGGAAGGATCCGAAAGGGGCGGGAGTGCCTCGAGAGGACTTAGAGGGGAGCCCGAAGGCTAAGGGAGGAAGAGAGAGAAGAGGGAGGTGTGTGAAAATGAGGAGGGGGAGCCCTCTATTTATAGTAAAAATTTCGGGAGCAAAGAGGTCCGTACGGACCTTCTTGGTTATCCGAGGAATTTTGGATTTCGATTTGAGGGAATCCGCAATGATGGTGAATAGCCTGCGGGAATGATGATGTCCCCGTCTGATGCAAGCAAGGTCCGTACGGACTAACTCGACATGCACATAAGAGGTCCGCACGGAATTCAACCACATGCATTTGGGTAATCATTTCTTCCTGGATTTGAGGGAATATTGTGGACTTTAAGGGGATCTCGGTAATTATGACGGCAGAAGCAAAGAGGTCCGTCACGGATCAAATATTGCTTTTCTCGATTTCACGAAAATTCCCAAAAGGTCCTTTTGTCCCTTTTTATCCCAGGAAGGCTCCTCTTGTCTTGGTTTGGGCTTGCGGGGTTTTGAGAGGGTTTTGAGAGTGGTTTTGAGAGGGGTTTGAGTGAGTGAGAGGTCTGCTCGAGACTACGTGGATGAGTCTGCGGTGTTTCCCGTGTGCTTGGAAGGGGGTGGGATCCTGGGAAGATTGGGGTACTTACATGGCGTTTTAGGTGCCTCGAACCAGAGATGGCGTTTTAGGTTCGGACCTTGATGATGATGGTGCCTCGGACCTAACATTTGAAATGGCCTTTGTCACCCAACATTGCCCGGAGAGGGGTCACCATCATTTGGTCGTGGACATGGTCACCTATACGTATCCCCAGTGGGAATCGAGCCACTGTACGGTTGTCACCCAATAGGCGATTGGGTGCTTTCTTTGGGGTCGTTAGCCATCATCTGAGAATCGGACGTTGTCAGGATCATCTCGTTTATCGCGGCGGTGTCGATTTTGATGAAAGATGCGGGATCCGTTATCTTTCACCCAAACATCGGTCTTACGTTTGTGCCACCCAATCATCTCTGATTTTGATGAAATGATACGGGATCTCGTTATCTTTCTCGATCGGTCTTAACGTTTGTTGCTAGGGTAATTTTGATGAAGCGGTTGTCACCTAATCTTTCTCGATCGGTCTTACGTTTGGCGTAATTTTGATGAAGATACGGATCCGTTATCTTTCTCAGGGTCACTACCTTACGTTTGGCTAGGCTTGATCAAAATCGGGATCTCGTTATCTTTCTCGCGGTCTTAACGTTTGACTCAGGGATTTGATGAAAGATACGAATCTCGTTTCTTTCTCGGGTCACCCATCTTACGATGCCCTGAAGGTTGATCATGTTGATCACGGTATACCATCATCTTTCTCGGCACCGTCTTACGTTGTCACACATCATCTGCTTGGGAGTTTTGATGAAAGATCCGAGTTGTCTGTCTCATCATCCGACATTTGTAGCAGGGAAGATTTTGATGAAGATGCGGGATCCGTTATGTTGTCTCGGGGATGGATGCACGTTTGGAGGTGATTTTGATGCGCTACGGGTTCGTTATCTTTCTGTCAAGCGGTCTTACGTTGGCTTTGCCGGGGATTTTGATGAAGATACGGGACTATCTTTCTCGGGGCCCGGTCTTTGCTTGGCTTAGGGGTAATTGCTTGATGAAGATACGGATCTTGTTGACTTTCTCGGGGCCCTCTTTGCTGACGTTTGGCTTGACTGATTTTGATGAAAGTACGGGACTTTGTTTTTTCTCGGACGGCTTTGACTTGATGACTTTTTGATGAGATCGATGGTGGGGCCATCTACGGTGACGGTTGACACGTGTCTGAGCTTTTTCTTGGTAAGCAGGGGACTTTTCTTGCTAGGGCGAACTTTTATTGACGAGTTGACGGTTGACGGGTAGGGCCGTAGATTTTTGATGTGACCCTGCGGGAGATTTAGATAGACACGATACTTTTGTCTCGGCTTTGCTTTGAGGGGCAATCTCTTGAGGTTTTTCTCGGTTAAGCGTACCTGCGGGGGAAGCGGCGACATTCGAAACGATCTGATCTAATTATGCTATTTTTGTTAGCAAGAGTTAGAAAGCTATGTTAGCTTGTTTGCATGCTTCTGTTCGTTGCATGAGTACATTGGGTCGGGAGCGGGGAAAGGTGTTCGATTTATTGTAATGACAAGAGTCGGCTTTGCCAGCGGTTTATACATAAGTTTCGAGGTGGCTTTGGGGTAATTCTTGTGGTATAGTGGTACATATGGTGAGGGGAAATCCTCTCCCACGTGCAGTCACGTGGCCAGTCTGAGGTGCTGTGCAAGGCAATGTATTGCAGAACGGTATCACGAGCTGAAAAACCACTTGCAGGAAACCCTTTGATGCTTCTTTCCCATGCGAGACCCGAGAGTGTCATTTGGAAACATTATAAAGGTCTGTTTGTCAAAGAGCTATACCATCACCTGACCCCGGAAGCTTTCTGTATCAGGCCACTTTTTAAAACTCGGTTTCGCCTCACTTACGCAATGACATTGCTTTTTAGCAGGGGACACCAGACACCGGTAGCTACCTAAATCAAGGGTACGGGTTTACTCCATTTCAAATTCATAAAGGTTGGAACTTTTAATCATCATGGAGCATTATAACTAGGAAATAGCTTCTCGTGAACATCAATTTTCGCGAGACTTTATCGGAGTTTCACAATTTCACCAAAAGCATCATGGGAAAAATCATTGACAAAAAGCGATATAGTATGCCGTGCCTACGGCCTCACGAAGAAGCCCTGGGAGAGTTGATCTGTGGACTCTGCTCAAGGTAGCCTTCGCATTTCCGGGGATTCGGAGAGGCATGTTGTTTACTTTCTCATACAATGATCTCGATGCCAACCATGGAGGATTTCCGTAGCATTGCACGGGTTGCCTGGGTGAGGCGGGAATCGTAGCATTCCACTCGAGACAGACGGGCCGAAACTCCGAAACGCGGAAAGGGTGGCTTGAAAACCATGGGGAGGTATTAATGAGTAGCCAACGCCCTTCCTCTTCCCCATTCAGTTTTACGAAAAATCCGTGAGCGGAGAGGAGAGAGAAACCGAGAGAAGGAGGGAGAAGCCACTGTTGTTACTCAAAAAAGCTTGAAAATTCCCTCCGATTTCTTCGATTTTCGAAAGCAATGGAACACTGGGGAAGGCGCTTTTCAAGACTAAGGGCGTGGCCCGGTCGCGGAGAGACGATTGGAGCTTGTCCGGAATGAGGAGGCATTACACCCTTTCATGTCGAGCCGATTGCGTGAGGAGCCCTACCCGATGCTTGGCAACATTGGGGCTTACGATCCGGAGTCTCCGAGCGGTATACTTTTCGAATCTTTTCATTCCCTTTGTTGATTTCTTGTGTGAAATTTGCATTTTGGGTGATTTTTGGATTTTTTTTTTTGAATATTGATATTGATGAATGATGCAATGCGATTACTGTGCATTTTGTTTGGAAAGAATGGGCATTTTGCCCGAATATGAGATGTATGTATGTTTAGATTTTTTTTTTGAAAAGTGGGACGGATTTTTCCTCCCGTCGCATGTAAGATATGGATGATATGCATGTATGCATTTTTTTCTTTTTTAGAAAATGGGACTGGAGTTTTATTTCCGTCAATCTCTTGCTGTAGGATGGCGCTTCATGTATGATTTTTTTTTATTGAAAATTGTTGAATGGGATGGGATGTTGTTGAAAAACGTCTTTGTCTTCTTTCGTGAGAAAAATGGGGCTATGTCTATTGCATGCCGTTATGTTGCCGAAATTTTTTATTTTTTTTTTAATGCATGTGTATGCTCTTTTTTTGTGCAAATGCAAATGCAATTTTTTTTTGACATTTTCTCTTTTTTTTTTTTTTGTGGGGCGGAAACCGTTTTGTGACGGAGCAACCGAACAAAATGAAGACTCGAGGATCGTGCGAGTCCGTAGTTGACTGTGGGATCGGCTTCCGGATGTGGGCCGAGGAGCTTTGCCGAGTCCGAGAGCATTGTTGTCGAGACGGGGCTGGGAGTTCGTTGAGTGCTTGAGGAAATTTGGTCAAGTTCCACGAGAGCAAGGGCATGATGTTTGCTTTGGCGCAAGATTGGGTGGGACGCGACCCACACCTTTCACTTCTTCGGGCGAGGCTACGGTTACGCGCCTCCGATTACGCTGCGATCACGGGCCTGCCCTTTAATGGACGCAGCATTGAGTGGCGGGATGGCTACAATCTTGCGGATTTACTGTGCTCTTTCGGGATTTTCCCCTATTCCCAAAAAGGGGATGGGGATGGAGTATGCCGTGGTCTACGGTAAGATTGTGGAGACCATCGTGAGTTACGAGGCCGGGAGGAGAGGATAGGCGCCGAGCGATCGCTAGTGGCCTTCTTGTGGTTTGCTTTTTCGAGCACCCTTTGGGCATCTTTGAGGGACGGCAGCCTTTGCCTTACCGAGATCCTTGGAGGACATGGAGACGGTCGGAGATGTCTCGTGGGAGAGGCCGGGCCGGGCAGAGCTTTACTTTGCTCTCGATAGGTACATCCGAAGGCTGTGAGCTCTTTGTACCGCTTTGAGTTTGCCCCCGGAGGTATAAGCTCTCTTTTTGCTTTCCCTCTCTTTTTTTTTCTGTCATCATTTTTTTTCAATGTTTCGACGCTTTGCTTTCGTGCGCTTTTCGGAGGTGGTCGTCGAGAAGCCGACGAAGCAAGTGATCGGAGCTAAGAGATTCATCAGAGGATGGTCGCTGCGGGGCTCCTCAAGCCAGAGCGAGGCGACCACTACCGGCGCTCGTCGACGGGAGGCTTCCCTATTCGCTCGTAGACTTCTTCAGAGACTCCTCTGTCTCTCTCCTTGATCCCCGCGCGGTGCCGCTTCGGATCACGTTATTCTCTGGGGATCCACACGGCAGTGGACACGTCCGGCAAAGATGGTGGGTCATCTTCGTACGTCCGGGAATCCGACGCCTTCACCTTCGGATATGATTTTTTTCGCGAGATCTCGGCTTGCCCTATCGTAGCGTGCCGGTTGGTCCCGACGAGCCTCTTTCTCGGAGACGAGGACGATTCTGAGCCCGAGATTTTCGTGGCTCCCGAGGAGGCGGGCCTAGTCGCAAGAGGAACCGGGGACGTACATCGGGCGCTAGGGATTACGATTGATTACCCCCCCTAATTTTTTTAGGCGATTTTCGAGATTTTATGCTTTATGCATTTTTATTATTTTTTTCTTTTTTTTTTTTTCTTTTTTTTTTTTTTTGGATGTAATAATTTAGGATTTTATTGATGTTTGTTTGTTTTTTTTTTTGTTGGAATGTAATAATTTAGGATTTTATTTTATGAATGCAATGCAGTATGAATGCAGTGTTGCATGAGCCTTGTTTTTTTTTTGGCAAGGGTGTTAGTGTTTGGTATATGGACTGGTTTGGGGAGGTTTTGCAATGTGTTTCGAGCAACCGGGACGAAATATTCCTCTTTTTGGTGTAACAGCTTGAACTGCGTGCAGATTTTTCCGATGGAAAACAAACCTATCCGCGCGGATGGGGACTCGCATCTCGACATTGTCCTTTAATTTTGCTACAGTATCCGGTCTCACTTTATTTCAAATTCAAATATCCTCTTCAACCTCCAAATTCAAACAAATATTTTCGGGGAGAAAGAGAGAAAACCATGGAAAACTTTAGAAAAGCTCCATCAAAATTGTCCCAAGAATCCCAAATGTCATTCTTCAACAAGTTCAAGGATTGGTCCCGGGAGATTATGCATGAGAGGAGGTCCTTCTTTGAAGAAAGGTACAAGGTGAAGTGCTTATGGTCTCTCAAGGAATTGATTCCGGATTATGAGCTTTTGAGGGCTTCTTCCTCATTTTTGGGGATACTAGAAGGCATGTCTTTTGCCTTTCCTTCAACGAGATTGTTCCGACTGCCGAAGAATTTCGGGCCTTGCTTGGAGGTCCTGAGGTGGAAGAGATAGCGGTTCCTTTGCCCGAGGGGCTTCTTTTGTTGACAGATTGTGCGTCCTCCTTCATCTTTCCGGGAGGAAGCGCAAGGTATGATCCGCGGTCCCGATCATTTCGATATTTCCGGTCTTCCCGACGCATTTAGGGGCCTAGGCTTGGTGGATGATGCTTATTGGGATGCCTTTGCACTTTCGTATGTTTGGCACCCCTGCTCATGGTCTATTCCTTTCGGGATTTGCCATCGGGGTCTTTGCCGGGCGTTGTCGTTCAGTCGCCCGGCGTAGATGTCGTTCCTTTGATTTTGGGAGGGGACTTTTCATGCTCTCGACAGCATTAGCTACGGAAGGCGGCATATATGCACGAGGGCGGCCCGTTTCTCTTGACCCCGCGGCCGATGGAGCGCGTGGGGGTTCTTCGGGAAACCTCCGATATGATCGGGCCTTGACTTTTGCCAGGAGAGGTGTTGATGTAGATTTTGATGATCGTGGCTCGTGGGAGCATTGGATGGCGGAGTCACCGACCGAAGATATCGATGGTCGGTGCCTCATTGGCGGGTGGAGACTCGCAGAGTGCTTCAGACGGGTCTCCCTCGTCATGCTTCCGGGCTTTCTACCAGCCTTCTATATTCCGCCTTAGTTCTCGAGACGCTTTGGCTGGAGCGAGGTTCCTTTGGGGGACTTTGATGATATAGCCACCGTGGTGGTGGCTCCTGTTTCTATGGATGATCCCTCGGTGTTTCCATTTCTTTCCCGAGCATGGAGGTATGATGCCTTTCCTCCTCGGGTCATTCTCCAAAGCGTCCGAGACCTGTTCCCGACCACTTGGTACTGGATTGGTATGAGAGGCATCCGGGAGAGACTCAGGTGGCTATTTTGAGACTGGCGTGAGGCCATTGTGGGTGCGGAGGACCCGACTGCTTCTGAGAGGAGTGAGGGCCGAGGCGAGGGCCAACCCTCATGATGTGAGCTGGAGACGCCGCGACCGACTACGAGGCTTACGTCAAGAGACAGGAGAGGAGGGCTCCTATGCTACCGCCTAGGCTACAGGAGATGAGAGATGATGCTAGGGCTACTAAGGCTCGACAGAGGCCGGTTTGATAGACCCCGTCCCTATACCGTAGCTTCGGTAGGAGGAACACCGACATCTTTCCCATTCGTAAGAAGAAGACTCGAAGGGGGAAGAAGAGGGGAGAGGCCGGTTCGAGTGGCTTGGAGTGACTCGAGACTTCCGAGTATCCCTTTCTTGTCATAAAGCACACATTAGTTTGATTATGTATCTTAGTTTCTTTTAGCAGTTGCCGGTTGTAGGAATGAATCTAGCTTAGACTCATCAAAGAGCTTTTAACTCAGTAATGAACATTTGAATTGCTTTAGAGTTTTTCGAGACACTTTCATGGTCTCGATCAATTGTATTGATGCCAAAGTATGGCTTTTATTTGTGGCTTTAGACCGAACCGTTTCCGCCGCCACGTTCCTCATTTTGAGGAGCTCAGTCTTCGTAGTTCAACCTCGATCTTTTTTGTTTTTGTTTTTTGTTTTTTTTGTTTTTTTTTTTTTTTGTTTTTTTTTGTGTTTGTTTTTTTTTTTTTTTTTTTTTTTGGTGCAACCCTCGTTTTTTACCTAGGCCGCCCTTTTCGGGTTTTTCAACCTAGTTGGGTATTACTCTTTTAGCACTCTCTTTTTTTTTTTTTTACGCGTAGTATCTCGCGCAGCCTTGTCACCATTCACCGGGTGTACAAAGGGATTCCCGTCGAGGTCCGCAAGTTGCATGGCTCCTCCGAGAAGATCTTCTCGACGACATATGGCCCGACTCCATCCCTGAGCTCCCATTTGCCGAGGGGGTTGATACTGACCGGGGCTCTTCTTTCAAAACGAGATCACCTTGTCGGATCTCCCGATGCTTTACTTTCTTGTCGAAGGCTCTAGCCATTCTTCCTTGGTAGGCCCGGATGTGTTCCATGGCCTTCAATCGACGTTCATCTAGCAGGGCCAATTCATCATGGCGACTCTGGAGCCATTCGACCTCGTTGATCTGGCTTTCCAACAAGATACCTGAGCGAGGGTATTTCCAGCTCGATCGGGAGTACGGCCTCCATCTCCGTATGTGAGGGCAAACGGTGTTTCCCGCTTGCCGTTCGACCGATGTCTCGTAGCCCCAGCAGTGCCAGTGTAACTTCTGGCCAATCTCGCCTTGGACACCATTTTCCTGATGATATTTTCCAGAGTCTTGTTTGCTGCTTCGACGGCTCCATTGGTTTGGGGCCTGTAAGGAGATGACTTGTGACGGGTTATTCTGAATTCTGCCAGCAGTTTTTCATATTCCCCTTCGAAGTGGGATCCATTATCTGAGATGATTTCGGCTGGCAACCCGTATCTGCACATGATGTTTTCTTTGATAAAGAGGGCAACTTTCTTTGAATTGAGGATTTTGTAGGACTTTGCAGAGCATCCTTTCCGATTCCTTCGAAGAAATCACCAATCTGCGTCTCTTTAGGCTCTTCCGCAGTTCCCAAATTCACACTCGTCAAAATCTCTTCGGCAGCTTGGGCTCGATTTTCCTCTTTCCGGACAACCTGCTTAAAGATTTCTTTTTGTTGTTTGATTGATTTTTTTTTTCGTTTAATGTGTCTGCTTTTTTTATCTAATGAATTATTATTAAAATTTTTTTTTTATTAATTAATTCATCATTAGTTAAAGTGGCAATCGAGGGATACTCAGAAAGGTTCATCATTTCATTGAAGACGAAAGGGAATACAACGTTCGCTACAGACTCGTAGTCTTCAGGCGTAAGGCCATCGGACGACTTGAGAGACTCGAACTCAACAATGAGAGACTCGGAGGACTTTACAAAGGTTGACACGAAAGGACGGGGGACCAATCCAAGCTTGGTGATCATTTCCTCTTTGGTCGCGGACGGGCCTGAGAGAGTTTCCCAATTCTTTAGCGGCATCGCTGTCGGTGGCTTCACAACTCGGGAAAGGCATGGTCTCGTGCTCCCTCTTCGATCGTTGCTATCATCTCTTTGTCTCGAACCGTAATCAATTGTGTTTGGCGTCCGAAAGGCGAGCATGTGGATGTAGGGATCTTCCTCAACTCGGGATTTCCGTTTCGTCACAATCGACCGCTCAATCCAGATGTAAGGACGTATTGCGTCTCGGCGCCTTGCTAGAAAAATCTCATGTCCCATACTCGAGCGGAAAGGCTTGGCGTGTAGTTCGGCAAGGAGGACGTCCCACACGACGTTCATAGATTCGAGCCGAGTCCGTCGGTGTTTGTCGACTTTTATCATGAAAATCTCTCGCTGGCGAGGCCAAAGAACGGGTTTGCAGAATCCGACAAATCCGTGATTGAGGACCGGGACTTGTGTACTGTATCATGGCGGTGTTCAACGTTTCCTTCCAAGACGCCTCCAAGTGTTGGAAATAACAATTAAATTTGATGAATCGAACTTCTTCTGAGTCTCGCTCGCTTGAGTGTGTTGACATAGTTGGCATTGCCGGATTCCAAAGGATGCGGCGAGACTTGCCTCTTGAAGGATGTAGCCCGGTGTTTGGCGTGGGCATTCTTGGCTATTTGCTTTCACTCTTCCTTCGTTCCCTATGAGGAAACTGTCACCCCTTATGACTTCAAGGTCTCCCCGCCGGTTGATGAATTTGATGCATTGGTGGAGAGTGGAGGCTATGGCTTTCATGTGATGCAACCAAGGGCGCCCTAGTAGAGGTGAACTCGGAGGGGATATCCATTACATGGAACTGCGGGCACCATTTGGGGTTTCAAACCGAGTTCCAGGAGTTACCGTCCCCGTAATGGGACGAGACGAACCGTCGTAGGCCTTGACGGTCCGGGTAGATGGGATCATACGCCTTTCATTTATGCGGAGGGCCTTCATCATGCCGAGGGGAAGGACGTTTACCGATGATCCATTGTCCACTAATACCCCGTGGAGTGATATGGTGTTGAGCCGAATAGTGATGTACAAAGCTTCATTGTGTTGGGAGACATCTCTTGGCAAATCTTCATCGCGAAGGTGATCATACTCCCATATAGGTGAGGATCATAGATTTGGTCCTTGTCTCGGGATAGAGAGTCATCAAGCCGATCACTTCGTGCTTTTTCTTGCGAGGTAGAGCCTTTGACGAAGCCCCGGGTTATACTCGATGCCTTTTGTGGCGGTTGCCATCTCCGGTCAACATGTTGATTGAGTGGGAGCGCCAACCGGCGTCGGTTTTTCTTCATCGGTGTATACTCGGGAGGCTGGACAACCGAACCTTGGGCGACCCCCGAGGGGGCCGGACTTACGTTCGCAGTACTGCTGCATCCGAAGGTCTCAATTCCTTCGTTGGCAAGGCTTTTACGCTCTTTTACCCCTTTTTGCTTTGGGGAAGGCTGCGGAGTAGAGTACATAATAATCAAATCCCCCGAGATGGCTCCCCGAGCGTTCCCACACCGTTATCACCGCCTCGAATCTCTCCTTCCAATTTTTCTTTGGGAGGAAATTTTCTTTTTCTTAGGAGGACGGTCCTCGTGTATCCGATCCGATAGTCCCTTTCTAGGCAATCGGGACGATCACAAATATCCCACCAAATGTCTTCTACGGTGGTGGCGGATTTGGGACCTCGGGTTGGCAGTCTTTGGAATGACTTTGAGTGGAACTCGGTCCGGGGATCTCGCCGGGCTTGTCGGAAGCGAGTGATTGGACTCCGCCGGATAATGAGAGATATTGAGGTCCCGGGGAACGGCATATGTTTGTCCTTCAAGGTAGCCCCGGTCGGTTGGGATATTGTTAAGGTCCCGAAGTGGCGTGTGGCCTCTTCCAATCCAGCTCGCTCGCTTGGTTTCCGGGCGTTCTTCCGTGGCTTTGATGGCTGACCATATTTCTTCAATTGTTCCACGATTTTCATCACTCAGCCGATACTTGCGGGATCATCACTTTGAGAGGGGACAACCGACGGTATACCGAACTCTTTCGTCCCCGATTTGTTTGGGGGCCGGTTGCCCTGTAAGTCGACGGGCGGGAGTCCCTGGCGGTGGAAACATAGGAATCTTGGGGTGGCATCTTGATGTATCCTCGGACGATTAAGAAGAGGAGGAGAACCCTCTTCCTTCTTTGCGGTAAAAGTGCTATCGGAATTGAGACTGATAGTCAAACCATGACTTGCGACAACCCCCAAAAGGTCATCAATTTGAGCCTCATGTCGAAGTCTCATCTGTTCTACCAACTGGATCCAATACTGGGTCCTGCTCGAGGGATTTTGGAGGACGGAGCAACGTTATCCCCATCATTACCGCCGATGCGAGACATTACGAAACCCGGAGTCGGAACAAATGGCGAAGCCGACGACGCGCTTGACTCTTCCCAACTAATCAAACGATGACCGGTGCCGAAACCAAGCTTTGTGCGGAGGCTGCGGGGAAAGGACACGAAGGTTCGAGATGTGCAGGAATGGAAGGAGGGTAGGTGTTTGGGCTTTTGGCTCATGCAACATGCGATTATTTGTTCACGTTTACTTAAAACATGCTTTATTAACCTAATCGGTTGGAAAAGATTGCTCTTCTTTTCGCGAACTACTCTGGATCTGGATCGGTGGGCCCCGTCACTACGTCTATAAGCCCCTCGTATTCCACCCGTATTTCGAGCTCCCGGGGTGGACGGCCCGGGCGAGGGTCCTATAGGGCAAGCGGGTCCCACCGACCGAAAGAAAACGATCCTAAAAGTCGGCGGGTAATCGAGTCTTAATGAGCATTCGATGTAAATTACGGACAAGGCGACGTCAAAAGTCAAGATCGTGTCCGAGGGCTCGACGAAAAGTCGGCATGATTTGACCGATAAGCGTCCACAATTGATCTTGACTTGTCGTCGGTTAAGCCGTAATTAGGCATGGAATAATCATTAATCCTTGATGACTCGGTGTCAATGCTTTGGGAGTCGAGTGTATAATTTGTGCCGGTCGAGCCGAAGTCAAGGCGCCGGTCAATATCTTGGTCAAAGTCCGCGGCGGAAAACCGGCGAGAACTTCGACCGATTAGGGTCCCCGAAAGATATTGAGTCGGTATGCCGACAAAGGCTTGAAAGGAAAGGTCTATACACGAGACGGGGCATGACACGGACTCGGACTAAAAACCAACGGGTCTCGGACAAAGTGTGTCACGGACAAGTGCATGGTCGACACGAGGCTCCATGGGATGTTTGGGTAGTCCTGTGCTCATCCGAGAGGCGTAATAAGACCAAACGGACCGCGACAAGGATTTCCCCGGGTTAGGGACGTAGTGTGCAGTGTACGGTCACGTGCGCGTAGTGTGCAAGCAGTCTATATTCTTTTTCTGAGTAAAATAGAAAATTTTTTATGTGTCTTAAAAATATGATGCATGATTTTTTTTTGAAAATTTTCTTTTTTTTTTGAAAATCCTTTTTTTTTTTGAAATTTAATGAACACATAAGCACGTAAGCACGAAAATTCCGACAGTTAGGGACATTATTCCGACAGTCAAAATTTTGACTTTCTCCGAGGCGGCCAAAACAACACGAAAACTGTGCAAAAATCAACACACACACAAAAATGATTTTCAAAGCCGGGATGGAAGCTTGACCCTCAAAAGCTCTTTTTTTTTTGAAAACGGTGATACCGGTACGT
This sequence comes from Adenophora triphylla var. japonica, assembly GCA_022495995.1. Lineage (NCBI taxonomy): Eukaryota > Viridiplantae > Streptophyta > Magnoliopsida > Asterales > Campanulaceae > Adenophora > Adenophora triphylla. The sequence continues at coordinate 80,534 of JAFEMH010001141.1, read as the reverse complement.
GGGATTGTTAAACCACAATTTATCCCCGACTCGTGTTAGGAGGCGATAACGGGAAGTTTAATGGTTTCCACCAATATACCAAGTATCATTTTTTTTTTTAAAAAAAAGCTTAGTCCCCAGCGGAGTCGCCACTGTGATGATGTGTCGCCATTTTCTCGCGGGAAATGAAATTCGATTCCTTTCGTAGTTTCTTTGAAAAAAAACCAAATACAACCCGGGAAAAAAGAACGGAGTCGCCACGCCATTTTTGTTTTAGGGGCCAAAACTTTGAAAAAAAGCCCGAGATCAGAAATTTGGGTTCGGAGGTCATGTTACACGCCGGGAAGGACGTTAGTGTGCACCCGGAATGCCTCGTAAAACGAGTCTTCTAAGCTGAAAATCATTTGTGTGTGTGTGTGTGTGTGTGTTTTGGCCAAAATAAGTTGAAACTCAGAAAAGTAAAAATTGGGATATCTTTTTAAGACTTTAAACTGATCCCATGATTTTTTGGAAGATTTTTGGATTGAGATTTGGTACTCAAAAGACCTTTTGAAGTTGAGAGCCATTTCTGCCAGAATGAAAAAGGCAGTGGACCTTTGATTTTGAAATGGATTCAAGGGTCTTAAAAATTCATAATCTGGATAAACTCAGAGAATGAAAGTTGTTCCAGACACCTTAAATAAGATTTGTGCGAAGGAATTTTCCATTTTGGAGAAGATTTGAGGGGTCAAAACCTTCTGGAAACCTCAGATATGAGATCTGGATTCCCAGAATCTGATGAACTAGCCTCTGAAAGAAAATTTGAAAAGAGGAGTTTTACTCATCCAAAAAATAAAGTAAAAATATGTATGGAAAGATCTGGATGTTGGTTACAAAAAGTATTTTGTAGTAAACACCAAATTCCACATTTATCTGTGTCCAAAAAATTAGACCATGGACTGAGGTCTGAGAAAATTGCTACTGGACAGCAACTTCTCAAGAAAGAAAATATGATTTTAAAGGGGGGTTTTGCATCCATGCTTGTTCCCATTTCCCTAGGTTTTGGTTAGTGATCACTAGACATTTTAGTGGTGAATCAACTATACCAAACCATCCTTGGGGTACATTAGGACTAAGCATTTCATTTGCTTGGGAAGGGGATTTTTATCCTTTGAAAATGAGATTTGATGCTTGAAAATGGTTTTTAGGGTTTTGAAAATGAGTTTTCTTTGCAAGAAAGTAAGAGAACTTGAAAATAATTTTGATCTTTGTAGAAGATCATACATGGAGATGGTCTTCCATGGTGATCTTCTTAGATCTAAAGCAAGAAGATGAAAGAACTACATTTTGTAGTTTGCAAATGCATGCATGGTTGGAGTTTAGGGTAAGGAGAAGGAGGGTTTACCAATCTTCCTTGTGTTCTTGAGTTTTTGGCTTGAGTGTATGAGTGTTTAAGGCTTAAGTATGAGAGTGAGTGGATGAGTGTGAGTTGGGAAAGATTGGAGAGAAAATGGTGACAATTCTTGAAGAATTCTCACTGTTTTCTCTCTATATTTCGCCAGAGGTTCGGTGCAATTGGTGTTGTTCCCCCTTATTTTTGTAGTGGAGGGCTCAATTTATAGCCCTACGAAAATGACAGACTCATCCGCGCGGATAGGGTTGCTGGCGTGCTTGTTCATTAAATGCGGCTCCGGCTTTGGACAGAAGAATATTTCTTTTGAAAATTCAAATTAAGCAAACAGTTTATTGTTTCCAGCCATTTCTATTTATGGTTTTCTTCCTTTGTTTTGCTTTTTAAGATTCTTTTTGAGGTTTAACCTTAAATAACAATGCCCATTTTACCCTCATTTTGTTAGAAATGTTAGGATTGTTAGGAATTGTTAGAAATGTTATAACTTTCGTTAATTTTCTAACGAAAATTCTAACAAGCTCAAATTGGAGCACTTACACCTAGGTAGAGTTTTTTGTCCCGTTAATCCCGGTTTTGACTATTTTCTAAATAACTGTCCGAGAAAATGTCCGGAACAGCCCCAAAAAGTCCAAGAAATTGTGTATTTCGAGGAAAGTGGTACTTTTACGTGTGATTACGTGTGTTGAGTACACATTGAAACTTGGATGCACGGGGCAGTCCTGGAAAGTCTCGTTGACTCAGAAAGGGGGACTTAACGAACTTCGGTTAACTTGGAAAGGGCCAGTTAACGGATTCTGGTTAACTTTTAACGGATTGTAACGATCCGGATTTGGGTACTTACAGTAGCCCCTCAGCGACGTCACTTTTGAAGGAATTGGGATATGGGGTCGTTGAAAAAGATAAGGATCCAAATCGGGGGATACCTTATGGGAGAGACCTGAGCATCCAAATGGCTAGACCCTTAGCGAAAGCATTCCTACGTATCCCGAGCGGGAATCAAGCCGATCGTAGTTCATGGGTGCGAGGGCGCTTCATAGGGGCCTCGACCTGTGGGGGAATGATTAGGAGGAGTTCGTCCTAGTTGAGACTGATTTGAAGGTGTCTAAACCTGAGTGAGACTGTTCAAAGGCGTCTGAACCTATGGGACACTGTTCGGAGGCGTTCTAACCTGAGTGAGACTGTTCGGAGGCATCTGAACCTACGAGGAACTGTTCGGAGGCATTCTAACCTAATTGAGATTGTTCAGAGGCGTCTGAACCTACGAGAAACTGTTCGGAGGCGTTCTAACCTGAGTGAGACTATTCAGAGGCGTGTGAACCTACGGGGAACTGTTCGAAGGTGTTCTAACCTGAGATGAAGGCGTTCATGCCTTGGGTGCTGGACTTATGATGACAACCAGGGTTTGTCTGCTGGGGATATGGTGGAGATGATGGGAATGGTTGTGTTAAACTGGCGTTTTTAACAACACGAAAGGATTGACTTTCCAACAACGTGGTTAGGAACAGAATGTGATCTCGGGAGAGAATGATGCATTGCTGGGGAAAAGCGTCCCGAGTTCTAAAAAAGTGAGTTAGGAACTAAGGAGATTGATTGACATTTCTTTAGAAGGAGTGTCTTAGGATCCTGCTGGGGAGGAATGTTCGAGCTTACGACGGCGGCCGAAGAGGGATTGTTGAGCGGGCTTACATTGATTGCTGTCGAAATGATATGGTTGGGCTTACGATGACTGCCAGGCAAGTGATTGTTTACCTGCTGGGGAAAGAGATACTCGGGCTTACTATGATGGCCGAAGAGAGAATGTTGTGCAGGCTTACATTGATTGCCGCTGAAATGAGATGGTCGGGCTTACGATTGACGGCCGGAATTTAACCTCAGGAGAGGGGCGTTAGAAATGTCTAACTGGGGAATTTTTAACTTTTGAGGAAAAGTGTTAAATTTAGAAAGATGAGGGGCTGAATTGGCATTTGGGCAAAAAATTTCGAAATGACTTGAAAGTTCCGGGTTTGACGGATTTTTCGAAATGTTTTGAAAGTTCCGGGTTTGACGGGTTTTTCGAAATGTTTGAAAGTTCCGGGTTTGATGGGTTTTTCGAAATGTTTTTGAAAGTTTCGGGTTTGACGGGTTTTTCGAAATGTTTTGAAAGTTCCGGGTTTGATGGGTTTTTCGAAATGTTTTGAAAGTTCCGAATTTGACGGGGTTTTCGAAATGTTTTTGAAAGTTCCGGGTTTGACGGGTTTTTCGAAATGTTTTGAAAGTTTCGGGTTTGACGGGTTTTTTCGAAATGTTTTGAAAGTTTCGGGTTTGACAGGTTTTTCAAAATGACTTGTACATTTCGGGATTTCGAACCATTAATATTCCGACTGGGACGGAAGTAATTTAGGTAAATCAACCGTTAATGAATGGGATTTTAAAATTTGAACCGTTAATACTCCGACTGGGACATAAATATTTTAGGAAAATGAACCGTTAATGAACGGGATTTTGAAATTTGAACCGTTAATACTCCGACTGGAACGGAAATATTTAAAGAAATGAGCCGTTTAATGAACGGGATTTTGAAATTTGAACCGTTAATACTCCGACTGGGACGGAAATATTTTAGGTAAACTGAATGGTTTAATGAACGGGATTTTGAAACTTGAACCGTTAATACTCCGACTGGGACGGAAATATTTTAGGAAAGTGAACCGTTAGTGAACTGGATTTTGAAATTTGAACCGTTAATACTCCGACTGAGATGGAAATATTTTAGGGAAACTGAACCGTTTAATGAACGAGATTTTGAAATTTGAACCGTTAATACTCCGACTGGGACGGAAATATTTTAGGGAAACTAAACCGTTTAATGAACGGGATTTTGAAACTTTAACCGTTAATACTCTGACTAGGACGAAAATATTTTAGGAAAGTGATTGAACTATATCTTTGTGTCGATATGTTTTTGTGATTTTGACATGTGCATGTGCATTTTGTGTACGTTATCATGTAGTAACATACCTTTGTTGTGTTTACCTATAGGGGCGAGGATCGGTTGACGTGTCCACTACCAAGAGTAGGAGAGATGTTGAGGCTGTCCGCGAGCTATGGGAAATGTTCCCAGACGTGGCTCGTGATGGAGAGAGGAGTCCACGATAGTTCGTGATAGACTCTGGCCTGGGAGGCTTTATCAGCGCGGTGGCTGTGGTGGCTTCGACACAGAGGGTTAAGGTGCTCCATGTCACTTTGAGAGAGTATTGGTGGGATACGACCCACATGTTTCACTTTAGGTGGGGGGAGACATCAGTGACTCCTATGGACTTTGCCACGATTACCGGGTTGTCGTTCTGAGGTAATCCTATAGAGTGGTTTGACGGTTTTACCATGGAGCAGCTGTTGGGACTGCTTGGTTTTAATATTATGAATGCCAGGGGCCTTGGTATTCGATACGGGCCGATGGAGGCACATTTGAGGAGGGGGATAGATGAGTATCTGGCTGGCTCCGAGAGGATGACAGCTGATTGCTTGGCCAGGGGGTTTTTGTGGTTTGCTCTGTCAGCAACCCTTTTTTCCCAATGCTGACACGATGTGTCAGTTTGCCTTGCTTGGCTCCCTGATGGATCTGGAGGCCGTGAGGGGTTTTACTTGGGGAGAAGCTGGTCTGGCCAAGCTTTTCTTCGCTTTGGACAAGTGTTCCCGGGGGGATAACTCATTCTGTTGCTTTCAGTTCGTGCTAGACGTGAGTCTCCTCCTTTTTTTCTTCCTTATCTCGCTTGTACTTGTATGTATCTACTTTGTAGCTGATATAACTTTCCTGGCGCTTTACAGGTGTGGTGCTTTGAGGTGTTTCACCCACATCGGTAGACCACCAGGGAGGCGTACACTCCTTTATTTCCTGCCATGCTGACTTGGCAGAAGGCGGCTAGGAAGCCGGTGAAGTCAAGGGAGAGTACCCGTGTGACTTATGAGGGGGTATCTTTGGCTCTGGACCGAGACTTTTCGCCGCGGATCAACTTGACTTGGTAGAGCCGGTTTGATCAGGCTGTTGTGTAGGCTGATAGGGAGGTGACGATTCATCGGAAGCTGCTAGTGGGGCTTCACTGTGACGTCATGTATCTTGGCGAGAGGGTGTCTTACCAGTACGCTCCGGGATCTAGTCCCTTGGTTTCGAAGGATCCACCTCTTCACATGCAGTTTCCTATGTCCATAGCTGGGGAGGAGTTGCAGCGATACAGGCAGGGAGTGCCTCACGTCGAGAACATCATTGAGGATGTTGACCATGACATCTTTCGGAGGACGAGGCTGAGGAGCCCACAGGTGATGGCCAGAGAGGGTGAGGACCCTGCGCTTCCCAGAGATTATCCGCTCCCCCACACTCGCTTGGCATTCGAGGGCATTGGTGGTTCTCGCAGGCGGCTGACGATTCCTATCCTGGAGCAGGCGAGGCCTCAATACAGAGTTGAACCTAGTGCTTCGGTGAGTATTTTGTTGCTTTTCTGTACTTATAGTAGCATTCTGCAAATGTTGCATATTTGTTGTACTGTTTGTCTTTTGATGGCTTTCCTGGTTTGCAGGTTTCTAGCCGTACTTACGATCAGGCCGTCAGACGTTTGGATGAGATGACTGGTTTCGCCAGGAGGCTTGTTAACTTCCTGTGGTGCAGTTCTCGAAGGAGTGCGGCTGTTCATGAGCCGATGTCTTCCCGGCCGTCTGTTGTGAGAGATACATCTGCTTCCATGGCTGGTGGTATAGATGCTGGGCGGGGCTTCGGCCAGTTCTCTGGTGAGACTGTTGGATTTGGGGCTCGCCACTCCTCGTATTTGGGATACGAGCCTGGGGAGTCTTCGGGAGCACAGGCGCGGAGCCGTCACTTCTCGTACTCCGGCTTTGATGAGTTCGTGGATTATTTGTCTACCACGGATCCTGCTGCTGCGGGGCAGTATGTTGAGTGCTCGGATGATGAGCAGGATTCTGAGTAGTCCCGTTGATTCTTTTAGACAATTGTGTGCATTGTCTGTAACAGATATTGTTTTGTACTTGAAGGGCCCTTGGGGCGAACTTTTGTACATTTTGAGTATTTATTATGATTACTTTTTACTTATTCTTGGCAGACAAGCAAGTAGGTTGATAAAAAATAAATAATAACATGAGATGCATTGAATAATAAAATTTGAGCTGGCAAAATTTATAACTATATGCACTGTTATTTATTAATTGCATTGTTGCACGAGCTCGGGGCGGATGTGGTATTTGCAATGAGTGAATTGATCACAGGTTGGTATGTTTTGGTCAAGGCATGAATAGGACTGCCTTTGGAAATGTCGAGGGACATTGGTGCAGCAAGGTTGTAGGTTTGACTTGGTAAACCTGGAAAACAGGTCGGACGACCCATATTTCAATTTCAACTTGTTTAAATTGCAGTTCAGTTTCTGCAGATTTTAGAAGTCTCACGCTTGAATTCAGTTTCTCTCTCAAATACTTTGAAGTTTCCTTTGTTTTCCATGGCCACGTTTCCAAGATTGTCGTCTCAGATGCAAGAACGATTTTTGGAAAGGTTCAAGACGTGGGTACGGCACCAAACGAAGCAAAATAAGGAGTTTTTCGAGGTTATTATAGGATGAGGGTGGTTTGGGCTTTGAAGGAACTTGCACTGGGTTGGGACCTTTTGAGAGCTGCAGCTCATTTCTGGGACGAAAGGAGGCACGTGTACAGCTTCTCATATAACGAGATCACGCCCACGCTTGAGGATTTTCGGGCTATCCTTGGAGGACTTGAGGTGGAACAGATCGTTCTTCCTTTGACGGGCGTCCTGACCGCCATTGAGAAGTTGATGTCCCTACTTGGAATTTTGACTGAAGAAGCATACGGGATGTTGATACCGAATACTGATCATGTTGACATTTCGGGGCTGCCTGATAGGTTTGCCGGTGGTGATGGGAGCGTTGCTGCGTGGGACGCTTTCGCTCTGTGCGTGATTGCTACTCTGTTCACATTCACGTCCTTGGGGTGTGCCACCACAGTGTTCTGGACCTGGTGAGGCAGTGCCGGAGCGGAGGAGATATCGTACCCTTGATCTTGGGTGAAACATTCCTTGGCATAGGTCGGATGGCGACCGGTAGCCGATACATGTGGGGAGGAAGTCCCGCTATGCTTACTTTGTGGTTGAGGGAGCGGTTTCAAGTGATGACCGAGGTACTAGCGACATGTGATCCTTGGTCTTTCTCTCGGCGACCCTTGGTGATAGGAGGCAATCAGGCTAACTTGGAGCTTTGGATGGCCAAACTCCGCACACATAGTCTGCGATGGTGGGTCACTGGAAGTTGCATACTTGTCGGACCGTTCAGGAGGGTCTCTTTATTGTCAGAGTTTCGGGGCTGTCCCAGTCTTCTTTCTATATTCCATCGTTGGTGCTGCGGCAGTTCGAGCTGGAGCAGGTTCCGTTGACGGGCTTGAGTGATGCCACTACCTTTGAGGTGGGATCGCTCTTCATGGATGATCCTTCGACGTCATTGCTTTTCATGCGGTTATGGCAATATACGTCTTTTCCTGCCAGGGTTCTCTTTCACCGGAGAGGGGGCACTATTCTGTCCACTCGATATTTAAACTGGTACGAGGAGTGTATAAGGGAGACACAAATGGCTCTTCTGTGGAGACGAAGTGAGCTATTGGGCCTTGACCGCCGTGACAGCTCGACTTTGAGGAGGGCCAAAGCGATGGCTAACCCTTAGGATAGTACTGGGGATGATATGGCTGACTATGAGGCCAATGCTAGTCGGATGGCCGATCAGAGCAAGGATATGGCGACTCGGAGAGAGGAAGCTCGTGATAGAGCTAGGGAAAGGGCTGCGTTGGGCACCACAGGTTTGACAGAGGCATCAGGAAGGATCCCAGAGCCAGGTAGAAGGACTACAGGGATATTTCATGTGAAGGGAAAGAATACCCGCCATGGGAAAGGGAAGGGGAGGAAAGACGAAGGACCGAGTACGAGTGACTAGGTTAACCTTGCTGTTCGGAATATCCACCCACTATCATTGCAGACACATTAATTTGATTAAGTGTTTTATTGTTGTTTTGCTAGCATGTAGCGAGTCAAGAGTAGACACCGTGCTTGAACTCATCAAAGATTGTTTTAACCGTAATGAATCTGTAGGTTAAATTTAAGAGTTTTTCGAAACACAAGTGATTGGTGTTGTATTTGAAATTTTATTTGTTTTTGAGACCGAACCAATGATGGCTGCCTACGTTCCCCTTTTACAATTGGACTAAGGGGCTCAGGTCACCGTAGTTCGACACTTTAGGTGAAATTTGAAAGGAGACAAAAAGTGCAACCCTATTTTTTACCTAGATCATTTTCGGGAATGTATCTAGTTGGGTATTACTCTTTTAGCACTTTGATTTTATTGTTTGGCGGTGTATGGGGAAGGAGAGTTGACTTGTGTTCTTCCTCAAATGAAGTATCTGCGGAGCTTGCTTCCATTTACTGGGTTGACGAAAGGGTTCCCGTCCAAATCTGCTAACTTCATGGCTCCTCCGGAGAAGATTCTTTGTACCACGAATGGGCCTATCCAGGTAGGTTCCCACTTTCCGAGGGGATTGGTCTGTGTAGGAGGCTTTTCCTTAAGCACCAAGTCGCCTTCTCTGATGTCTCGGATCTTGACTTTCTTATCAAATGCTCGGGCCATTCTGCTTTGGTAGGCACAAGTATGTTCCATGGCTTTCAATCTTCGCTCGTCGAGTAGAGCTAGTTCGTCGTGACGGCTTTGGAGCCATTCGACTTCATTGATTCCGTTTTCCAAGAGGACTCAGAGGGATGAAATTTCCAATTCAACTGGTAACATCGCTTCCATTCTGTATGTGAGTGCAAAAGGAGTCTCCCCTATGACGGTTCTGACTGATGTTATGTATCCCCAAAGGGCTAGATGTAGCTTTTTGGGCCAATCCCGACCTCTGACGGCCATCTTTTTTATTATTCTTGCAAGAGTCTTGTTTGCTGCCTCTACTGCACCATTAGTCTGTGGTCTGTAGGGAGAAGACTTGTGGCGTGTAACTCTGAACTCGGTCAACAGCTGGTCACAATCTCCTTCGAAGTGGGTCCCATTATCGGATATGATCTCGTTGGGCACCCCGTATCTGCACATGATGTTCTCTTTGATGAACTCGGCCACCTTCATGGAATTCGGTACTTTGTATGATCTGGCTTCTACCTATTTGGTGAAGTAGTCGACTGCGACTAAAATTGAACTCGTGACCGTTGCTCCCTGGTGGAGTGATTTTGCCGATGACGTCAATCCCCCATGTGGCGAAGGGCCATCGTGTAGTCATGCAGTAGAGCTCGTGAGGAGTGATGTGGTTGAGGTTGGAGAACCGTTGACATTTGTTACAGCTTCTGACGAACTAGATGCAGTCTGTTTCCATTGATACCCAGTAGTAACCCATACGGAGGATGATCTGTGTCAATGCTCTGGCGTTCATGTGCGGACCGCAGGTTCCGTTGTGAACTTCGTTCATCAGCTCGCTGGCTTTTTCTTTATTTACACACCGGAGGAGTGGTCCTTGGTGGCGCTTCTTGTATAATATACCCCCCAGGATGACGAAATGGGATGCCAGGCGCTTTAGAGCCATCATGTTTTTGGCTTTGATCCCTTCTTTATATTTTTCATCTTCATTTGTGAAGGAAGATTCTCCATTTTGGAGGTACTGGTAGATTTGATTGTACCAGGGTTCGTCGATCAGTTCATGTTCAAACTCGATCTCACAACAATATGTGGGGGTTTCCCGTCTGCCTATTCTGAGGGGTTTTACTGATTTCCCTTCCGGAATTTCAACGCCGAAGGTGCACTTTGCAGGGTTCAATCTCATGGAGTGTTTTCTGAGTCTGTTGAAGAACTTTCTCAAATCTGTCATGTGCTGCATGTCTGATCCTTTGGAGTGGATGATCATGTAGTCGACGTACACTTCGATTTGTTTGTGAATCATGTCATGGAAGAGGGCAGTTGCAACCCGTTGATAAGTAGCCACAGCGTTCTTTGAACCAAATGACATGACCGTGTAATAGTATGTCCCCAACGGAGTGGTGAAAGCAGTCTTGGCCTGATCTTCTTCGGACATCTTGATCTGATTGTATCCGGCGAATCCGTCCACAAAGGAATTTACTTCGAAATTTTCCGTGGTGTCGACCAACATGTCGATGTTGGGCAGTGGGAAATCGTCTTTAGGGCTGGCCTTGTTGAGATCTCGGAAATCCACACAGCATCTGACCTTTCCATTGGCCTTGGTGACCGTTACAATGTTGGAGAGCCAGGTTGGGTACTCAATTACTCTGATGAAGCCGACGCGGAGCATCTTCTCAATTTCTTCTTTCACTTGCAGAGACCATTCTGGCTTGATCTTGCGCAGTTTCTGTTTGACAGGCTTGGATTCGGGATCCAGAGGGATTCTGTGCTCCACGATTGAGGGATCGAGTCTGGCATGTCTTGGTATGACCAGGCGAACACGTCAACACATTCTTTGAGGAGATCTGTCAGGGCTTCTTTTTCTGCACCGGCGAAGAAACTTCCCACTTGTGTCTCTTTAGGCTCTTGCACTGACCCCAGGTTCACTTTAGTCATAACCTCTTCGGCAGCTTGGGCCCGATTGTCCTCTTGGTCTACTACACGCTTGAGAACTTCTTTAATGTATTGTTCGTTTAGTGTGTCTGCTTCTTTATCAAGTGAGTCATTATTAACTTCTTTTAAGTTGTTCGTTAACTTATCAGTTGTTAAAGTGGCAATGAGGGGATAATTCGAAAGGTCGAATTTTTCATTTAAGACGAACGGGAATACATTGTTGGCTACATTATCATAGTCTTCCGGCGTGAGGCCGTCGGACGACTCAGAGGACTGGACTTTGACAATAACAGACTCGGATGGTTTGAGACTAGGTTTAGGGAGATATGGGTGCATGCCCAGTTTGTCTTCCATTTCTGTCGGGCTTGCCCTTGGTCTGGTGAAAGTCACCCAGCTTTTCAGTGGCATTGCTGGATGCTTGGTGAGGGTTCGTGGGTCGAAAGGCTTGGCTTCCGCGGTCCCGATCATGGCAATCACGTTGTTCTCGGAGCCCAGGTCAATCAGGTTTGGCACCTCTATGACTTCTTCAAAAAGATTCTTAGAGCGAGTCCACTGAGAGCATCTTCCTCGAATTTTGGTTCCTTCTGCTTTGGAGTTACTGTTTCGAATGTGGCCTCGGAGGCTGACCCGAACAGTCTGTTTCCCATGAAGAGTGTCTCGAGCTGCTCCTCTATGTCTGGGATCCCTTTGAATGAGTACTCATGCTGAACTGTGGTGGCAACTGGTCCAGGTAGAGCAGTGATGTTGAGGAATGCTCCCCTTATCGGATGACAGTAATCACCTAATCGCCTAATCGCCGGTCTCTCCAAAGTTAGATCATCCCACCTCGTATTTTCAATCCACCTAGATTGTCAATATCGCGAGGAGCCTAGCCGTAAACCCTGCATCAACCACATATCATGTAGATTTATTTTTTAGGACACTCCGTGACCGATCGGTTTGATCTTGGAGTCTTTGTAATCCCTTGTCATGATCGTTTTTTGTGCAATAAGCAATGGAAAAGAAATCAATGAATTGTCGCTTCAGATTTGTCCCTTCGGAAATGTCCCTATGATTGTCACTTCGGATTTGTCCCTAAAGAGAAAAATTTCTTACCAAATTTATTGCACAAAACTTGATGTTTCTTGAGATAACTTCGACCACTCGGTCCTTAGGTTTGGATTTTGAATGTTAGAAACCCCCAAAACGGATTTTTCGTCCGACCAAAATTAGGATTAAAATCAGAAAAAATGTGACTTCCAGTGGTGATGTCTCGTGCGAGACTACTTGTCCCGTGCGAGACAAGTGTATGTTTTGGCCAAAACCTTCCAGCCTTCGTACACCCTATTCAGCCGACTTGTTAGGACTCGATCATGGTTTAACACAGTTGCTACACATCTAGGTTCATCACCAAAGCTCGACACGATGTCTACTTCTCTTCCTGTCACCGAAGTCGAAATCAAGGAAACTAATGCCGAACTCATCGAAGCCCTACTAAGGATGGATGAAAAAAGTAAGAAAATTGACGAGCGAAATGCCCAAATGGCCGCCCTCATGCTAGAGCTTCACGAGATGAAAGTCAAGAAAGGAATAAAACAAAAGAAGAAAGCCTCCTCTGATGAAGGGGAATCCTACCCCAAGAAGAATAGGAAAACCAAGAAGTCAAGCAAGAAAGAGGAAGAATCCGATTATTCCTCTTCCTCATCCTCCTCCGAAGATGAGGAACATATCTCCAAGGGTACTAAGACCAAGAAGGAAGGCAGTGATGAAACTACTAAGCTTGGTAATCATGTAACTAATAACTACCTTCAGAAGAAACTTGCAACCATTGACACTTCAAAGGGGTCATTCGTCCCATTTGATCCCGATCCTCTTCAACGATCCATCACCAAGTTTCATCGCAAGTATAAGACACCCGATATTGCCAAGTTTAATGGCACTACTTGTCCTCGAGCTCATGTTGAGACCTATACTTGGGCTATGCTTCCGATGGGCGTTGATAACACAATCTTGGCCCAATGCTTTCCTCAAACTTTGGAGGGTGCTGCAGGGGATTGGTACATGTCTCTTCCTATGACTACAATGCTTGACTGGTCATCTGCATGTTTAGTCTTTCAAAGGCAGTTTGAAGACAACTCCACTTACCGCCCTACTAGGAGGGATCTTGAACAAACCAAGCAACATGCAAATGAGTCTTTTGCTAACTTTGCTAGAAGATGAAGACTCAAACTTACTGAAATTGTCGAAAGACTTACTCTCAAAGAGCAAATCCACATCTTCCTCTAATGCCTCCGTGATGAATTTCAAGAGAAGCTCGCCGGTAATTACTTTCCTAGTTTCAATGAACTTCATGAGTCCGGAATCAGGATTGATGACTTCCTAAAAAGTAAAAAGAAGGAAAGTACTTTTCATTACAACAAGCCCACCACAAGTAAGGATGCTTCAGTCAATACTATTGCATTCAATCGCCTCAACATCGGCAAATATTATGCTGTTCCTCCTCCCAAAAAGAAAAAGAGGCACTATGACAAACTTGAATGAATCACTCAAGAAGAACTCTTCGATGTGCTTGTCAAGAATGAAAAGATCAAACCAAGGGAAGGTGGTCCTCCTAGGGATATGGGTCCTAATCATGCTCATCACTTATTCTACAAGTACCACAACTTCACCGGCCACGACACCAACACTTGCCACCACTTGAAGGACGTCATCCAAGACCTCTTTGACAATGGAGGTCTAGAACGTCCCAACGTCATCACCAATCCTCTCCCTCATAATACATAAAGAAGATGAAATTCCAAGAAGAAATCTACACTTATCACTTTGGGGCTACAACTATCCTCTCCCTCTCTCCTATGATAGAAGTAGATTAGGTTTTAAATTTCCAAGTATGATCTCGAAGAGTCGTTCTGTCTTTGTAGTACTTCTCACCTTCTCTAGTTTGTGTCATCTAAACTATCGAGTATGTTTTTAATTTCTCCGTTAATCAAAGTCATTTTCTTTTCCTAAACACTTTCCTAAGGTTGTTCTACCTCATGAGTATCATTTAATTCATGCAAAATAATGGAACCTCCATTCCCTAAATCATCTCAAAAAAATAATATAGAAACTTCTAAATGATTTTAAGAAGAAAGTTATCATTAGAAGGCTTAAGGGCTAAACATTACCCCTACTGAAAGTCAAAGATCTACAAACGAAGAAAGTCAAAGGTGCTGCTGTCAACCTTCATTCCAAGAAGAGTGAGGCTACTCAATTCAAAGCTTTGAGAGTATTTATATATAAAAAAAACTCTCAAGCTTTCATCACCCCATAACAAAGGTGAAACTTCAAATGCATGAATGACTCTCCCACAAAGAAGAGGAGTCAAATGATACCAATAAAAGAAATGAAGATTACTCAACATCTTCCTACCACAAATGAAGAAGACTTTCAGTATCAAGAAAAATGTTTACCCTTAAGTCATACTAATGATTGGCTTTATTCTCAAACTTATTTAGAATTTTCTAGATGATGCACGGTTCATTAAAAGGTAGAATAACTTTTCTAGATCTTTGAGTTAAGTAGCATTTCTTGTTGATTCTAGAGGCTTCCTATTAGCCACTCTCATACACACTCTTAAAATCCAAGCATCAAATCTGGGGCTTCCTAACCTTTCCTCCCCCAGTCAATCTCTACTTCAACTCTTCAAAATAATCAAATCTGCATTAGGAGCTTACCTCTTTGCTTCTCACTCTCATCATTAAAGGATACACTTCTCTAAAGAGTCAATGCTTGGATCACCTTCCAAAGAATAGAGTCCGTCTCTCCTCAACTAATTTGAGATCTCATTTCTCTCTCCTCAATAAGATATTTTCCACTGAGTTCTCTTTGAGTTAACATACTATATTCAAAAAAAAGGGAAAAGAAACAAAACAAGAAAGACGCAAAAGAGATGTCAGCTAGATTGGAAACCCAAAAGGGCGGTCTAGGCAAAAACCAGGGCGCATCACTGAAAAAAAAATCAAGGACAAAGGGGAGACTATTCTTCAACCTTCTTCATCGAACATCATTCGATCCTCTTCAAATCAAATCAACAAGGAGAGCCTTCTTCGATCATCTTCAAATCGAGAGAGCAGCCTCACAAGCCTGTTCACAAAGTCATCCACCACATTCAAGCATCTTGGGGCTTGAGATAGGAAAGAGAATTGGACATAAAGCCATTACGACAGTCGACAGATTTGTAGTTGTTTACCTCCTAGAGACACGATTCAAAGGAGAATTAAGAATGAAGATTCTCAACAGGCCTAGATGTGTTCACACAAAGTTACTCATCGAAATTCTACAACAATGAAGAAACAGTACGGTACTCTTGCACGAGACAACCTCGCTGACTAGCAACAGATTATGCATAAACCTGATTTGGTCCCAACTTGTCAAACACAAGTTCACTCATATAGTTCACCCATCTCAAATATAAATCCATACAAATGTCCCTACATGTCCAAATACCATATACTCATACATAAACTCACCACCAAAATGACCAATCGGCTATTTATACGAACAGGCATAGACACCACTATATAATTCCAGTTAAACAACTAAAATAAAATCTTTGATTTTCAAATTGATTTTCAAAATACCTAAAGCAGCCTTTTAAGTGTTGTGGAGTCGAACTACGTTTGGTCTGATTCTCTTTTAGAGATACGTAGGCAGTCGTGCGGCACAACCATCCCAATATTCAGAATGATGTCTTTTCTATCGATGACATGACTTCTTCCATAAGTCCTGTCGCCGAGGGGCTCTGTAGACACCCCATTCTGAACCAATAATTACATGATTACACTACTCTTCATCTCTCTTTTGTGTTTTGATGAAATCATATTAGTTTCGTCATGTTTCGTAAAGTTTCTAACTAACTTTGTTAGTTTTGGACCTAACTGACTAACGTAATAACTGAAGAGGACAGAATAGTCAATTGACTAGTTGTCCCGCGCGGGACATACGTGTCTCGCGTGAGACATCTCCTCTGCGGAATGTGTAGATTCACTTTCCTTCTCCGTCTCAATCTCTTTTCCTGATCCCTACTCCCTTAATACGTGATTTACCTTATCATGGACTCTCCTAGGACCTTCCTAAGAGTTTTATTCCTAAACAAACTCTTCCAAATGAAGTCTTTGATTCCTTCCTTACTTGAGACTCCTAACTTGGTGATCAAGTATTCTCCACCTATAAATACAAGGGTCCTCCTTTGTATTTGGGAGGAGGAGGGGAAGAACCAAGAACCACATTCTAAATCAAATAATACTCCCTAAAATTCATTTTTTATCATCTTCCTATGAAGATCTCAAACCTCTGTCGAGGTTATTCATTAAAATCATTCAAGAACACAAGGTAGACTCATATACTTTGCTATTCTTCTTCTCAATTCCTCTAATTGCTTTTAGAGTAGTGTAATCCCATCAAACGGGTTAGCATAGAGTCCCTTCAATCCATGAAGGTGGTCTCGAAGCATACAACCCGACATTCTGTAGGGGAATATAGGGTCTTGATCTTGATAACAAGGCTGTATA
The DNA here is from genome assembly GCA_022495995.1 of Adenophora triphylla var. japonica. Classification (NCBI taxonomy): domain Eukaryota; kingdom Viridiplantae; phylum Streptophyta; class Magnoliopsida; order Asterales; family Campanulaceae; genus Adenophora; species Adenophora triphylla. The sequence goes on along the minus strand of JAFEMH010001141.1, from coordinate 64,053 downwards.
TATGATTGAATCGTGTATAATCCACTTTCCGAATAAAGTATTTCGACCCTTAATGCCTGGGTTACACAAAATCTTTATTGAGATAAGACAATCACGCAATTTGTTTCTAGGCAAAGAGAACAAATCTAAAACTTGATAATTGTTTTGCTTTCGTTATTGTTGTATCACTCTTGTGTTTTTCATGTATTTACAACTGAGATCAATCCCTGTATATATAAAGATGGAGAGGTATCAGATAAAGGATACAATCAAAAGACATGACTTTAGCCAAGCGATGTGTCTTTTCATTTTGAACTGGCACCTGTTCAGGAACTGCTCGGCCGAGTCAAGGGACTCGCTCGGCCGAGCAAAGATGTCCCAAGACATTTTGCCCAACTGCACGGCCGTGTCAAATAAACTTGCACGGCCGTGCCAATCATACTGCTCGACCGAGCAAGGCATATGCCTCGGCCGAGCAAGGCTGTCCAGAAACTTGGACAATCTGCTATGCTCTGCTCGGCCGAGTCAAGGACTCTGCTCGGCCGAGCACATCAGCAAAATGTGCTACCCTTTAACTTTTACTTCTTTATCGAGGTTGATATCGTTTTAGCTCAAACGAGTGTGTACTCCACACTTTCCCTTACTCGTATTCGAGTCTACTACGAATCACATTGATCTCTAGTAAATCACCATTACAATAAAATAGTTGATGATACTAAAATCACCAACAAATCCCATCCATTTTAGTGTAATACTTTGATTTACTAATCTTTATAAATAACGAAACAAACGAATGCATAAATGAAAATGTCTTGCGATTGAATTTTCATTTTAGTATAATACACATTTCAAATACTCAAGAATCGGGGTGTCCTAATGATTGAACCCATCAACTCATATGAATACCTGAAGATACTATACACATAAGTTCAATACAATTCTCTTTGTTTAATCTTGACACTATTTACAAGCCATGTGTCTATATCCATTAGTGAACATATAGGAAGCCGAGTCCTAGCTTCTTGAAGCGGAAAAACTTCATGTCCACATAGGTAGTTCCTTTAATCTTGCACCTGCATTTGCAATTTTTCAAAGGAACTATTAAGAAGATATTCTTCAACCTAACCTTTACTTGCAGGTCTGAACACATACCTTGGGAAAGATAATAACATGTGTTCCAATCTCCAACTGCGAGCTTTCCACATTGAATTCAAGCTTCTAACGTTGTATTAGAAGGGAATTGGGTATCTCACAATTAGAGGATTAAATGGACTTTAATCCCATTCCCATTGCAGACTTATTTACCAAGTCTCTAGCTAACCCCTTCGTCAAGTGGTCAGCCAAATTTTGTTGCCACCGAACACACTCAACTGATATCACACCATTCATGATTAACTACCGAATCATACTATGTCTGACACCTAAGTGTCTAGACTTGCCATTGTACATTTGACTATAAGCCCTAGCCAACGTAGCTGCACTATCACAATGGATAGATATTGGTGATATCGGTTTTGGCAATAATGGAATCTCATATATCAAGTTTCAAAGCCATTATGCTTCTTTACTAGTAGCAGCCAATGCTACAAACTCAGATTCCATTGTAGAATGTGTAATACATGTCTGCTTTTTGGAAGCCCAAGAAATGGCACCTCCTCCAAGCAAGAACACCCAACCACTAGTAGAAGATGAATATTCTTGGTTGATCCAACTAGCATCTGTGTAACCTTCTAATATAGAAGGATGTCCACTATAACAAAAACCATAGTCCATAGTACCTTTTAAGTACTTGAACACCCTTGTTATAGCATGCTAATGCTGTCTACTAGGATTACTAGTGAACCTGCTCAATCGTCCAACTGCATAAGCAATATCAGATCGAGTGCCCGTTATAGCATACATCAAACTGCCTATGGCTTTTGAGTATTCAAGCTGTGACACAGGTTTACCAGTGTTTGACACAAGTTTCTCAGTAGGATCCATGGGAGTACTAACTTTAGAACAATTATCACAATTAAACCTCTTGAGAATTTTCTCAATATAATGAGATTGTGTAATTGCAATTCCCTTGTTCATCCGTTTAATCTTTATACCAAGAATTACGTTGGCTTCTCCCATGTCCTTCATAGAAAACTTTGATGACAAAAACTTCTTAGTTTCATCAACTACATTTTGGTATGTGCCAAAAATCAACATGTCATCTACATATAGGCAGATGATTTCACCTTTACCGGATTCATCAAATATGCTATATACACATTTGTCGAATTGATTTAATACAAAACCATTCGACAAAACAACTTCATCAAATTTTTGATGCCACTGTTTAGGTGCTTGCTTCAGCCCATACAATGACTTAATTAACTTACATACCTTATGCTCATTACCTGGCATAACAAATCCTTCAGGTTGCTTCATATACACTTCTTCTTACAAATCACCATTTAAGAATGCTGTTTTGACATCCATTTGATGGATCAATAGATTCTGAATAGTTGCCAAAGCTATCATTAATCTAATAGTAGTGATACGAGCAACCGGTGCATAGGTATCGAAGTAATCGATCCCTTCCTTTTGTCTAAAGCCTTGGATTACCAATCGAGCTTTAAACTTGTCAATTGTTCCATCGACTTTCATCTTCTTTTTGAAGATCCATTTGTACCCCAAAGGTTTACAGCCTGGTGGTAAATCAGACAAGACCCATGTATTATTTTCCACAATAGAACTAATCTCATCATCGATTGCTTCTTTCCAAAAACCAGCATCTCAAGATTTTATTGCTTCATCATAGGTTCTTGGATCCTCCTCTATACTATAACAGTAAGAGTATTGAGATTCAATATGATCTCTTGATCCCATAACTAAATACAGTTGAAAATCAGAACCATATGATTTAGCTTTTCTTGCTCTTTTACTTTTACGAGGTTCGGGTGCCTCACTTGGTACCTCAATTGAATGATCATCCATTTGAGATTCAGCCGAACTTGGTATAATATCCTTTGGTCTAGGTATTGAAGAGAAACGATTCTCATCAAAGATTGCATCTCTCGATTCTATAATTGTGTTAATAGAAATGAAATCTTTAGGTTCTATAACATAAAACCTATATGCCTTGGAATGCTCAGCATATCCAACAAAGATGCAGTTAATACCTTTTTCTCCCAACTTTTTCCTTTTAGGGTCCGGAAGTCTAACCACGGCCCTACACCCCCAAACTCGCAAAATGTCAAGTTTGGTCGTTTCTTATACCAAAGCTCATATTGGGTAATTTTGTTCCTTTTATTAGGAACTCTATTCAATAAATGACAAGCCGTTAACATGGCTTCTCCCTAAAACCCGTCACTCAAGCCCGAGTAAGATAACATGGCATTAACCATTTCTTCAAGAGTTCTATTCTTCCTTTCAGCCACATCATATTGTTGTGGTACATAAGGAGCCGTAGTTTCATGAATTATCCCTACGGATTGGAAATATTTAGGATCATAATATTCACCACCTCTATCCGTACGTAAGGTTTTAATCAAGCCATTTAGTTGAAGTTCAACTTCAGTTTTATAAATTTTAAATTTATCTAGGGCTTCATCTTTTGCATGCAGCAAGTAAATATAGCAAAACCTAGAGGCATCATCTATAAAAGTGACAATATACTTTTTATTGCCTAAAGATGGAGTTGCATGAAAATCACATAAATCACTATGAATCAATTCAAGTTTTACAGAATTCCTTGTAACACTTTTAAAAGGGTTTCTAGTGATTTTTGTCAACATGCAAGTATTACACTTTTCCGTATTATTATCAATAACAGGAATCAAACCATCTTTGGACATTTCAAGCATTCTTTTATAGTGCACATGTCCTAACCGAGCATGCCATAATGAGGAATTGATAACAACAGAGGAAGTCATAAAAACAGAACTAGAGTTAACAGGAATTTTATTTAAATTCAACATAAACATCTCATTGTTATAATAACCAAACCCTACAAATACACCCGACTTCGATAAGATATACTTATCGGATTCATAAACTTGTTTATAACCACACTTGTTCAAGACAGGACCAAAAATTAAATTCTTACAAAGTTTAGGTACATATAAAACATTAAACAAAAAAATAGTTTTTCCCAAACTGAATTCCAACACCACACTTCCTCTTCCTTGAATAGGAGCAGAATGGTCATCACCCATGTAAAGGATAGATCCGTCTTCCATTGGTTCATATGTCTTAAACCAACAACGATCTTTACAAACATGAGTTGTGGCACCGGAATCAATCCACCACGCAATAGCATCATCCTGCACATAGAATGCCTCAGAAATTAGTGAAACAGCATTTTTAATAAATCTGTTCCAACTATGTATTAAATTCTGACCTTGGTTTTGAGAATGGTCCTTAGACCCATTTCCCGAACCACTGGTGCTTGCGCCATTCTTGTTGTTTCCAACATGACAATCCTTCTTAAAGTGACCAGTTTTGCCACACTTCCAACATGCCAATTTAGGCTTCTTGTTGGGACCAGAACCATTGTCTTTGAAACTACGTTTCTTTCCTTTGTTTTTATTGTTTCCACCCTCATCAATCATATTTACCGAGGGTCCAGCAACTTCTTTTCCTTTGCCTTTGTCATTCTCTTGCGCCCTAAGAGATTCCTCTATGCGCAAGTGACTACCAAGTTGAACCAAAGACAGATCGTCTTTACCATGTTTCAAAGTGTGTTTGAAATTCTTCCAGGAGGGAGGCAACTTATCAATCACACTTGAAACAGATATTGACTCATCCATCTTCAACCCATGTTGTGTATATTGTCCAAGGATTCTAAGGAGTTCATTGAATTGTTCCATGACAGGTCTTGAATCGACCATCTTGTAATTATTAAAATTACTTACAAGGAACTTCTTACTAGAAGCATCCTCTTGTGTTTTTCATGTATTTACAACTGAGATCAATCTCTGTATATATACAGATGGAGAGGTATCAGATAAAGGGTACAATCAAAAGACATGACTTTAGCCAAGCGATGTGTCTTTTCATTTTGAACTGGTACCTGTTCAGGAACTGCTCGACCGAGTCAAGGGACTCGCTCGGCCGAGCAAAGATGTCCCAAGACATTTTACCCAACTGCACGGTCGTGTCATATAAACTTGCACGGCCGTGCCAATCATACTGCTCGACCGAGCAAGGCATATGCCTCGGCCGAGCAAGGCTGTCCAGAAACTTGGACAATCTGCTATGCTTTGCTCGGCCGAGTCAAGGACTCTGCTCATCCGAGCACATCAGCAAAATGTGCTACCCTTTAACTTTTACTTCTTTATCGAGGTTGATATCGTTTTAGCTCAAACGAGTGTGTACTCCACACTTTCCCTTACTCGTATCCGAGTCTACTACGAATCACATTGATCTCTAGTAAATCACCATTACAATAAAATAGTTGATGACACTAAAATCACCAACACATTCCTAATTAAGAAATTAATTAGAGTTTTCTTGTTCTTATTTAACTATTATATTGTCTTGATTGATAACACTCAATTGGCAAGACCAATCTTCGGATTGGGTGGAATGGGTGCTCCACGACCTTCCCATTCCATAAATTAACCTTCGAACCTTCAAATCTCTTTAAATTATCAAAAATATTTTTCTTGTTGTTTTCCTAAATAAATAATAAGTGACGACTCTGTGTTCATTAAAATCGCATCGCTACACCAACACATATGCAATCAATAGTATTTATTCTAACTTATACACAAACTACACTTAGTTATGTTTTATCATTATCTCTTTATTAAGTTGATTTCCAACTTTTCCTTTAAAGATACAACATTCAACATTTTACTTTTTAACAAGTAACGGTAAAGGTAAAAGCTTACATTTTACCATCATGTGTGTGAATTATATTCACACCTCAAGCATCAATAGGCCTTGGTTATAACTTCAAGCGCATATTTGATAAGTCTTGTTTGAATCTATTTTGACCATATAAAGATATTCATTCTCATTATTGATCACTTAAATACCCTTCTGTTTCATTCATTCAAACATCATGAATAACATTCTTGATGACATCACAGTTGTCTCTCAAGACACAAGGTATATGCTTGACCTTTTCAAACAAGATTGACTTTTTAAACACATTTGACTTTTCAAATGATTTTGACGTTTCATACAAGTTTGACATTTCAAACAAGTTTGACCAACTTTGTCTTTGTACTATGCATTTCGGCAAGCTTCATCACATTTGCTTTTGCTACAAGAAATGTTGGACAACTTCTTCTCCAAAGTTCTATTCTCTTTTCCAACACAAAGATGAATAGCACACACATCAACATTCATTGTTATTCATTTATGTTTGATGTGATTTTAAAATATTTTCAAGTGGGAAGCAATTTCTCAATTATTGTCATCACTTGAGAATTTTATTCAACACCATCCATTCGACATGATTTTCATGAAAGACTATTTCCACTTCTTCCATATGATTTTTTTTTTCGATTTATGGAGTCCACTATTTTAAAATCAAGGAAGCAGCTTACGATGATTTTCATTGCACCCGCATTCTCGATTTTATATTTATAGTCCAACGACTCCCACAAATATTTTGCAATTTTCTTGGTAATATATACGTTTTATAATGAATCCGACAATTCATTAAGTATATAGTTTCGATAAAGAAAATTTGCATGCTTCAACCGCACTCACGACTTGAACATCTATCACATTTTCACCCAACTTTGTAGGATCTTCCATAAGAAACCTCTCTAAGTTCAAGGTGGTCAAGTAGAACATCTTTTGTTACCATCACTTAAAGTCAAGGCCAACAAAAAGTTCTAACTTTTCACTATGGTGATCCGAAATACTTGAAACAATCACATTCCATTAGAGATTTGTCTCCACACAAACCAAACATTGACTTTAATTTTTAACAATTACTCCCTCCGTTCCACAACAAGTGACACAGTTACTGTTCGGCACGAGAATTAAGGAAAAAGTGAAAAGGTTGATATGTTGGGAGTGTAGATAGTTGAGTAGGAGAGAGAATGAGTGGAGAGAATAGTAAATTTGAAAAGTGTTGTGAGTATGACAAGTGGGTCCCATGAATAAAGAAGTATTAAAAAGTTTCCATTTTAGGAAGTGTGACTTATCAGTGGGACGCCCAAAATGGCAAAGTGTGTCACTTATTGTGGGACGGAGGGAGTATTACTTTATTGTTTCAAATATAACTCTCTAACTTAATTAGAGAATTATCTCCAAGAATAAATTTCTAATTCAATAGGAGAATTAACACAATTTATTTCTTATAACTACTCATATTTATAAATCTCCAAATTCCTTAATGGAATTATAGTTTAAGGTTAATTATTCCAAAACTTTAAAAGTCTCATCTTGAAATACCTCTAAATTAGAGAAAGTCACATTCTCATTTACATAATACACAATTTCTTTTAGAAGTCCTCCTTCTAAATATTTGTGTCATTTGTCATCATCAACAACAATAAGATTTAACAACTTTCTTCAAGAAGTCCTATTGTTTTTATCTTTATGACATTAGTCACCTATTACCCTAATAGGTTTTAACAATTTCTTCCAATAAGTCATATGGTATTAGTTCTTATAACATTTGTCAATGTTCGCAACAATAGAATTCAACAACTTCTTTCAAGAAGCTTTATTGTTTTTATCTTTGTGACTTTTGTCACTATTGACAATAATAGGATTTAACAACTCATTTCAAGAAGTTCTATCATCTTTGCCAATACAACATTGATAAAATGCAACATTAAAGACTACATCTTTTAACATTTATATTCTCAACTTAGTTCCAACGAACTATTCAATTTTTCTCATTATGATTCTTGTGAACCATAATAAAGTTAAAGACTACATCCTTCAACGTTCAATTTTTTAACTTAGTTTTTACGAACTTTTCAATTTTTCTCACTATGATTCTCATGAACCATATGAGATATATCACCCATTTTATAAACACTAGAAGTGGCATCGCCATAACTATCTTACACAATCATCGCAATATCCTTGATGTTCATCCGTTAGTTCATTATATGTTCAAAAAAAAAATATTTTTTTTCTTTCATAAATTGTTCTGTTCCAAAAATTTTATCTTCATCTCCACATAAAATATTTCGATCTCCGCCGTCCAAATTGTTCTTCTATGAGTTTAGAACTTTCTTCCCAAATTTGAGCTCGATCCAACAGTTAACGAATTGAGAATTCAAATTTTACTACAATTGGTCATTGCAAAAAACTTGTTGGAATTTTCTTCCATCCTTCTCTTCCTTCATTTTCTATCTTTTCTCCAGTGGTCGCTGCTCCACCGGATTTCTCAAATCTGTAATCATTTCTCAAATAGGGAAATTTGTCTTAAGATTGTTAAACCAAATCTTACAATAGGCACAAAATAATAAATGAATTACAATATATTGAAAATACAAATTACAACGTAAAATTAAACGAGGAGAAAATTCGTTTGATGATATTCTTGATGTTGTCCGAGTCGTGTGTGACACACTCTCTTTAAGACAAATTCGCCCCCTCACCGAATTGTGCTTGAGGTTGTTTTGGACGTTCGCCTCCCAGAATAAAACGGACGGATCGGACTATTCTTACACACTAGAATTTTCGGCGAATCTCACTATGCTTGAACAAAATCACCATGAATAAATTTCATGGAGGCTAAAGAAAGAAGATGAACAAATTGCAAAGGGGAGGAAGAAGTTTGATGAAAAAATTTGTTTTCATTTGTTGTGGGTTTCTCTAGTTATAGCTTTAATAATCATGTAATGAATTCTCAATTAATCATTGTATTAATATGGGAGTCATTACCTTGTATTCATGTGATTTTATTCCACATTTTGTAACACCTAATCCCAATGTAATGATCTCTATTAATTCCTCATTAATCTAGAAATCATGGAACATCAATAGTGGGTTAAATTCTAAAATTTACACTTTCAACCCTCTAACTTTGAGCCATCTTATCTTTCTCATCAAATCTCATATTGGACATCTAGATATATCATTTCAATGTTCACACGGAGTGAAACCTGAACCCACAATAATCTTTGTCAAATGACAAACGATTTATGTAAGAAAAATACATAATTTCCTTCACACACAATATAATTTTCCAACATTAAGAGTGTTAATAATAATGTTAAATGTGTCGATTTAATTTTTTTATAGAAAAATAAGTAAAAATTGATTTTTTTATATTGAAATTGACATTTTTAAGAGTCATATTTTGTTTAAACTTAATCTTTTATAGACCCTAACCGTGCTTCTAAAAACCCCATAAAACATTTATTATTACTATTATTTAATATATATATATAATGCAAATAAATGAATTATAAGATGGAACAACGTTATAAATTCATCATTTTATACCCTTAAAAGAATACATCCATTCAACACAAGATTAAACCATGGGGCAGTTACCAATTGGTTCCAATGAAATCAACCAGTTAGAAAATGGAATTTGGGAATCGATCATCAGGTCCCTTCCTTACAGATGAACATGCATATCCATTGTAAAGATCAGAAACTACAATTAAGCCATCCGGTTGAAAGACACTTATTCCACTCGATAAAATTACACGTGTCCACATACGTGTTTATTTAAAAAATAAATTCAAAAAAGTAACTGCCACTCACGAAACTTTTCATTTCAAGTTAACGCTCTCTCTCTCTCTCTCTCTCTCTCTCTCTTCTCCTTTCTCTCTCTAGAACCACCATTGAAGGTCCTTAACCCTTCGTCTTCTCTTTTTCAAATACACCGTAAAATCTTAGGTAATGATTACAAAACTCTTTAATCTGAAGTTTAATTTTGTTCTGAACGTAATTTTTCAAAATTTTATGGTTTGCAATTTTTTCTTCTATATTTATTATGAAAATTTTGGAATGAACTTGAAAATTTTGAAATTAAGCTCATAATTGTTTTTGTTATTTTTACTGTTGTTTTTGTCATTTGTTGGCTCTTTGTTTTTTATTTTTGATGACATTATTTTGATTTTTTTTAATTTCTGCATAAAAATGTTTCTAAATTTGTTAAATTAATACTCCCTCCATCCCGCCCGAAGAGGCACAAAACCAATCTCGCACACAAATTAAGGAAAATGATGTAGGAAAGAGAAAAAATTTAAATGCTGTGAGTATGAAAAATTAAATAGGAGAGAGAATGTGTGGGAGGAATAGTTAGGAGAGAGAATATTGTGAGTGTAAAAGTAAAGTAGGAGAGAGAATGAGTGGGTGGAATAGTAATAAAAACTTTCCTTTTTGGGAAAGTGTCTTTTTAAATGGGACACCCAAAAAGGAAATTTGTGCCTTTTCGGGCGGGACGGAGGGAGTAGTTGTTTTTGTCATTTGTTGGCAATGATTTTTGATTTTTGATGACATTATTTTGTTTTTGTTTTTTTAATTTTTGCATGAAAATGCTTCCAAATTTGTTAAGTTCACAGTTATTTTTATTATGTTTAGTGTTGTTTTTGTCATCTGTTGGCTATACTTTTTTTATTTTTGATGACATTATTTTACTTTTTAAAAAAAAAATCATGAAAATGCTTCTAAATTTGTTAAGTTTATAGTTATTTTTGTTATATTTAGTGTTGTTTTTGTCATTTGTTGGCTATGCTTTTTGATTTTTGATGACATTATTTAGCTATTTTTATTAATTTTTGCATGAAAATACTTTTGAAATTGTTAAGTTCATAGTTGTTTTTGTTATTTTCACTATTGTTTTTGTCAGCTGTTGGCATTTAATGAGATTATATAGCTAATTGATAATTTTTGCATGCATTTAGTACCTTCAAATTTGTTAAGTTTATAGTTGTTTTTGTTAATTATATTGTTGTTTTTTTTCATATGTTGTTTATACATTTGATTTATAATGACATTAATTAGCTATTTTTATTAATTTCTGCATGAAAATGCTTCTGAAATTGTTAAGATTATAGTTGTTTTTGTTATGTTCACTGTTGTTTTTATCATCTGTTGGCATTTAATGAGATTATGTAGCTAATTGATAAATTTTGCATGCAATTAATTACTTCAAATTTGTTAAGCTCATATTTGTTTTTCTTATGTTCACTGTTGATTTTTTCATATGTTGACATTTAATGAGATTATGTAGCTATTTGTTAATTTTTACATGCATTTAATGCATTCAAATTTAATAAGTTCATAGTTGTGTTACTTAAGTTCACTGTTGTTAAGTTTACTTATTTTTTTTTCTGAATTTGTTTTTATAGATGGTAGGTGTGTGCAAACCCGCTCATCGGCCCGCAAAGCCCTCAAGGCCCGCAAAAACCCGGCCCGCAAGGTCCGCGCCCGCAATGTTTTCAATTCTGCTGGGCTTGATAGCTTGAAGGCCCGCGATCTCGGGCTGAGATCGGGCTCTTATTGTTCTACAGCCCGTTAGGGCTCGGCCTGACCCGTCTCTTTCAAAACTACGTCGTTTTGAAATTTATATACTCCCTCCGTCCCACCTCACTTGACACCCTTGAGGTGGGCACGGGAACTAAGAAAAAAGAATTAAAAAAAATGTGTGGTAGAAAATGAAGAGAGAGAATGAGTGAGGTAAATAGTAGTGTTGGTTGAATAAATTGAGTGGTGGAAAATGAAGAGAGAGAATGAGTGGTGGGGTAGACCGTAGAGTGAATATAAAATTATAAAAAGTAGGCTATTTTGGGAAGTGTCAAGTGAGTTGGGACGGCCCAAAATGAAAATAAGTGTCAAGTGAGGTGGAACGGAGGGAGTATACTAGATAATGACCTGGCTATCTTACCTGTCCATATTCTTAGAAAAGGCTAGTAGAAACACGTTTATTTTGCTAGTGAAAATCTGATATTCAGATTTTCTATTCAGTTTCTACGACTTTTGTGGCCCTAAGTACTTGTGAGGATAAGTAAATCAGATTCTCTACATACATGCATTAGATCTGGAGCCTTCAGCAACCTATTTTCAGACCTTTCATATTACTTATCACTGTATTCCGTATATAGAACAATAAAAGGAAAAAAGAAGTTGATCATTTTGCCCTACTATATTAAAAAAGGGATCCGGAACCTCATTTTGGTTCAGTTCTGTTATTCCTATTTTTTTTTCTTTTTTTCATACATTTTAGCTTAAATAAAAATGTTATCCTTATACAATTTGTTTGATGGGCTGAAAATAATTTAAAGCCAAAAATGTAATAGGTATAAAATTTTCAAAATACAAAATCTAATTTGTAAGCCCGTCAAGCTCGAGCCCGCTCAATGCCCGTTTAAAGCCCACAAAAGCCCGTTAATTTGAGCCCGCATGAAGCTCGCTATATGTTGGGCTCTTGAAATTGAAGACCGCAACTAAATGGGCCCATATCGGGATTTGAAAAAGCCCGCGGGCTTTAGGCCCGTGCACACCCCTAATAGATGGTGAGAGTTAGGGGGTTTTTGTTTTTTTTAAGTGATAAGTGCTGAAATCTGATTTCAGTTCTGAAAATGGCTGAATGATTAAGAGGCAGCAACTGAAAACTGAATTCTGAATTGGATAAGTTGTTTGATTTTCTATCTGAATTCATTTTCTGAAATAGTTAAAAAAAATAAAAAAAAATTCATCAAAATCAAATATGAAACAGAAAACAGTTTTAAAAAAAATTTTAACCAAAACCAAATATGAAACAGTGGCTTTCAGAGGCTTTCAGAGGCAATTCAGCAACATTTTAACCACTTAAAATTAAGAGGACTTTAAGAGCCTAACAAGCCTTATTTCTAAAAAAAACAAACACACTTTATTTCTCTAATCCTTTTAATGAATAAGTGTTAAGAGACAAATAAGGCTTAAAAACTAAAAACAAATGCCCCCTTAAACATCCTTGCAAGAAGATAGTAGACAAAGATGCCATCAAGAAAAGATTACAAAAAAAAATAAAAAAATAAAGAGAAGAAACAAATCATTACTTTTAGATCAAATGTAGAAGCCACAACAAAGCTTCTACAATCTTTTGAGTTGAAACAAAAACTGTTGAAAATGTTGAAAAATCACCATTTTTCAACATGTTCAATGCATTGATTAAACACAAGAATATCTACTACAGGAAGTCGGATCTAGTCAGTTTATATTTGATCAGCTGAAATGATGAAGGAAACGATAAATTAAAGCTTGGTAATAAATTTGTTGAATTCACTCCAAATGACGTGAAGATTATATTTGGGATAGTGTCAGGAACAACAAATTTGGATATTAAATCAAAATCAAGAGGGAGTTTGGCCACATGTTCTCTAAAAATAGAAAGATTTCCAGATGTAAAAAGTAGAATAAAAACATCCAGTCTCAAAGATGTAATCAGAGGAATAGGTAACAGCGAGGAAGATGATTGTGTGGAGGATTTTGTAAAGCTGATGACAGTTTATTACATGGCAACATTATTTTTTGCTTCATCGGGTGACATTATACCACACTCATTTTTACAATATGTGTATGATATTAAAATATATAGAGCTAAAATTGAACATGAGTGATTCATGAAAAGTTGATGAATTCGATCAGGAAAAACTTTGGGACTCCCTATCTAGTATTTGGATGTGTCGCTGCACTATCTAAAGTGTCTCTGTTTTTGTTTTGCTATTCACATAGCTATATTTATATAATATATCACATATTGAAAATCCTTTTATGTTATTTATTTGTGTTCTATTATGGGTTCTATTAGCATACCAGCGGACTTCCAGATAGAAGGATTGTTTCAAGATTTATGAAGTTGGAATTGCCCTTAAAGCTTGACAATTTCAAGGCAAAGTATATTGATCGATTGAGTGGTAATGATGTACGTTGTTTACATTAAGGTTACAATTGTTGTTAAGTTTACATTTGTTTTCAGCATTATATTAAGTATCTTGCTATGATTTTTCTTTTATGTTAAATAGATTCTTAAGAAAAAATTGGTTTTAACCAACGATGAAAATCAAATGTTTACAAGTTGTGAATTGAATGAAAAAGAGGAAATGAATAAGGAAGTGAGTAGAAATGAAGAAAATAAAGAACAAGAACAAAATGATATGGAAGAGGTCTGTCAAATCAAACCATTCCATCTCAAAAGTCAGCAAGAACAGTGATTGATTTGATTTTTCAGGACATTGCTTTTACAAAGTTTTTTACATAATTGTGCTTTTAAGTTCACAGATGTTTTAAGAATATTAAGTTTTAGAATCAATTCTAATCAGTAAATGTCTTCAATTTTCTTAAGTTCACTGTTGTTTTTATTAAGTTCACAGTTGTTATTATTAAGTTCACAGTTGTCTAAATTAAACAACTGTGAACCAAATCTCTCAATTGCTTCTTATAAATAAGTTTAAAAACTGAATACAATATTTTTTAAAACATCTATGAACTTAAATTAATGACGTTAACAATACTTTAACTGATTTAAACTGATTTTGAGCTTTTTTAAATAGGTATTTTCCAGGAGATTTGGTTTTGACTGATGAAAAAGAACCAACTAAAAAAGAAAACGGTCAACTAAAGAAAATTGTTCTTTCCCAAGGCTCTGAAAACACTGTGAGTTATTGGAATTTTCCGCAAACACCTGTCTTCAAAGACAGCAATGCTGATTTCAACTTCTCAGATGTGTTCACTGGACCCAATGAAGATGAAAAGAATCCAAATGAACCATCAAGAATGGAAAAAAGATACCAATCTGAGATCAATGATCTCAAAAATGAAAAGGAAAAGTTGATTGTTGATAATAAGGAGCTTCTAAGAAAATACAATGATTTGACAGACACAAGGGATGTTGAGATTGAAAAGATTCTAAGGAAATTAGAGGAAGCTATTATGAGAATTGAAGATTTAGAGAAAATGATGAAAGAAAATCAACTGAAAGAAGAGGAAAGATAAAATGAAATCAGTCGTTAAAAGATTGATTATGAAAATGAGTTGACCACAATTATTAAAGAATATCACACTAAACAATGATAAGAGGTTAAAGTCTGCTTATGAAGAAATGAATGTTGTGAAAAAAAATGTTGAAAGAAATTGAAATTTCAAAGATTGATGAGATAAAAAATGGAGAATTATTCACATGCTACTGAGAAGAAGAAGTTTGAAAAAGAGATGGAGAATTTGAGAAAGGAGAAGGCTAACACAGAAACGAAAAATGAGGAGATGCGTTAAATGATAAAAAAAAATGTGACGGAAAGAACAAGAAAAAAGGTTGCTGATGATGCATTTGACTTTCAGATACCAACTCGTCAATCAAATAGGTTGAAATTTGAAGTGAAGGGCAAGAAAGAAGAAGAAAAACAACAAGAAAAAGTTGTTGATGCTAAGGAAGCTCACCCTTATTTTAATAGACTTTTCAATATGACAACCAAACTCATTGCGGAAGAAACAGTCCACCAATACAATACGATGTTGGCATTTCAAGGTTTTAAGTAAGTAGTCATTCATCTATTTTAATAATATTTTATCTAATAATTATGTTGAGACTCATATATTTATATATTATATATGTGTATAAAATAATTATGTTGCAGAGGGAGTGAATGAACAAAAGAATTCGTTTACGTCTGTGTTGAGCATTTATATGAGATATCACATGACAAGGCATCTGAGGGCGCAATACGTTGATTATTTGTTTGCTTTTAAATTCACAGTTATTTTTGTTAAGATATCAGTTGTTTAACAATAATTTTTTTGACAGGTGATTGATGGATATTTGTCAATATTGATTGAGAAGCAAAAAGTCATTGTGGATAATTCCTCACAATCCAACAAATCAGTAAGAGTAATTACAGCAAATGAATCGGTATAAATAAATGCGTATGAGTATTATTTTTGTAGATATGAATTATTTTTTTCTTTTCTTTTAGTCTAGTGAAATATATTAAGAGTTATATTTTACTTTGCAAACCTATCTGAGAAATGAATTGTCCAAATACGTTGTTAAGGAATAAATTGATGGACCTTTCAAGCAATTTTGAAAAGACAGAAAAAGGTTCATCTTAATTTCAATTCACATAGATCAGACTAAAAATCGTGAAGAGCATTGGACATTGTTGGTGTTTGATACAGAGTACGCAGAGTACAGGTTCTATAACACATTGCGCCCTAATAAAGGTCACCCAGACAAATATGAATTTGCTGCTAGACAAATGGTAAATGGATTACTACAATTTAATTTTAAGTATTATTTTTTTTCCAATAACATAAATACTAGACTAACAATGCTTTGATGTTTTTGTTTCTTTTGTTTTTATTTTTTTTAGTTTGAACATACAAAGGAATTGATCCTCTCAAATCATGATAGTCCTGAATATGCAGATTTCATTACTATCAAAGAATGTACAAGGCTGCCTGCATCAAGTGTTTATTGTGGAGTTATGGTTTTGATGATGATTTAGCAAATGTTGAAGAATGGAACAATTGATAAAAAGATTTACAAACTGCAGTTCACCAATTTAAGGCTCAAATGTTTAAATACTATCTGAATGATGTTTACACAACAAGTATAGAGTTGGGGGATCTAGATGATATATCAGATGACATACCAATTAGTCATTTAATGTAGGTAGCAAACGTTTGGGTCTCGGTTTGTTCATGGAAATGATATGTATTTTTGTGGTAAACATTTAGCTTTATGAACAAGTACAAATTAGCTTCAGGGTAAATTTATATTTTGTTCAAGACAAGTACATTCATTTGGTATTATCCTGTTAATGAAGATATCATGTATTTTGAATGTATTGTTTTTCTATGTTTTGGTGTTTTCTGAATGTATAGCAATGTGAAACAATAAGTTCAGAAAACAACTGTAAACTTAAGAAAAACAACTGTGAACTTAATAAAAAATGAACGAGAAAATTACGTCCTAATACCTCAATATAACCTAATCTACGTCATAAGACAATGAATTATCATATTTACCTCCTAATCCTACATCATAAAGTAACTAACCATATAATCCCTCTAACAAAAAATAAAAATCTCACCCCTCTCAAATTACACCCACATTCCCATCTACCTCAAATAAAACCCTACCCTCCTCTCTCTCTCACACGTCATTCTCTTTCTTTCACTTTCTCTCTCTACCCCCATCTCTATGATCAACCCCCTCACCTTCCCGTCCGACGATCCCTCCCACCTTCGGCCTCCCTCTTCCCTTCCTCCGCACCTCCGACCATCCCTCCCCTCAACCATGCTTTCCCAACTCCGGCGATACCCTCTCCTCCCCAACTCTGATGAACCCCTTCCCTCCCTCTCCGGCGGCCATCTCCCTCCCAAACTCCGGCGAACGTCTCCCTCCTCAACAGATCTATTAATCCGGCGAAACCCTCTCCTCCCCAACTCCGGCGAACCCCTTGCCTCCCTTTTTGGCGACCGTTTCCATCCCAAACTCCGGCAAACGTCTCCCTCCTCCACTCCAGCGTTCGTCTACCCCTCCTCAGTTCACTTTCTTCCTTCGCACCTCCGACGAACTTAGTAGAAGCAATGAAATTGTAGCTACCAATGGACTTGCAGTAGTTGTTTATACAATGAGCCATGTATTGTTGTTTGCAATGTGGGCACTTGTAGCTGCAATTCCTTGTCAGGACCCGGGACTTCAAACACATTTCAATATCACTAAGCAATTTAATTGAGGGGCACCGATTCTTTCGCTTCACGAGAGGATTTTGGACGAGTCCAAGAAGAAAGACAGAAGGAATTCTTGTGGGTTATTGAAGGATATTTACCAAGTTGAGAAATGTGCAAGATTTATGAATGAATTAACTGATTCAATTCAGTTTCCAATGAGTGAGGAAAAAGAAGGGGAAGTGAGGAAGAGAGAGGAGGAGGTGGGGTTAGTCTATGGAGCTATTAAAGATGGATTGGATCCATTGGAGAGGTAAGTGAGGGAAGTGTTCCATCAGATTGTTCGCAGTAGAAGAGAAGGGCTTGACTCGGCCGGAAGAGCAAATAATTAGTGAGTCAAACTGTAGACCTTGCTAATGATTCTTGAATTTTTGTTGTGTTTTCTTGAAATGGGGTGATTGAGGTGGTAAAGTGAATGTATTTTATCTCGGTATATGTAGATATATATGTAAAGAAAACTTGGTTTTATAAATTGGACCTTCAAGGTTCCGGATGCTTCATTGTGACTTATCTTGCTATCGTATAGTAGAATCCAAGTAAAATTCTTGTTCATGTACTTGTTTTTCTGGCTTATTATCTTCTGCTAATGTTAGTTTCTGGTACATGTTTTCTAATTTTAATATGCTTTGGGTTGAGAGTTCTAGGAAGTTGACTTCTAAATTTGCTTAGTAGTTTAGTTAATAACTGAGAACTTACCGATAAGTTCTCAGTTGTTTAGTTGCCGGAGTTGGTGATCGTTGGAGTTGATCATGTTCTTAGTCATTTAGTTGACAATTGAGAACTTACTGATAAGTTATGTTCTCAGTTGTTTGGTCATCGGAGAGATCGCTGAAGTTGGTGATCGTCAGAGTTGATCGTGTTCTTAGTAGTTTAGTTTACAACTTAAAACTTACTGATAAGTTAATTTATCAGTTGTTTGGTCGCGGGAGTTGGTGGTCGCCAAAGTTGATCATGTTCTTAGTAGTTTAGTTGACAACTGAGAACTTACTGATAAGTTAAGTTCTCAGTTGTTTAGTCGCCGGAGTTGGTGGTCCCCGGAGTTGATTATGTTCTTAGTAGTTTAGTTGACAACAGAGAACATACTGTTGGTCGCCGGAGTTGGTGGTCGCCGGAGTTGATCGTGTTTTTAGTAGTTTAGTTGACAACTAATAACTTATTGATAACTAATACGTTAAGTTCTCAGTTGTTTGGTCACCGGAGAGGTCGCTAGAGTTGGTGGTCGTCGGAGTTGGTGGTCGCCGAAGTTAATCGTGTTCTTAGTAGTTTAGTTGACAACTGAGAACTTACAGATAAGTTAAGTTCTCAGTTGTTTGGTTGCCGGAGAGGTCGCCGGCGTTAAAAAAAAAAGATCATCGGAGGTGTTGTCTGGAAAAGATGGGGAGGGGGTGACCTAAGGTAAGGTGATGGTGGTTGGAGAGAAAGTAAATTGATAAAGAGTGTAAACTTAGTAAAATGATGGGATGGTGGACTTAGTAATATGCTGGGAGGGTGTACTTATTAAGTTAAGGATTATATGGTTAAGCAAAATACAACTTATCCTAGGAGGTAATATTGCTTTGTTAGAGGGATTATATGGTAAATGCCTCAAAGTGAACATTTCTGAATCATAAGTTCAGAAAACAACTGTAAAATTAAGAAAAACAACTATGAACTTAATCAAAAATGAGAAACACATAATCATAAGTTCAGAAAACAACTGTGAACTTATGAAAAACAACTGTGAACTTAAGTTCACTAATGTTTAAAACTGCATTAGATGTTCTCGTATTAAATTGTAAACCAAATATGAATCATCAAAACAAATGATAAATGTTTAAAAATCTAAAAATACCATCAAAATATTACATGGCTCTCTACAAGATTTTCTATTATGATTTTCTATGTAACCACAACGGCCACAATTCATTTTGCGTTTAAAGCACTCTCCTCTTGAAGGGATTCGAATCTTCATTGGTCTTCCCAGTGGATGCTTTGCTATTGGAGGAAGTATTAGAGGATCTTATTCATCAATCACTGCCATTGATATTCATCTCCAAATGAATCACAAGGCTGAATAGCATGAGCATAACAATTCTTATAGGGGTTGCTATGAAAATATGTCTCAATGTAATGATAAGGAGTTTCTGTGCAATTGGACAGGACAACAACGCCATGAACACATGAAACCCTTCATGCTGCCACTTTCCAAAAGAACATGTGAATTTTTCAATGTTCACGACCATGGACGGAACTGAATGGACTTCAAATATCTTGTCAGTTGAAGAATGTATTATCCATGACCTATACATCTCCAGATTATCCCTATACCTTTTCTCCATAATTGGACAAAATACATTATTCAACATTAACGAAAATTAACTACGCTTGGACATCTACGTCATCAACTTAAGCCTGATTTGGTTAATTAATTCCTTAACAGGGAGTCCACGAGCTTCTCTAAACTGAGAATTGAATGATTCCGCTGCGTTTGAAGACATCTCACCATAACGTTTTCCTTCAAAGTATGCAATTGCATAATTATCTGGTGGAAGGTTAGAAAGAAATTCACGGTCCTTGGGGCCACCTTCATTCCTCATTTCTTCAATCAAAGTATGAAAAATTCCCTTTGTTGGAGCTGCTGCAAACTGAAAGAGTTTATGAACCATTTTTTGCCGCAAATCTATAGAACATCCCTTCATTTTATCCCTCAAATTATTCTTCAAATGATATAGGCAGAATGAATGATAACTCTGAGGCATAACAGCCTTCACTGAAGAAATAATCCCTTGGTAACGATCGAAAACAAACGTAACTTTAATACCTCTTATAAGAGGTTCCAATTGTTGAAGGAACCATGTCCAATTAGAACCATGTCCAATTAGCAATATCTTCCGAAGAAACAATAGCAAAAGCGACATTTGAATGACCTATAAATGACAAGAATAAATATAATAATATAAGTAATATAAAACAAATGTTAACTCCTGTAAATAACAGTGAACTGAATGCAATTTTGAGTAAAGCTAGCACATGTCGGGTTAAATTATTACCAGAATTTTCATATTTGGTTGTTGCTGCCAACATCGTACCATTGTACTTTCCATGCAAATGAGTCCCATCAAGAAACAACACAGGCCAACATGAACAAAAACCTTTTACACAAGCCCCAAACAACACAAAGCACCTTTTGAAGTGAAAGGGCGATGGGCCAACATCAAGAATAAAGTGGCTAGTAGGATTCAACTATTTCATCCTTAAAAAGTATGGTCTAAGCTTATCGTAAGACAATTCTGTTTCACCAAACACAATGTCCTTCGCCTTTTTAACAGCCCTAAAAGCAATTTTATAAGTCATTTCAAATCCATAATCTACCTTCAACAACTTCACAACATCAGAAGGACCTATTGAAGGTTTAGAACGAATATCATCAACAATAATATCGCAAAGAACATTATAACTAATCTTTGAACAACGTCCAGAATTAAAGATATGCCCACAAGTATGATTCCGATCAAAAGTCTGTATATAAGAAAAGCCATTGGAAGCTTCAACAGATGCGTGAATTGTCCACGGACAGCCTCTCAAATCTGTGTGTACACATTTGGCAGTAATACGCTCACTATCATTTTTCAAATAAACAAAGTCAAAACCAACAGCTGCAGCATACTTACACAACTTGTTTCTGAACTCACTAATTCCACCTTCATATCCCTGTCCAATACCCTCTATACCATTAACCCACTTTGCACTTTTCAATTCCTTATTTGGATGACGGAAAAAACTAACAGGCAATTCATGACTACTACATATACTTGAGACATTAGATGAGGACAAGTCATTGTAATCCAATGTTAGAATCTGTGTCAAATGAATTTCAATACACTCAATAGAACTATGACCTAAAATAATTCTCATATTCGTAAAATCATCCTCATTATTTAATAGGCAAGTAGAATTCCCAGGTAAAGGATAAGAAAAACGCATAAATTCATTTTTCAAACCCTCCCATCTATTGCAAGCAAAATCAACCAATGCATTGAAAGATGAAATCTTACTAAATCTTTCAACTGCTGTAAAATTCCCGTATTTCAATGAAACCATCACACAAGAATTTAAATTCTAAAGATTGATTAATCTGCAACATATAAGAAAAAATAAAACAAAGTTAAAATAACTGTCAACATAATTAATACAGTCAACAAAACAACTTTAAACTAACAGACAACTGTCAAAATAGGTCGAATCATGTTCTATTATAACTAACAGACAACTGTGAACTTAAAATATACAAATAAGCCAAATATTCTGTTGTAATTACAGTAAAAAACATTTAAATTCGTGAATTAGCTATATTGCTTATATTAAACAAACAACTAAACATAAACAAAATCTGAATCTGATATTATGAAAAATTTAAATTGACATCATATTCACGAATCATCAACGATGCTTGTATAAAGCAATTAAGTTCACCAATTATAAAAAAAAAAATCAAATTCTAACATATAACAAAAAAAAAATCAAAACCAAACACTACCAGAAAAAATATGTTTTAGCGGCGGAAATTTCCGCCGCTAAAGTAACAATTCCGTCGCTAAAGTTCATCACCGACGGAAAAATTCCGTCGGTGGTCCGCCGCTATCATCCCGCCGCAGTGGTCTGACAGACCAAATTCCGTCGGTATACTTTTGACTTTACCGACGGAATTAATATTCCGTCGGTGATCCTTTGATATTAGCAACGGAAATTTCCATCGCTGAATTAATATAATTTAATTAAATTTTTATTTCAGCGACAGAATATTTCGCCGATGAAATAAAAATTTAATTATAATGAATTAATTCAGCGGCAGAAATTTCCGTCGCTGAGATAATTTAATTTAATTAATTTTTAATTTCACCGGCGGAATATTCCGTCGCTGAAATAAAAATTTAATTAAATTATATTAATTCAGCGACAGAAATTTCCGTCGCTGTATTAATAATATTTTAATTAAATTTTTAATCCAGCGACAGAATATTCCGCCGGTGAAAATAAAAATTTAATTAAATTAAATTAAAATAAATTTATATAGTGGCAAAAATTTCCGTCGCTGGAATAAAAATTTAATAAAAATATTATTAATACAGCGACGGAAATTTATGTCGCTGATAATACAATAAAATAAAAAAAAATTAAAATATCAATTAACTAATTTTTTTTTACCTGATATAACAATTCAATTGATGAAACTAAAACTATAAATCTAAAAACCAAATATCAGCGTACCAAATAGGGGGCTGGGGCTCCCGCGGGTACCAAATCGGTGGGGAGGCGGGGGGGACATCAGGTACCCAAAATGTTGTTACAAACAAATATCACAAATGTTACTACAAAAAAGTATAAAATAGTACGAAATCAACTCGGGGAGAATTGGGGAGGCTGGAAATTATTACCCTGCTGATGATTCTGCACAAGGGCCATCAACATCGCAAAATTCCTATCATTCTCCGCCTGACGCTGCTCCTGAGCCTCCAAAGCGCCCAAAAGTTGTGCCCTAGTCTCTGCAACCACGCGTCTCTCCTCAGCCAACTCAGCCTCCAGAGTGTCGATCCTCGAAGCATTATACCGAGTATCGGGCGTGAAAACATTTGGCCGACAGCCGTTCGACGTCGATGTGCATTGCAGCCCGTGATTCCCCATCCCTAACACTCGGTCTCCTCTCTTTGGATGTCCATCCGAGGTGACCGAGCGCCAAACTTCAGGCACGAAAGGAACGGGCTGGCCGGGAGGAGTACCTTCGGGAACAACGGCGGCTTGATATGTACTCTGTCAAAATAAAACAAACAAATATAATCATATACACAATGAAATGTACATAAATAAATTTACACATTCAAAATCAAGTCATTTAATGATAGTTTACTTACAAAGGCCAATGCAGAGCGATCGTCAACCCATTGCGGAGGTTGATCGGGCGATGTAGGAGTTCGAACCTGGGTGCTAACGAAAACATCCAAAAACTGACATCCGGGCCATGTTCCTTTTCCTATAAATAAAAGAAGCGAGATTATTATTTTGAAATTGTATAAATGCAACATTTAGCTTCCCATATTATCCTTAGGATAAAAAAAATGTTCTCTTTAAGCACTAAAGTTGTGAGTATAATATTTACTTAATTCATTAGGATTTAGGGGTAATCTTAGAAAAGAAAACATACACTACATTTACACTAAAACCATGGATTTCATAGCATCAACATGGCTCCCAGCTAACATACGTACATAAACCTATTTAAAAGCATGCATACACTACATTTAAACTAACACCCCATGTATTTCGTATCATTTACACTAACACCCACCAACAACGTGCATACAACCATCCTGTTTGGTTTCAAAGTCAATTAAACTAAAACCATGGATTTCATAGCATCAAAATGGCTCCCAGCTAACATACATACATAAACTGATTTCAAAGCATGCATACACTACATTTAAATTAACATACATACCATACGGTAGTGATGCTCGCCGACTGGTATCGTCCCCATCGTATGCTTTGTCGCCGACCCCATGGAGCCTGCTCTATTTGCCCGAGCCTGTTGGGTGATAGCTATCCCCCCATCCGACGACCAATATTCGCAAAAGCAAAGAAACACCTCCTCGGTCATCCAAGGAGGTGTCAAGGGCTGTAATTTCGCTGCGAGCCGCTTAATATAAAATTTAGACTTCATCATACCTATAAAAATATGAATATCTCGTAAACATATAATGATAACATTATAAAATTAAAAGAGTATAATCATTGTTAGTTAAACTAATTAAGGATAGATAAATATGTTACCAATATGATCCCGAAATAACTTCGAACACTGTTTCTTGAAAACATATTTAACCGACGCCTCGTCGATATCCGGCGTCCATGTAAATTTCAACTACAACATATAATGATAACATTACAAAACTAAAAGAGTATAATCATTATTAATTATAACATTTTAATAACAAAATAACATTTAAGTTTTAAATAAAAACCATTAGCACATTACCTTAAACTCCTCACAAGCATTCTCCTTCTCCTCCCGTGGCAATGATTTCCAGTTGGGCCAAAACTCTGGCATGACCCGAGACCTCCAATACTGCCCAATCTTTATCCCTGGGGTAGGGTATGCACCTACAAACCTGCCAAGTATATTTATACAATAACATTTTAACTTAAATAAAGAATTATATATAAAACAAAAAGGAACCAACTTATATCAAATTAATGAAGAGTTACTTACTGTACATAATGTGGCGATATCTGGAGAAACGTCCTCCCCTCAGAATCGACAGGAGTAGGAGTATCGGCCCCAGAGGTGGAGCTGGTACTACTAAGTATAGGGTCGACATCATCGATGCAGTAGCACTTTGTATCGAGATCGGGACGGTTGCGTCCCAGTAATAGATGTGTACACGGGGCATGTCTTCCTGCCCGCTCTACTAGAACTCATATCTAAATACACTAAAAATATTAAAATATACAACTTTAACAATAGGAAACAATATATTCACAATACATATAGCTCCTTGAGATTAAATGTTCAAGAAAAAACAAAAATTAACACGATGGATTGGATTAAAAATTAAATTAAATTGAATTGAAATAATGTGTGCGAGAAATCTTCCTCGTCCTCGTGACCTATGAGTCGACAGCTTAATTGATACTCTCCGGGTAATCGTTTTCCATGAATCGGAGACCAATGTCGATTATCTTTGTAATCGGAGACTAGTCTCCGATTCATGGAAATCGATTACCCACAGAGTATCAATTAAGCTGTCGACTCATAGGCCACGAGGAAGAGGTATGTTTCTCGCTCACATTATTTCAATTCAATTCAATTTTAATCCAATCCATCGTGTTATTTTTTTGACAGAGCACACTCACCAAATAAACTAAAACAATCGTTGACAAATTTTAATAATCTAAAGCATTCACAATACATATAAAACTTTAAAGTTCTAATAATATAAAGCATTCACAATACATATAAAACTTTAAAGTTCTAATAATCTAAAGCATTTACCATACATATAAAACTTTAAAGTTCTAATAATATAAAGCATTCACAATACATATAAAACTTTAAAGTTATAATAATCTAAAGCATTCACAATACATATAAAACTTTAAACTATTATTAATCTTCGTCCCCGTCATCATCACTGGACTCTGAATTACTACAAAACTCAAGTTCTTCATCTTCGTCTTCAGACTCTGATGAATCAAACTCGGGTTCGACGTCCTCTTCCTCTTCCTCTTCCTCTGATTCATCAATTTTAATGTGCGCGAGATGACCTGAACGAGGCGGAAGAGGTGGCAAATTCACTGGTAAGAAATCCTCCTCGGGTTCATCAACATTTTGAGGAACATGAGTGACATCATCTAATGGATGATTAGCTGATTAAACGTTAGGTGGCACTGACATTTCATCCTCTTGATAGGGTGTTTCTAATGACAACTCTGTAGTTATCGACGAGGGTAGGTTGTCAATCATGCTCCTAGCCTTGGTCTTCCAGACAGCCCACCATCCGTCGGGTCGCCGACGAGGGTAGGGAGTCATGTATACCTGTTGTGCTTGAGATGCTAAGATGAAGACGTCATTGCCATTATGTCTGGACGAGTCCATTACATCGACGAGGTCAAATATGGCATGCTTCTTAACACATCACACAACATCTCGCCAATCACAATTGAACAAGACAACATTGTTTCCACCCAAATACTCCACCTCGACTACTTCTTTCAAGATGCCATAATAATCAAGGTTTCCTTTAAGCTTCACACCGCTATTCCACATTAATTTAGAGCCCTCATAAGCTTTGGTATGAAACACATAGCCATTCACGAAATAACCGTTGTATAAATTAACGTTCAAGTACGGAGTTCCTGCTAAATGTCTTAACCTCGCAGCTTTGGCATCACCCGGATGTTCAGCTATCTATAAGACAATATGTAACCAATTTAATACAATTTTAAGATTGAATGTTTAAAAAAGTGTATAGAATAAATTTGAATGAAACGAAACATATTTCCTTAGCTAGTTTGAAAATTCTCTGTCTATCCTAGTTGCGATGAGTTCTGGAGATAAATCCTGAGCTAAATCTTCAAACATTCTGCAATAGGGTTAAACAAGACATTTCATATGCAGATAATTAAACATGCATAATTTAATCGACGAGGCGTAAACATAACATCAATGACTTACTTGATATATTCCTCAACCTCGTCACAGTTAAGAAGAACATAGAGTGAGACCGCGGCAAACTCTTTAGCGGTTAACGTACGCGTACCTACCCGTTTGCCGAGGAACCGACCAGGGGATGAAAATACAGAGATGTTTCCATTAGACGGACAACCACCATCGTAATTGCGGTCAACCCTAGTCAATCTCGTATCAACATCAGGAGGAAAATATGTTCCGATAAAGGCAACAATCTCATCTATAATAACAGCCTCTGAAATTGAGGCCTCGACCAAGGCCATATTGCTCATCTTCCTTTTCAATTGGCCTAGATACCTAAAAGTCATTCGTAGATTAAAACATAAATAATGTTAAGAAGGTATATTGTTAACGCTCAAATTATTTAGAATAGAATAAATTCAATTACCTCTCAAATGGATACATCCATCTGTATTGAACTGGACCACCGACTCTAGCTTCGTATGCCAAGTGGATCGGTAAATGCTCCATAGAATCAAAGAATGAAGGAGGAAATATCTTCTCAAATTTGCACAAAGTCACTACGATGCTCTCCTCAAGCTTTTTCATGTGATCAACACGCAGTGTGGTCGAAGTTAACGCTCGGAAAAACTCACTTAACTCTGTTAACGCCACCCAGATATTGTCAGGCAAGAGACCCTTGAGAGCAATCGAAAGTAGTCTATCCAGCAAAATGTGGCAATCATGACTCTTCAAACCCTGCACTTTCCCCTCCTCTACATTGACACAGTTACCAATGTTAGACGCGTAACCATCTGGAAGCTTTAAATCCTTGAGCCATTTCAGGAGGAGGTGTTTGTTTTCCTTTGTAAGCACGTATTGAGCCACCGGTTTAACTGGTTTACCATTGACGTATGCCATCTTTAAGGACGGCCGCTTACAGATTTCCTTAAGGTCCATTCGACCTTTTTCTGTGTCTTTAGTTGTTGCCTTGAAATCCATCAACGTGTTAAAAACATTATCGAATACATTCTTCTCAATGTGCATCACGTCAAGGTTATGTCGAATCAGATTTGTTTTCCAGTATGGTAGCTCCCAAAATATACTCCTATTGGTCCAGTTATGGGAAGTCCCAAACCCTTGTATTTTGGTCTTCAAAAACTTTTTTCCCAATCGAGGATCGGGCAATCTAGATACCTACCCATAGACCGTGTCACCACTGAAATGAATCGGGGCCTCATCATGGTCAATCTTGTTCTTTTTAAACGCATTCTTCTGGGTCCTGAATGGGTAGTCCTCCGGAAGAAATTGTCTATGGCAATCAAACCAACATGGTTTTCCAGAGTGCTTGAGCGTGAAAGACTTTGTGTCACTCATACAATACAGACAGGCCAACTTCCCATGGGTGCTCCAACCCGATAACATTCCATATGTAGGGAAGTCATTAACTGTCCACATCAACGCAGCCTTCATGCTGA
This sequence comes from Adenophora triphylla var. japonica, assembly GCA_022495995.1. Lineage (NCBI taxonomy): Eukaryota > Viridiplantae > Streptophyta > Magnoliopsida > Asterales > Campanulaceae > Adenophora > Adenophora triphylla. The sequence continues at coordinate 35,814 of JAFEMH010001141.1, read as the reverse complement.
AATTCTCTCGCTTGAAAGCATCCCACGTTTTGACCCCATCCTCCCAAAGCTGTTTCAATTCGTCCATCAAAGGTCGGAGATAGACGTCAATGTTCCTCCCAGGGCTGTTTGATCCGGGGATGAATAACGACAAGAATATGTAGGGATCACTCATAGACAACCAGGGGGGAAGATTGTAGACAGTGGCTATAACCGACTAACAAGAGTAAGATTTTGCCCCAGGACCAAACAGATTTAAACCATCAGAGCAGATGCATAACCGTATAATTCTTGCTTCAGATGCAAAGTCAGGATAAGTCTTATCAAAGTGTTTCCATGCCTCCCCATCACTTAGATGAATCAACACACCCTCTTCACGCAAACTTTCCTTATGCCAACACATTGCTTCTGTAGTAGATTTAGACGCATAGAGGTTTTGCAGTCTTGGAATCAATGGCATGTAACGCAACTGCTTATGTGGTTTGTTTTTCTTGTGTTTTGAACTACCCCTCCGATTTGGCTTATATCTACTTTCTCCGCAAATTGAGCACTCTGTCTTCTGTGAATCTTCCTTATAGAATAGCATGCAGTCATTCTTACACGCATCAATCTTTTCATAACATATCCCAATCTGCCCAACCAACTTCTTTGTCTCATAAAAGTTTGTAACCATCTTATTCTCTTTCGGTAACATCCTCTTAATTGCTTTCATGATACGATTATAAGCAGACTAGCTAATATTGCAATCAGCCTTTATGTTAAGGAGCTCAGCCACAGCCTCCAACACACTGATCTTGCAACCTGGATAGACCTTCTCTTTTACAGAGTCCATAGCATCAATAAATTTCTTGGCTGCAGGGGTTGGTTCTTGCTATTGGTTCTACGACCAATCGAATTCGGGGCCATTTGCATCCACAACCACCATATCTTCCATATTCAAAGGTGGTTCTTCATTGTCCTGAATAATAGGTTCTGGTACGGGAGGTACATGAATATTCCTGGGGGGATTATTCACAACATTTGTGTGCAATATCATTTGCTCACCATGACGAGTCCACCGTTTGTACCCAACATCAAACCCATTGCGCAAAAGATGTTTTTGAGTATCGATCAAGCTTAGATACTTGATATTACAACACTTGGCGCATGGACACCTAATCTTACCATCATTCATGTGACTGGGATTTGATTTAGAAAATTCAATAAACCCCTTCAACCCTCTTATAAACTCAGAATTGATACTGCTTTGATTCGGCAACTTCCGATTGTACATCCAACTATGATCATCGTTGAAAGACATCATTCCCGCATTGCAATCTATATATTATATGTACACTCAATTTAATCGATGGATGAAACAAAATTGGGATGTTAATAATTATTTGATTTCATAATATATTAACAATTTAGAAGTAATTAACGTATTACCATTCCCTAAATTTGAATTACAAACTTAAAAGCAACACATATCTTCTTAAAATAAATTTAAAGCTTCTATCTCATATTTAACAATATATTAACAGATCTTCTTAAAGTGTCTAGGAACTCGTTCCCACTCCTGAACTCGAATCTCTACTCTTCCTCTGCCTCGGTCCCCGGGAGGTCTTTGGTCTAGGTATGTAAAAAAAAGTCAGTCTGAGCTCGTCCTGGCTCAGGTATCGTGTGAGCCGGTGGATCAATCGAGTGCAGTAGCTCTCGATCTTGCTCTTTCCTGCCTCAAGGCCTCTCTGCGAGCTATCACTTCGGGATCATTTCTCAAAGCAGCTCTCCGAAGCTCCCGTCTCTCAAAATTTGCTGCAATGTCAGCAGTGATTTCATCAGGGTTTCTCTTGGCCTCTATGTCTCTTAATGTCCGACTGGAAGAATAGTCTGCCCCAAAATACTCTCGGGGTCGAGCCTCTATTATCAGCTGTACAGGACCTTGCTGCTCCTCGTACCATATCAGATACTCGGTGGTCAGAAATGTGATACCTCTAGTCTGACGGAGTAGTGGTCGTATCGAAAGAAAGCCCTCTAGAAATGATCTGACAAAGAACTGTGTAGTCTGAGGCTCAGTCATAAACATCGGCATGGTATTAGTCGTCAACTGCTCTCTCAAAGTTCGAATGGTCTGCTGAGGGTATTCGTACTGTTTGCTCACTAGAGATGGAATGCAAAGGATGATACATGTAGTCCCAAAAGTCGGACAATCACTGACTCGTCTTGAATATCTATCATAGTCTGCAATCCCCATGCCGGAATCCAATAGTACAGGTTTGCGGTCTCATATCGGGCCAAGGCCAACCTCCTATGCCAATTCTCAGTAGCGGCATCCCTCAATATCCTGTGCTGTCCAGTCGCCCAATGTAATGCTGTCTGCCCCTCTGGCAGTGGCGAGATCAAGCGCAATCTCTCATACAGCCACAATGATAGTAATGCGTGGAGTGCTGAACCTATGTACTCAGATCCTCTGGCTAATCTTTCAATGCCATGGTATGTCTCCGCTAGCAACAGTGGAATGATGTCCATCGCTCCCTGTCCATATTGAATATGTCGGATGTCAACTCCTCGATCACCTCTCAGCTGCCTGATGATCTCCAACACCGTAGATGGATACACTCCGATGTAGCCGCAGAAGTAGTGCACAGACAGAATGAGCAACATGAATATATCTAAGGAAGTGGATAGATCAAACGATGCAGGTGGTCAGGCTCAATGCGGCTATACGAGTCAAGTCTATGAATCTATCGTCAACGACAATGTCCGATACCCGGTACGCTAATAATCCCAAGAATTCGGATAGTTGCTCAAGTAGCGATCGTGCGTCTCGCGGAAATGTCACAATCCTCAACTCAGCCACACCAGTCAGTGCTCGGAAATCCTCCATCGTTGGCATCAGATCGTTGTATGATAGGGTAAACACATGTCGCTCCGAATCCTAAAAGCATGAAGCAGCTCGGAGCAGATCCCAATCAATCTTCCAATCTTTTAGAGACCAGATGCATGGCATGCTATACCTCCTGTCAATAATTTTCTGGTGTTGTTTTTGGTGAAAGCGCGAGAGTTCAAGAATGTCTTGTTGAAATTGATACTCTCGGGAACAATTTTTCCATTGTAATGCTCCATGTTGCCTTAAATTGGGGCTGCTGTGATTTTTTACCTATTAATATTGTGAATAATTATAAATTATTAATATTTAAAATTAGGTTTAGAATTGGTGTTGGCTTCATAGTATCAACAAATCTTGAGCTCTAGTTCAAACTAAACTAAAGAATAATGGTGTCCCTACCTAACCACTTACGCCCCTAGATATAACTTTATACAAATTAATTGTCATATAGATTTCAAATTTTACAATTCTTTAGCAATATATTTATTAAGCAAACAGTATATGCTTCCAACCAGCTTTAATCCAGCATGAAACCTAATTAAGCCAGAACATTTACTAATTTATTTTTATCTCTTGTTATAGCAATATAATTATTGTGCACTTTATTAATATATGTTTCAGGCAGCTTAGTTGGTTAGGTAGTCGAAATTCAACACTTGTTGACCTGGAATCAATACCTACTCTATCCTTTAAGTGTATGTTTGATAAACCTATCCCATCCTGAAATGTACGATTATATGAAATGCAAATATCACTTTGTCTACTTACTTTATAATTGAAAATAAAGAAATTTCGGCTTTTGGATTTTTTAAATTATTACTATTGTGAATAATTTTAAATATTAATATTTAATTCTTTGTTGTAAAATATATAATTTTACAATGATGAATTAAATTAACATTTATAAACAAGATGAGAGTCTTTCTCATCCACAACTATCAAAACCCTATCACATCTTTGACCAAGAAAGACAGAGCAAACAAGTTCTCATTTATGCGAGCAAAGGATTTTTACATTTAATAAGAATTTTTTTCAATTTCACTGTCCTCTTCTCTCTAAGGATCTCAAACATCACAGCCATGTTGTGACAGTGCCTGTTTTACTCTTCACTGGTGTTATACGGTCACAAGTAAAAATAAGGTAACAGTAAAACACCAGTGAAGAGAAAACAGACACTGTCACAAACATAGCTGTGATGTTTGAGATCCTGAGATACAATACGGACAGTGAAACTGGAAAAACTCTTATTAAACAGAAAGTCCTTTGCTCAAACAGTGGAGAACTTGTTTGCTCTGTCTTTCGAAACGAAAGATGGACGGATTTTGATAGCTGTGGATCTCATCTTGTTTATATTTTAAGATGTTAACCACCAACCACAATACCCTATAAGCAGTGTCACTAAGAGTTTTCTTTCTAATTTTAGACAATGATTAGGAGTCTAATTCATTAACAATACTTCCATCCAAGTCTTCCTAATTTTAGACATTCACCCCCCTCCCCCTTTGACTTTACACAAGATCCGACCTAAAGTGCATCTAGGGTGCCAGGATTGATATCAGGCGCTCAAACGTAGGCGACATACATCATCGTCCGCGATGCCGTCAATCGCCCCAAAATGGGATCTAGAACCAGTAAGGTAGTGTGCGGTTGAATATGTTACATTATTGAGACATTCACCCCCCTTCCTCCCCCCTTTGACTTTAAAAGACTTGAAAATTAGATATTTAGTAACTTATCTAATGTATTGATTGGTGTTGAAATTATTAAAATTATTTGTGCGGTTGAAAGTATTAAATTATTTAATACTTGAGCCCACAATTTTAGTCGCTAAATACAATTTGTGCATACACATGAGAGTCATGAGACTGATGCAGATAAACTACTGAATCCAAACGCATCACGAGATTCTCTTAAAATAAGAGGCTAAACCAATGCAAAGAGGCAAATACAAACAGACTTCAATGTGAGGAACTTATTAATGTTGCATCAAGATACGAAGGGACCCTACTGAGTAACATAAAATCGTTGCCATGCAAAGATTATGGCAGGTGATCGTTAACTAAAACAAACTACTTAATTAACCATTTGACATCTAGACACGGTAAGAAAATTTTGGTTCACACAACCTAAATTGTATGATGGAATTTTGCTGAAAGATTTGCAGGTACAACAAATAACAATCATCGTCCCAAAATGAATGACTTATTTTCATAGTAAAAATACACAAAAGCAAAGAACAAATAACAGTCACCCCAGTTCCTTTGTTACTCCCAATCAACAAGATTGAAATCCCTCAAAATCACAGTTAACTACTGAACAAACCTGTATAACAAACACAACATTTCAACTACACATTTGTCCTAATTACTCTGTCCGCTAAAGAGATCATATCTTCCTATTCTTCTCCATTTCACATTAAATGACCACTTTAACAAAATCTTTTATAACAATCCAATCAAAGAAAACAAATAAATGCAAATCTTTAAGACTATAACTACCCCAGGCTGATTACTGCCAAATCAACAGGGAAAGCAAAAAAAAAAAAAAAAACAAGATAAATTTGTGGATGAATCCATAGCACAGGCACTACAAGAAAAATGGCTTTTTCCGGCACTTTTAATCCGACACTTAATTTTGTGCCACCAATTTTCGGCACTTTTGTAAAAAGTGCCACAAATTTTCGGCACTTTTCAGAAACTGTCACAAATATCCGACACTTTTTTAGAAGTGCCGCTAATTTCCGGAACTTTTACAAAAGTGCCGCTAATTTTTTGGCACTTTTATAAAAGTGCTGCTAATTTTCCGGCACTTCTTTAAAAGTGCCGCTAATTTTTCGGCACTTCTTTAAAAGTGCCGCTAATTTTTCAGCACTTTCTTAAAAGTGCTGCTAAATTTCCGGCACTTTTGAAAAAGTGCCGCAAATTTTTCGGCACTTTTAAGAAAGTGCCGAAAAATTAGCGGCACTTTTAAAGTAGTGCCGCTAATTTTTGGGCACTTTTTTAAAAGTGCCACGAAGTTCCGAAACTTTATCGAAAGTTACGCTAGTTTCTTACACTTTTAGTAATTTGCAGTTATTTTCCGATCGACTTACGTAGAAATGGGAGTTTAGTGGTAGAAATATGACTTAAGGAAAGATGAAAAATGTCAATTATTATTTATTATCAATAAATCAATTATTATTTATTACCTCTCAATAATATTAGTAAATATTCTTCTTTTTTATATTTGTTTGTTTTATTAATAATGATTATTACTATTATTATTATTGAATATTATTTACATTTTAAATTAATTTTTATATTAATAATTATTTTTACTAATTATTATAGTCATTAAGAGATATTTGTGATAAACAAATAAACATAAAATGTGGCAATAAATCATTAGAACACATATATTCACATAGATCACTACCCCAAGCAATATCTTCACCATTAAATACATCAAATATAAATGAATCCAATGGTCCAAGTTCATCCAACAAAAACACAAACACACTTCCTTTGATTGGCTCTCCTAATTTCACATGGATTGATTTTTAAATCAATCTGGACCATTAATCACACCCATCTAATGGTCCAAATTCAACCTAACAAAACTCTACCACCTTCCCTCATTTCTCTCTCTATTCTTTTCTCTCTTTCTCCCTCATTCCGCCGTCCCAACCATCAAACCAACGTCGACGACCCAATTTCATCACTTCCATCGAAATCAACAATCTTCTTCACTCAGTCCCTCACAATCAAAAAATGTCAGGCAGAGGCAAAGGGATTAGGAAAGGGAGGAGCAAAACGCCACCGTAAAGTTCTCCGGGACAACATCCAGGGCATCACGAATTGAAGCCGGCGATTCGTCGATTGGCGAGAAGAGGTGGCGTGAAGAGAATCAGCGGGCTGATCTATGAAGAAACTCGAGGCGTTCTGAAGATATTTTTGGAGAATGTGATTAGAGATACGGTGACGTATACTGAGCACGCGAGGCGGAAGACGATGACGGCCATGGACGTTTTATGGTTTCGGTGGTTAGTGGAAGCTGTGGCTGCTGTTAGGGTTCGTGTTTTTGGGTTGTTCTTAATGTAATTCCAATTGTTATTTAGGGTTTGTGGCAATGAATTGTGTACTGGAAATGCTGCAATATCTTGATACTATTTTGTGTTCAAATGTCCTGTTGTATTGGCTATTTCTTGATTGTAATGCTCTGGTGTGTGCTGCTAGATGTCTATTTGCTTGAGACTAAATAAATGACTACTTTTTAAGGGTGTGATAAAATGATACCATTAAAGTTCATAGTTCCAGTTCTGATTTCTATGTTCTTCATGACCAAATGCCATTTAACATTAACTCAATTGTATTTCATGGCTCCAGTACAAGATCATTTGATTTAAATCACAAATTCCCCAAATCTGCCCCCATCAAAATCAAGATATTGCAGCATTTCCAGTACAAGATCATTTGATTTAAATCACAAAGGAGTAACAGAACATACTTCACCTTCTCTGCAAATTGAGCTCACTGAATTTTTGTGGCATTTAAAAAAGTGCCGAAAATTATGGCATTTCTGAAAAGTGCCGGAAATTGTGGCACTTTTGAAAGTGCCGGAAATTGTGGCACTTTTCAAAGTGCCGGAAAATTGTGGCACTTTTAAGTGCCGGGAAGTATTGCCGACGCGACTTATTACGGCACTTATAAAAGTGCCGAAAAATGTGCCGAAAATAGCTTTTATGGCACTTTTTTCTCATTTGTGGCACTTAAAAAAGTGCCACAAAAACCTGTTTTTGTTGTAGTGAGGCAAACTGATAAATTTGTGGAGAACTTCCATCTTTACCACTACAATCTTTCATTCCCAATAACGATTCCTTCACTTTCTCAGTTGAAAAAAAAAACGGAATCATATTTTTCATGAAAAAAAAACAAAGAAAAGGATCTACAAATTAACACCCTAACCTCGAATTAGAACTACGTATTTGAAAGAAATCGAAACATTTACCTTGATTAGAGCAAGAGAGAGAAACAATGGTGGACTGGGATTGTGAGGACGCCGGTGTGCGAGTGAGATGGCTGCCACTGTTTTTCGAGACGGAGACGGTGGAGAGGTGGACGGACGACGAACCTTCGTGGCGGTGTGGAGAGGGTGGACGGCGTCGGTATACGTGACCGTGAGGGAAGAGAGAGAGAGAGATGAGAGCTGGGGCGTGAAGAGAGAGAGATGAGAGCTAGGGCGTAAACGATTTTGGGGAGCTGAGATTTGTATTTATAATTAACCACAGCGACGGAATTATTCCGCCGCTAAATATTAATTCTAGCGGCGGAATTTAAATTCCGTCGGTAGATTTAATATTTAGCGGCAGAATAATTCCGTCGCTCAGGTTAATTAATTTTAAGTTAATAAATATCATTATTTATATTTATATTTAACCTCAGCGACGGAATTTAAATTTCGCCGCTAGAATTAATATTTAGTGGCGGAATAATTTCGTCGCTGAGGTTAATTAATTTTAATTTAATAAATATCATTATTTTTATTTATATAAAACATGAAAATTATTTTAAATAAAATATAACAAATTACTCTAAAAAAATAAATATAAGTCAATAAATATTATTTTTGAAAAATAAATAAATCATAAATCATACATTAAAATAAAATAAAAATGAGTTAAACAAATTTAAAAAAAAATCTAATTAACACCGACATAATTATTCTGCCGCTACTACCACCACTACAATCACTACTACCCCCACTACAACCACCACCACTCCACCACTACTATCACTACCACTACCACCATTACTATACCACCACAACTATTACTACTACCACCACTACGTACTACCACCACCACCACGCACCACCAACACCACTACCATCATTATTACCACTACCACAACTACCACCACCACCACTCCTACACTACTACCACTACCACTACCACTACCACCATTACTATACCACCACAACTATTACTACTACCACCACTACGTACTACCACCACCACCACGCACCACCACAACCACTATCACCACTACCATCACTAGTAACACTACCACCACTACCACTACCACCCCTCCACCACTACTATCACTACCACTACCACCATTACTATACCACCACAACTATTACTACTACTACAACCACTACTACCACCACCACCACGCACCACCACCACCACTATCACCACTACCATCACTATTACCACTACCACCACTACCACCATCACCACTCCACCACTACTATCACTACCACTACCACCATTACTATACCACCACAACTATTACTACTACAACCACTACTACCACCACCATGCACCACGCACCACCACTACGTACTTCCACCACCACTATCACTACCACCACCACCACTACTACCGCTACTACCACTACTATCACCACTACTACCACTACTATTACTAATACTACTACGTATACCACCAATACTACTACCACTATCACCACTACTACCACTACTACCACCACCACTACTACTACCACTACTACCACTACTACCGCTACTACCCCAATCCCTAAACCCTAAATCATATACTTATACCCTTAAAACCTAAACCCTAACCCTAAGCGTAAACCATAAACCCTAAGTCTCAAATCTCATATACTTATACCCATCCCCTAAATCATATCCCTAAACTCTAAACCCTAAACCCTAAACCCTAACCCCTAAACCATAAATCCTAAACCCTAAACCCTAAACCCTAACCCCTAACCCCTAAACCCTAAACCCTAAACGTATACCCCTAACCCCTAAACTCTAACCCTAAGCACACTACTAGAAACAGTGTATTTACCGACGGACATTTACCGACGGACCTAGTCCGTCGGTATTACCGACGGAAAACAAATGAATACCGACGGAAAATAATTTCATTTTACCGGGAATTTTTTTTTAAAAAATTTCGTGTAGTCCGTCGGTAATTTAAAAATGTCCGTCGGTAATTCCTTGGTATTACCGACGAACAGTGTCCGTCGGTATTACCGACGGCTATGTCCGTCGGTAAATACGCCCTATATATAATGAAAAAATCCCATTTCTTAATTACGCCTTCATTTTACGCCCTCTCCTCTCTCTCTCAGTTCGCGAACGGAACCTGCGCCTCGCCGTTGCCGTCGCCGTCGTCGGTAAGTTTCTTCTCAATCGCTTAATTCCTCTCTCACTCGATTTCTCCCTCTCACTCTCTCTCTCTCTCTCATCAGTAATTCGCGAACAGACGCCGTCTCCGCCGTGGAAGCCGTTCGCCGTTGCCGTCTCCGTCGCCGGCCGGTAAGCTCTCTTTCTCTCTCTCAATCCCTTTCTCTCTCTCACTCGATTTCTCTCTCTCACTCGCTTTCTCTCTCGCTCTCTCTCTCTCTCGCAGTCGCCCTAGTCTTGTCGTTGCCGCCGCGCCCGCCGTTCGCCGTCGTTGTCTCCGTCGCCGGTAAGCTCTCTTGCTCTCTCTCTCTCTCTCTCTCACTGGATTTCTCTCTCTCAAGTATTGATTACAAATCTTTGCCTAATTTTGAAAAAAATTACTTAAGCGTGTATAATAATTGTTGAAAAAATTAAGAAAGTATATTTGGTAGCGTGTATGTATAATTGTTGAAAAAAATTAAGAGGATGGAAAAATGAGGTTGAAGCTAATTAGGGTTCAGATTTGTGTGCTTTTCAAATCTCCCATTGTTGGGTACATTTACATTGCTAGTAGGGTTATGTTATTGATGTAATTTGTAGGTCTTTTATGTAAATTGTTTGAAGATGATGGTTCGAATTTTAACTGTAGTGAGATTAGGGTTTATGCTTGTTGGTTATAGTACCTTTGTTATAATAGTGAAGATTAATGGTTAAATGTTGGAATTTTGGTTTTAATTTGTCCTTTAGAGCAAATTTGAGAAAAAAATAACTGATTATTCATTTTAGGATGAATGTAGTAAAATATTTCAAACAACACATATGCACGCAAATGGGTTATGCTCATAGCACATGGCACATTTTGACTGTTATGCGTGGATAGGATGGTCGCATAACGCCTTCCATAGTCTATGCGCTCGCATGGCTTCCAAAATGCTCCTCCATATATTCTACTTCCTTTTCCTTTACCTCGAGTATTTTGGCTCCGACTCAAACTTTCACTGCTTAATCTTTCGTACCAACAATACTCCTCGTCGTTAGTTTAGACTCTATATCCCAACATAAATTACGGTTAATTTAAAAAAATAAAAGTCATGTTTGAATTAACAAATTTTAAATGATGATTATATAAAAAGAAAAATATTACTGATAAATATTGCCCTGTTACAAAACAAATGTCGCATTTAAATAGTTAACGTAACAATGTTTATTTTGGTACAAAGGGACTAAAAGAAAAAATAGAAAAAAATTGGTACAAAGGGACTGAACAGTATAAAAAAAACAAAATAAATAAAAAATAAAATAAATAATAATAAAATAATAATAATAATAATAAATAATAATAGTAAAAAATATAATAATAATAAATAAAAAATAAAATAAAAAATAAAAATTAAAATAAAAATTAAAAATTAAAAATTAAAAAAAAACAAAATAAATAAATAAAATAAATAAATAATAATAAAATAATAATAATAATAATAAAATAATAATAATAATAATAAATAATAATAATAATAATAATAAAAAATATAAAAATAAAAAAAAATAAAAAATAAAAAATAAAAAATAAAAAATAAAAATAAAAATAAAAATATACATATATGTATATATATAAATAAGATGAGAGCCTTTCTCACACACAGCTATCAAAATCCGTTCATCTTTGATCAAGAAAGATAGAGCAAATAAGTTCTTGTCAGTTTGAGCAAATAATTTTCTGTTTAATAAGAGTTTTTCCAGTTTCACTGTCCTCTTCTCTCTAAGGATCTGAAACATCACAGCCATGTTCTTGTCGATTAATACTGTTTTCTCTTCTTGCGGTGGTATACGGTCACAAGTAAAAACAAGGTCACAGTATAACACCGGTGAAGAGAAAAACGAACTTTCCTCCAATTTTTTAATCTCCACCTTTCATTTACAGATCGATTGCAGAATCTTCCTCATGAGCATGAAGGCTGGCGGTGTTGCTCTCAATCTCATGGTTGCTTCGCAAAACATGCAAAGCAACCGTGAGATCGAGGGCAACACCGCCAGCTTTCAAGCTCTATGAGGAAGATTCCGTAATCAGGATCTTGGGTAAATGGAAGGTGGAGATTGAAAAAATTGGAAGGAAGCTCGCTTTTCTCTTCACCGGTGTTATAATGACCTTGTTTTTACTTGTGACCGTATACCACCGTGAAGAGTAAAAATGTGCACTCAAAGAACATGATTGTGATGTTTGAGATCCTGTAGAGGAGGACAGAAACCGAAAAACCTATATTAAACAGAAAATCCTTTGCTCAAACAGTCGAGAACTTGTTTCCTCTGTCTTTCTTGGTCTAAGCTGAGATAGGGTTTTGATTGTTGAGGATGATAACGACTCTCATCTTGTTTATTGATCAAAATTATGCATGTTATGGTAATGAATAAAAATTATGCACGATTATATGATTTGTAAATATCATTATTGTCTATTAAAATTGCTTGATTTTCGATTATAAAGCAAGTAGACAGAGTGATATTTGCAATTCATACGTGTATTTCGGGATGGGATAGAAGCCGTCCCCAATTCTAAACCTAATGGACATGAATTGATCAAAATTATGCATGTTATGGTAATGAATAAAAATTATGCACGATTATATGATTTGTAAATATCATTATTGTCTATTAAAATTGCTTGATTTTCGATTATAAAGCAAGTAGACAGAGTGATATTTGCAATTCATACATGTATTTCGGGATGGGATAGAAGCCGACCCCAATTTTAAACCTAATGGACATGAATTGTCCTTTCACCCTAGAGAATGATATACTTAACAACAAAGAATTAAATATTAATATTTAAAATTATTCACATCCACCTAAACCGACTACCGAGACCAATTTGTGTTGAAAATTCTGATGTTGCAGAAGCCGGTGTGAATTAGGGTTCATCTTTTATATCAATAAACCTAAATGAAGTGTCTTTTTATTTATATATATATTGATATATTGTTTTTATTTGTATATATAATATACTAGTTTAGATATGTCGGGTCGAGGTGGCAATCGTTCAAAGAGAGGCAAGGTTGCGGGTTTTGTCCATCGTCTTGTTTCTCCAAGGGCTGGAGGGAGGGGCTCTACGTCCGGTTCGGGACGTAGTGATGATGATTTGAGCGATCAAGGTAATGTGAAGCGATCGAGGTAATGTAAGCTCTAGTGTTCCGGTTAGTGAACCATCCGGACGGGTTCACTTGGACGCAATTATTAATGAGGATGGAAAAATGGAAATATCTATCTCTCCCAGTGGCCAGTAAGTATTATTTAATTGTAAATGTCATATATATAATGTTTACATTTTATTATTGTCTTTTTATTTGTATATATATTGATATATTGTTTTTCAATTAATATCTTATAGGTTTATACATGGTGGTTGCCAAGATCTCGCTAGATGGTTTGGGGATTTATTCAGCGGGTATAATTTTGAGGAATTTTATCCCACCCCGAAGTCAATATCAAAAGAGGTGTATGCTATACGGCGTATAGCCAGTTTAGGGTAAAATTACTTAATTCTCTTTCCTTTGTAAAGTTTGTAGATTATTCCCTTGTGTATTTAACTACTTTTACAATTTTTGTAGCACATATATTCATGCCCTGGGTGTACCGACGTTCAAATCGAGGCGGCTTTCAAGAAATTGGTTGCTATTAAAGAAGGAAGTTTGGCTCCTGAGAGCACCGAGCGGCCCGCCTTTCGTGAAAAGCTTTGGGCGGCCATTGTCCTCCGAGACAAGCAACCAAAGGGAGACCGCTTGCCTGGATTCGGAGGACATGGTGCGGGGTATTTTAACATGCCATTCCGCAGCCACTACTACGCAATACTTTTCATCTTCTTCCTCCTGGCGGTAGTCATCATGTGGATCGAAGCGTTTGATGATCGGGTCAACAGAGAGGTTGAGAGGCGAGTGGAGGCTGATCCCGGAGCCGGAGTGCGAGGCCCGGGTGGATGCGCGGGTGGAGGCGCGGTGGAGGCCCATGTGCGGACCCGGATGCGAGACCCGGAGTTTCGGCCAGTGCGAGAGGCTAGTGGAGCGACGGCTTAGCGGCGCATGCGGCAATACTTGCTACCATGAATTTGCAATCACGACCCACGGCGCGGCCACGTAATAGCGGTAACGCTTCTGATGAATCATTTGGTCAATACCTTAGGCGAAGTGGCGGTGGTAGTGGCGGTGGTAGCGGTAGCGGTAGCGGCAGCGCTCGTGGTCGGGGTCGTGGTTGATTGACATTCATTTTATTTGGCTGGCATGTAATGTAAACAAATATATTTTGTTTCCCTTTCCCTTTCCCTTCCCTTTTCCCCAAACGAAACAATTTCCTTTTCCCCTTTTCCCCTTTCCCCTTCCCCTTTTCCCTTCCCCTTTTCCCTTTCCCATTACCCCTTATCCCTTTCCCATTACCCATTTTCCCTTTGTTTGTAGTTTGTTTGTGTTTCTTTTATAATGGGATTTGTTTAAAACAAGTTTGACATGTTTATCCCTTTCCCATTACCCTTTTTCCCTTTGTTTGTAGTTTTTTGTAGTTTGTTTGTAGTTTGTTTGTTGTTGGGATTTGTTTAAAACAGGTTTGACAGGTTTACAGGTGGTTTAATAATAAAACAAATTTTTTTTTTAAATCTGGCCAGATTACCGACGGAAATTTCCGCCGGTAAATTAATAAAAAAAAAAATAATACTAATTTCCGGCGGAAATATCCGTCGGAAAATAATAAAAATTAAAAAAATAAAACTCATTACCGACGGATATATCCGTCGGTTTACGGTTAAGATTTCCGACGGACATATCTGACGGTAAATTTTATGGATTCCGACGATTATAACCGTCGGTAATGGTTTTATTTACCGACGGATTATTCCATCGGTAACCTCAGCAATTGCTTTCAGGTTAGCAAGCGGCATTACTCATTTTCGACGGACGGTTCCCGGCGAAATTTCAGATTTTTCGGCGGACAATCCGCCGGTATTTCCGGCGGAATTTGTCCGTCGGTATTACCAACCAATTATTTCCGACGGAACCCGACGAACGAATTCCGTCGGTAATATCCATTTACCGTCGGAAATGTGGAATTACCGACGGAAATTTCCGTCGGTAAAAGGCCTGTTTCTAGTAGTGGCAAAACCCCTAAACCCTAAATCTCAAATCTCATACTCCCTCCGTCCCACTATAGTTGACACCCAAGGGGTGGGTTCAAAAACCAAGGAAAAAGAATAAAATAAAAAAAATGTGTGGTGAAAAATGAAGAGAGAGAATGAGTGGAGTAAATAGTAGTGTTGGTTGAATAAATATGTGGTAGAAAATGAAGAGAGAGAATGAGTGGTGGGGTAGAGTGAATATAAAAATATAAAAACTTGGTTATTTTTGGAAGGTGTCAAGTATAGTGGGACGGCCCAAAATGGAAAGAAGTGTCAAGTATAGTGGGACGGAGGGAGTATACTTATAACCGTTTGAAATTCCAGTCAGTTTTTAACGTTTCCAGTTAGTTTTTTAGAATTTCAGTCAGTTTTTTAACGTTTTCAGTTAGTTTTTTAGAATTTCAGTCAGCTTTTAACGTTTTCAGTTAGTTTTTTAACGTTTTCAGTCAGTTTTTTAACGTTTTTAGTTAGTTTATTGAAATTCCAGTCAATTTTTTAACGTTTGCAGTTAGTTTTTTAGAATTTCAGTCAGTTTTTAACATTTCCAACTAGTTTTTTAACGTTTTTAATTAGTTTTTCAAAATTTCAGTTAGTTTTTTAAAATTCCAATCAATTTACTAACGTTTTCAGTTAAATTTTTTAATGTTTTCAGTTAGTTATTTTGTTAATTAGTTCTAAAAATAATTAAAAATTAAATGTTATAATTACCGACGGAATATATCCGTCGCTGATATATTAAAAAAAAAAATTTATCAACGACTGAAATATTCTGTCGCTGGTTTATTTAAAAAATTAAAAAATATTTAATTTCTATCGACAGAATTATTCCATCGCTGATTAATTAAAAATAATTAAAAATTATATGTTATAATCACCGACGGAATATTTTCGTCGCTGATAAATAAAAAAATAAAAAAAAATTAATTTATCACCGATGGAAATATTCCGTCGGTGATTTATTTAAAAAAAATAAAAAAAATTAAATTTTCACCGACAGAATAATTCTGCCGCTGAGAAAGCACTAGCGACGGAATATTCCGTCGGTAATTCAGGCGCCAATCTAGTGGCGGTAATGAAACGAATATTCGACGAATATTCGTTTTTAGCGACGGAACTCAGCGACGGAATTGAATTCCGTCAGTAAAATTGACTCCAAAATTATTCCGTCGCTAAAGCATAATTTTCGTCGCTATATATCGACGAAATGATTACGTCGTTGGTCATTCCGTCGGTAAAGACTCAGTTTCTGATAGTGAAAATCAAAGCATCAACACGATTGAAAATCACAAATCAATCAATCTCTAAATTGATCACAATTAAACAATTAAGCAAAATTGAACTCACCGAATTGAAGGGGGTTCAAAATCGCCCTCTCTCTCTCTCTCTCTCTCTCTCTCCGCTGCTGCCGAACGTGAAAAGTGACGCGTACAAAGCTTTAGGCGAGAAAAAAGAAGATATTTATACGAGGGTAGTTTTGTAATTATAAAAACTCATCAAACTAGGTGAGGAATCTGATGGAATACTAATTCTAAAAGTGAATTAGCTAATTAAATTCTAGGCCTTACAATTTTTACCCATTACCCAAGAATCCGCTCAACCCAACTCGCTAATTACCCGATTCAACCCAACTCATTAACAATTTCGGGTTGAAACGAGTTACCCGCTTTAACCCGTTAAATTTAGCGGGTTAAAGCGGGTCAACTCGTCAACCCGTCTCAACCCGTTATATTTATATTGATAGGGAGATGAACCAAAATAAAGGTGTTTTAATTTGTTTGTTTTTAAGCAAATTGGTTAAACAAAAAACTACCCCCTCCCACCATATCACCCCCACTTACCCACTCCCCCCCCTCACCCCCACCCCCACCTCCCACCTCCCATCTCCGTCCTCCACACACAAAGTAAGTAAATTTTTGTTCCAAATATGCTGATTTGTTATGTATGCTTACAGATTTGGTCTGTCTCCTACCCCAACCCCCCCCCCCCACGGGTCAAAAAAAAAAATAAACATTTTAATTTTATTTTTAACCATCCCAGCCCCACCCCTACCCCTATCCCCTGACCCACAAAAAAATTAAACATTTTAAATTTATTTTTAACCACCCCCAGCCCCGACCTGTCCCACCCCCTACCCCCGGATCAAAAAAAATAGTTAGAAACATTTTAAATTTATTTTTAACCACCCCACTCCCTCGGGTCAAAAAAAAAATTAAACATTTTAAATTTATTTTTGACCACCCCACCCCCTGCCCCCACCACACCCCCACCCCCACCGTCGGGTAAAAAAAAATAATTTATTTTTGAAAATTATTTTTTTTAGTCGAGTAATTCAAAAGAAAAAAAATTGAGCTTATCGGGTTATCCGAGTCGACCCGCCTCATTCGATTCTATGTTAAATGAGTTGTAACATGTATTACTCATCTTAACCCGTTACCCGCTTCAACCCGTTACCCGCTTTAACTCGACTCAACTCAATCCAACCCGATTGCAAGGTAAATAAATTCGAAAATTCATTACCATAATTATTGATCAATTGACTTTATGATAAATTACCCATCGGTAATTTTCCCCTCAAACCATTGGGACTTGGGAGTGTCTTTATCCACCCACAACGTGGCAAGATCATGACATACTAAAATTAGAAACCAATGAAACCCTAGTTTTCCATTTATTGGCCCACGTGTCATCCTTCTGGAACATGTAACCTTTCAAGAAACACAACACAACCCACGAGAAACAGTGACCTACGTGCCCCTCTTCTGCCTCAAGTATAAGACACTCGTCGCCTTCCCATTGGTCTATCGAAATTAGATATTTTCGAATAAATGAAATTTTGTAGAGGGAGATAATTTTGATTATTTATTCACTATCCCTTAATTGGCCCAATGAAGAGACAGTCACATGGTTCCCCTAATCTGTAACGCCACGTTTCATTATCCACCAATCAGCTCTCTGTGCTGTTCGAACCATTGTCCTCACACGTGTCAGACTGTCACACGCGTCTCCCCTAAACTGGTCTTTATAAACGGTCCACTTTCTGACCATTTTCAGTGCAACTATTTTCTTTCCTCCTTTGATTTGAACAAAGTGTTACTGTGTGCTTTTGTGTGTGTGTGAGTGAGAGAGAAACAAAGCTGATTAGACGGAGATGGATCGTCGGGGAGGTTGTTGTATTGCTAGGTACGCCGGCGTTGGGAAGTACGATGCGTCAAAAATTAACCGGATAATGCTGAAATTCAGACCGATTGCGCCGAAGCCAGCCGCTGGTGTTTCGTCTGGTTCCGGCGGTTCTAGTGCGTCGGAGAAGCGCGACAAGAATGTTAAAACTGTACGAGGTAAGAGAAAGTACGTGAAGAGGTGTAATAATAATGGTACGAAGAAGATGAAGGTGTCTTCAACTGAAACTGATCCACAGAGTAAAACTTGTTCTGGTGAATCGGTTTCCGGTGGAGAAGAGTTGGTGACGCTGTCTCTGTTACCGGAGACGTCTGAGAGGAAGGATTCCCCGGCGAGGAAGTCCCCCGATCTGTCGGTTGGCGGAAATAAAAATAATAGTAAGTCACTGTTCTGGCTGAGCTTCGACAAGCAGAGTACGATTGATGGTCACGTGAGAGATCAGACTACGGTAGTGGTGCAGCCAAAGAAGGTGTTGAGTTCATATGTGGTGGTGGAATGGATGACGGAAACGTGGGTAGATGGGAACGGGATAGGGTGTATGGACAAGGAAAGGATGTATAAGTTGGATGGTGACACGTGTCCAGGGTTCATAACGGACGGGCGGAACAGGGTTTTGTGGACGAACAAAGCGTACAGGGAGATGGCGGGACCGGTGGCAGAAGAAGAGGAGCTGATGGTATGGGTGGTTATGAAGGAGTGGGTGACATATCAGGCGTTCACGTGCAAGGTGAGGGTCACGTGTGGGAAGGAGAGGAACAGATCGCCGCCGTTGACGGTGCCGTGCGACGTGTGGAGACTGGAGAACGGAGGGTATGCATGGAGGTTGGATGTCATGGCTGCACTGTCTTTGGGCAGGTGATCTAGGAAAATGAAAATCCTTATAACTGTGAATAGATTTTGAAGTTTTAATTAATTAGAGTTTAGTTATAGTTTTGGAAAATTATCTCAACTCGAAATTAATCCCTCCCCTTGCGTTTTTCTTTTGTTTTTGTGTTTGTACATCTATCGAAATTTGGAGAAAAGTTATTTCCGTTTGCAAATGAGATCTTTTGTTTTGTATTATTTTCCGTTTCAAAATAAATGTGTAAAAAGGACGGAGGGTATATATCATATTGTGATTCAACGTTGCATTGATAATAATATCATTGAATAAACAATGGTACACAATCGATAGTATAAATCACACCTCCACTATCTACAGTAATATGAACAGTTTCATCTGTCAAATTTTCCATTTTGCCTTTACTAAGTTGTTCCTTTCCCATTTTGCCTTTAAAAAAAAAAAATGTGTCCTCGAACCATGAGAACTTATTTAAAAAAAAAAAACCAACCGTGTCCTGTATTACGTACTTTTACTAGTATTGTAATACACGAAACGAAAGTGGTATAGATGATTTCGTTTTCGTTTAGTATGCTGTGAAGCATTTCTTTAACATGAACAAGGTTTCCGTTATTGATCCCCATAAATAGATCTAAAATCTTTGTTAAAACCATTGTCGTTTACCGTAATCATCTACTCTTAGATCTTCAGTATATCCCTTTCATAGAAAATGTTTAAATTACATAAAAAAAAAAAAAAAAAAAGTTATGTGCTGGGTTGTGGTATGTTATACAGGTGATTATATACGACGGATTTGATCCCCAGGTATCTGTGTCAATTTCTCCCCTTCCAAATCTGTGTCCCTCTTTCTCTTCCCATTTTTTTTAATACTCATGAGTGTTTAACTTATTTTAAATTTTTCAATATGAAAGTTTAAAGCAAATACATCATTGTAATATTATCGATAACAATTTTAAAATTTTTATTTGGATAATTATATTAAATTAAAAGTATTACACAAGGTACCATGTTAGTACTCTCTCCGTCCCTAAATGTTTGTCCCATTTTCCATTTTCTTTTGTCCCAAAAAGTTAGTCTCATTTCCAAAATTAAAGCTTCAAAATCATTAAATTTTCAAAACTTGTAACATTTAGGGACGGAGTATTACATGACGGCGGTGTATATTATCAATAATTTTCAAAGCGTTCGTAAAAATAGACAAAATTAAAGTTTCAAAATCACTAAATTAAAATGTTTGAAAAGTCAAATGGGACAAACATTTAGAGACGGAGGAAGTAATTAATATGATTAAATTTTAATAAGAAAAAAGGTAATATTTCAATTAAATTTTAAAGCTTATTATTTAAAACTTAATTTAATTAGTATTAAAATATGAGATTTCCTTTCAAACTTGAATGGGTCTACTGAAAGAATGTGAGGGGTCCCCCGCACCTTTTAAAAAAATAAAACATGGCTCATAACATAGATAATTGTAAGGTGATTTTGCTTTTTTAATGATGTCAAAAACGTCGAATCAATTCAAATTCAGCGATGGATATTCCTAATAACTTGAATAGCCTGGAAAAAAAGATGAACAAAACGTAAACTAAGTCGGGACTTCACCGGTTAAGGCCCTCTGGCGTGGGAGTAAATATTGGTATTTTTTGAAAACAAATCAATTGACAAAAGTTTAGAGTCAAAGAATAGGTTAACAAAATTATGAGATTTATGTCATGTATTTATAGTTGCATGTAGAGGACAGTTTCCTGCCTTAGATATGAAGTTAAGAGAGAATAAAGAGTTGAATCCTACTCAAATCCTAATTTCAAGGTTTTCATATTTGACTAGGATTAGAATTGTGTTATGGGCGTATGTTGGGCATGTCGTCATGCTCGGTGATCGACATAGGCTTTATGTAGTTGGTTATGGGAGACGAGGTAGAGAAGCCAACTCCTTTTGCCATCTTTGGAAGAACCTGGGTGGACACAAATGTGAGAGATATGGTCTTGGTCGACATTTCAGACATACTTTGGCCTTGGTCGAACTAGACTTACTCCATGGTCGTTCTAGTATTAAGACGAGTTTCCATTATACCTTGGTTGACATATGGTTATGTCGGGATGTAAAGACGAGTATAGGTAGGGAGACCCACTCCTTATGTCGTATTTGATAGTTATGTATATTTTTTGCTATGGGCTAAAACCTTCTAAAAACATGCATGCAAGGCTCGTACCCTACAAACATGCAGACCATAGAAAAGCATACTAGCACCCTAACTGTCACGATCCTAAACCTAGGCACATTTTGGTCACACTTGAAGCACGTGGGGTTGGGTATGCCTTGCATATCATCCTTTGCTTGTTGGCATTTGAAATGATTAAGTGTTCATTTTGATACTTGTGATGAATTATGTGATTTAAATGTTATTATCTTTAATTGTATCATATAATGTCTAAATGAAGAAAAAGGAAAATTTGTGTAGTTAATTGATAACATTTGAAATGATTAAGTGTTCATTTTGATACTTGTGATGAATTATGTGATTTTCAAACTTGGATGAGCTTGTGCAAAAAATGCTTTATATAAATATCCTCTTAGCTTCTTCAAGAAGCTTTATAAATTTTCCTCAGCTTTCTCCTTTCTCTCTCAGTCTTGAAGGTTCCTAAACCCTAGTTTAACTTCCAAAAATCCCAGAAAATCATACGTTGTTTGGTTGTCGATTCCAACTTCAAAATATTGCTAAGGAAGGTGTTTAGAGCGCGTAGACCCGATTATATCTTTCTTTTATTTTGGTAGCAATTGGTAAGTTGTTATGATTCTGTTCAATACCTGTTCATGCTTGGTTTAATGATGTTGTTATGAGTATGTAATGTGTTTTTAACAAGTTTATGGCTTGTAAAATGATGAACCATGAGCTGAAAATGAATAGAGTGAAAAGTGGTAAGTTATGGGTTGGAATTTGATCAAAGAAGGTTTGGATTAATGGTAAGGTTGTTGTTAATATGTTATGGGGTAGGAAGGGAGTATATTAGAGTCCCAAACCATGTATATAGACTGTTGTTAAATGACCTTGCAGTGGCTGAATGGAATTGGAAGTGTTGTTGTTGTTGCTGCTGATGTTGCTAAAGAACATCAGTTTCTGGGCAAGGGCACGAGTCGTGCCCAGAGGCACGAGTCATGCCTCAGTCGTGCCTTGAATTTGTGCTAAGTCGTGCTCAATTGCAGGACGACTGTTTCTGGTGGGGTGCAATAGGAGACGAGTCGTGCCCTACCCTGCACTCCTTGAACAATGTTTGAAGCCTTGCGAACCTAGTCTAATGAGCATGTATTGGTACACTCTTTAACTAGGATTCTAGTACAACTTTAGTACTACATTGTGGAATTTGAAATAGTCCAAATGGATATGGGGAAGAGCTTTAAATAATGTCTTGAAAATGCTTGGGAGGCAAGTGTACAACTTGAACCAAAGTTTATAAAACTTGGTAAATGAACTTGAAACCTTAAGAGAAGGTGTTTAATATTGTGTTGTGAACGCGTAGGGTTACTTATATGATATTGTAGCCTTATGTGATGACCTATGTAGGGTTATTTGCTCTTATAGTGCCTCAAATGTGTTGTGCACTATTTACTTGGTTTGGACAGGAGTGGTAGTATCATGTTACTGGTTTACATATTGTGTAATGAATGTATAGGACTTACGTGATATACTTTGTGTCATACGAGTTTACATATTCATAGCTAATTGTGCACATAGTGTCAAATACGTGTTGCACTGTTTTAATTGTTTAACATGAGTTGCAGTACCATGTTGTATATATATGTTGATGTCCAATTGGGTGGACTTATTTTCAAGTATCTGTGATGTGCTTGAATATGGTATACCAGTTGATCTTCAGAGGTATAAGGAATGCAACCACTTATGAGAAGATATTTCATAAGGTGCTTGGATGTCCTTATACTTGTACCGTTCACCCCCTTCTGTGGCCACGGATTAAGGGGTTCAGCTTCTATGGATATGTGCAGTCATGCCATAAGATAGCGAGGCAGCTTATATGGATCTCTGTAAGGGGTAGTATAAGATGTGGATGTGCACTAGCAGTTCACAAAGTGAGAGGAGTATGACTCCCGCTGTAGTACTACATATGATTCAGATGGAAAAGGTAAAGGGAAAGGTAACTTAAAGTGTTTACTGTTTTCCCAATGTGGTTATTGAGCAACCTATTTGGTGTTGCATAATTGTTGAGCAACCTGTTTATGTGTTGCATCTTGTATGGCATATTGTTGCATACATAATAGCTTGCTGAGATTTTATCTCACCCCTTCTCCCTTTATTGTTTTAGATCCCGCTGAGATAGGAAGACCGGACCAGTGAGGCCGGGGAAGGAGTTTGGACATCTTTTGGTTGTCGGGGTATGTGTTGTCTTGGGGAGTTGGGATTGTTGGTTGTTATTCTTTTGGAAAAAGGTTTTGTATATAAAACTTTCATAAATATGCTTCAATTGAGTATGTTGTAATTCAGTTGGGATCGGTTTGTTTTATGGTTGGCTTGTGTAAGCCTTACCAGTTGTATACTTTGTATAAACAGGATGTGTTTGGTTTTAAACAGGGTTATATATCGCCTCCGTGTAGAGAGGTTATTTTGAATTTGTTTTTAAAGCGGGTTGTATACTTTTCAAGTTAAAGTAAAGAAAAGTTTTTTTTAAAGATGGTATTTTGGGACTCTCCAGCCTGGGACACGAGTTTATAGGTATCGGGAGTTGGGAGGAGCCCACACTAATTGTGTTGGCACCTAGTTGCATAGGGACAGCGGCCAAGCACTCCAGAAACTCGCAGATGAAAGGATCTAAGGGTATGCGTAGGCCGGCCTCAAATTGGCCATAATAAAAAGCAACCAGCCGGATTCAGAGCCCAATGCATCCAAGATTGGGCCTTCCTTTGCCTCTCAGTAAAGTGGGACAGGTGGAAGTCATCTATGGGGACCTCAAAAAAGTCATGCAAGATGTTGATTCTGGATAGAGCTGTCAAAATTGAGCCCGGTCCAATCCACCCGATTTTTTAAAGGCCTGGGCCTCAAATTAGAAGGCCCGAAAAAAATCGGGCCTCTTAGGCCCGGCCCGGTAGGTGCGGCCCGAACATGAAAAGCCTGGAAAAGCCCGGCCCGGCCCGATGAAACAGTTGACAAAGTCAACACACTAAAAAAAACTATTTGGCTATCTATATCGCCGCTCACACACTCAGTCCCTCTCTTCTTCACACTAAAAAAAAACCCTATCTATATCGCAGAGAGGCGCCGCTCACAGTCTCTCTCTTCTTCGATCTCTCCTTCTCGCCGATCTCTCTCTTCTCACCGCCGTCGCCGCCTCCACAGCCATGGCATCGCAAGACTCGCAACCCACAGGTACCCTTACAAGTTACGACCTTACTGGCTTACTCTCTCTCTCTCTCTCGTCTCTCGTCTCTCTCTCTCTCTCTCTCACTACCAGAAAAACATGTTTAGCAGCGGAAATTTTCGCCGCTAAAGTCACAATTCCGTCGCTAAAGTTCATCACCGACGGAAAAATTCCGTCGGTGGTCCGCCGCTATCATCCCGCCGCAGTGGTCCGACGGACCAAATTCTGTCGGTATACTTTTGATTTTACCGATGGAATTAATATTTCGTCGGTGATCTTTTGATATTATCGACGGAAATTTTCGTCGCTGAATTAATATAATTTAATTAAATTTTTATTTCAGCGACGGAATATTTCCCCGGTGAAATAAAAATTTAATTAAAATGAATTAATTCAACGGCGGAAATTTCCGTCAATGAGATAATTTAATTTAATTTAATTTTTATTTTCACCGGCGGAATATTCTGTCGCTGGAATAAAAATTTAATTAAATTAAATTAAAATAAATTGATATAGCGGCGGAAATTTTCGTCGCTGGAATAAAAATTTAATTAAAATATTATTAATACAGGGACGGAAATTTCCGTCGCTGATAATGCAATAAAATAAAATAATTTAAAATATCAATTAACCAATTTTTTTGTACCTGATATAACAATTCAATTGATAAAACTAAAACTATAAATCTAAAAATCAAATATCAACGTACCAAATAGGGGGGCTGGGGCTCCCGAGGGTACCAAATCGGTGGGGAGGGGGGGGGGACATTCCAGTACCCAAAATGTTATTACAAACAAATATCACAAATGTTACTACAAAAAAAGTATAAAATAGTACGAAATCAACTCGGGGGGAATTGGGGAGGCTGGAAATTATTACCCTGCTGCTGATTCTGCATATGGGCCATCAACATCGCAAATTTCCGATCATTCTCCGCCTGACGCTGCTCCTGAGCCTCCAAAGCGCCCAAAAGCTGTGCCCTAGTCTCTGCAGCCACGCGTCTCTCCTCAGCCAACTCAGCCTCCAGAGTGTCGATCCTCAAAGCATTATACCGAGTATCGGGCGTGAAAACATTTGGCCGACGGCCGGTCGACGTCGATGGGCATTGCAGCCCGTGATCCCCCATCCCTAACACTCGGTCTCCTCTCTTTGGATGTCCATCCGAGGTGACCGAGTGCCAAACTTCAGGCACGAAAGGAACGGGCTGGCCGGGAGGAGTACCTTCGGGAACAACGGCGGCTTGATATGTACTCTGTCAAAATAAAACAAACAAATATAATCATATACACAATGTAATGTACATAAATAAAATTACATATTCAAAATCAAGTAATTTAATGATAGTTTACTTACAAAGGCCACTGCAGAGCGATCGTCAACCCATTGCGGAGGTTGATCGGGCGATGTAGGAGGTCAAACATGGGTGCTAACGAAAATATCCAAAAAACTGACATCCGGGCCATGTTCCTTTTCCTATAAATAAAATAAGCGAGATTATTATTTTGAAATTGTATAAATGCAACATTTAGCTTCCCATATTATCCTTGTGATAAAAAAATGTTCTCTTTAATCACTAAAGTTGTAAGTATAATATTTACTTAATTCATTAGGATTTAGGGGTAATCTTAGAAAAGAAAACATACACTACATTTACACTAAAACCATGGATTTCATAGCATCAACATGGCTCCCAACTAACATACGTACATAAACCTATTTAAAAGCATGCATACACTACATTTAAACTAACACCCCATGTATTTCTTATCATTTACACTAACACCCACCAACAACGTGCATACAACCGTCCTGTATGGTTTCAAAGTCAATTAAACTAAAACCATGGATTTCATAGCATCAACATGGCTCCCAGCTAGCATACGTACATAAACCTATTTAAAAGCATGCATACACTACATTTAAACTAACACCCCATGTATTTCTTATCATTTACGCTAACACCCACCAACAATGTGCATACAACCGTCCTGTTTGGTTTCAAAGTCAATTAAACTAAAACCATGGATTTCATAGCATCAACATGGCTTCCAGCTAACATACGTACATAAAATGATTTAAAACCATGCATACACTACATTTAAACTAACACCCCATGTATTTCTTATCATTTACACTAACACCCACCAACAACGTGCATACAACCGTCCTGTTTGGTTTCAAAATCAATTAAACTAAAACCATGGATTTTATAGCATCAAAATGGATCCCCAGCTAACATACGTATATAAACTGATTTCAAAGCATGCATACACTACATTTAAACTAACATACATACCATACAGTAGTGATGCTCGCCGACTGGTATCGTCCCCATCGTATGCTTTGTCGCCGACCCTAAGGAGCCTGCTCTATTTGCCCGAGCCTGTTGGGCAATAACTATCGCCCATCCGACGACCAATGTTCGCAAAAGCTACCAAACACCTCCTCGGTCATCCAAGGAGGTGTCAAGGGCGCTAATCCCGCCGCGAGCCGCTTAATATAAAATTTAGACTTCATCATACCTATAAAAAATATGAATATCTCGTAAACATATAATGATAATATTATAAAATTAAAAGAGTATAATAATTGTTAATTAAACTAATTAAGGATAGATAAATATGTTACCAATATGATCCCAAAATAACTTCGAACACTGTTTCTTGAAAACATATTTAACCGACGCCTCGTCGATATCCGGCGTCCATGTAAATTTCAACTACAACATTAATGATAACATTACAAAACTAAAAGAGTATAATCATTATTAATTATAACATTTTAATAACAAACTAACATTTAAGTTTTAAATAAAAACCATTAACACATTACCTTAAACTCCTCCCAAGCATTCTCCTTCTCCTCCCGTGGCAATAATTTCCAGTTGGGCCAAAACTCTGGCATGACCCGAGACCGCCAATACTGCCCAATCTTTGTCCCTGGGGTAGGGTATGTACCTATAAACCTGTCAAGTATATTTATACAATAACATTTTAACTTAAATAATGAATTATATATAAAACAAAAAGGAACCAACTTATATCAAATTAATGAAGAGTTACTTACTGTACATAATGTGGCGATATCTGGAGAAACGTCCTCCCCTCAGAATCGACAGGAGTAGGAGTATCGGCCCCAGAGGTGGAGCTGGTACTACTATGTGTAGGGTCGACATCAGTACCGGTAGCACCTGTATCAGATCGGGACGGTTGCGTCCCAGTAATAGATGTGTACACGGGGCGTGTCTTTCTGCCCGCTCTACTAGAACTCATATCTAAATACACTAAAAATATTAAAATATACAACTTTAACAATAGAAAACTATATATTCACAATACATATAGCTCCTTGAGATTAAATGTTCAAGAAAAAACAAAAATTAACACGATGGATTGGATTAAAATTAAATTGAATTGAATTGAAATAATGTATGCGAGAAATCTTCCTCGTCCTCGTGACCTATGAGTCGACAGCTTAATTGATACTCTCCGGGTAATCGTTTTCCATGAATCGGAGACCAATGTCTGATTATGCTGTAATCGGAGACTAGTCTCCGATTCATCTAAACCGATTACCCACAGAGTATCAATTAAGCTGTCGACTCATAGGTCACGAGGAAGAGGTATGTTTCTCGCTCACATTATTTCAATTCAATTCAATTTTAATCCAATCCATCGTGTTATTTTTTTGACAGAGCACACTCACCAAATAAACTAAAACAATTGTTGACAAAGCATTCACAATGCATATAAAACATTAGGTGGCACTGGTAAGAAATCCTCCTCGGGTTCATCAACATTTTGAGGAATATGAGTGACATCATCTAATGGATGATTAGCTGATGAAACGTTAGGTGGAACTGGCATTTCATCCTCTTGATAGGGTGTTTCTAATGACGACTCTGTAGTTGTCGACGAGGGCAGGTTGTCAATCATGCTCCTAGCCTTGGTCTTCCAGACACCCCACCATCTGTCGGGTCGCCGACGAGGGTAGGGAGTCATATATACCTGTTGTGCTTGAGATGCTAAGATGAAGACGTCGTCGCCATTATGTCTGGACGAGTCCTTTACATCGACGAGGTCAAATATGATGTGCTTCTTAACACCTCGCATAGCATCTCGCCAATCACAATTGAACAAGAAAACATTGTTTCCACCCAAATACTCCACCTCGACTACTTCTTTCAGGATGCCATAATAATCAAGGTTTCCTTTAAGCTTCACACCGCTATTCCACGTTAATTTAGAGCCCCCATAAGCTTTGGTATGAAACACATAGCCATTCACAAAATAACCATTGTATAAATTAACGTTCAAGTACGGAGTTCCTGCTAAATGTCTTAACCTCGCAGCTTTGGCATCACCCGGATGTTCAGCTATCTATAAGACAATATGTAACCAATTTAATACAATTTTAAGATTGAATGTTTAAAAAAGTGTATAGAATAAATTTGAATGAAACGAAATATTTACATATTTCCTTAGCCAGATTGAAAATTCTCTGTCTGTCCTAGTTGCGATGAGTTCTGGAGATAAATCCTGAGCTAAATCTTCAAACATTCTGCAATAGGGTTAAACAAGGCATTTCATATGCAGGTAATTAAACATGCATAGTTTAATCGATGAGGCGTAAACATAACATCAATGACTTACTTGATATATTCCTCAACCTCGTTACAGTTAAGAAGAACATAGAGTGAGATCGCGGCAAACTCTTTAGCGGTTAACGTACGCGTACCAACCTGTTTGCCGAGGAACCGACCAGGGGATGAAAATACAGAGATGTTTCCATTAGACGGCAAACCATCATCGTAATTGCGGCCAACCCTAGTCAATCTCGTATCAACATCAGGAGGAAAATATGTTCCGACAAAGGCAACAATCTCATCTATAATAACAGCCTCTGAAATTGAGGCCTCGACCATGGCCCTATTGCTCATCTTCCTTTTCAATTGGCCTAGATACCTAAAAGTCATTCGTAGATTAAAATATAAATAATGTTAAAGAAGGTATATTGTTAACGCTCAAATTATTTAGAAATAGAATAAATTCAATTACCTCTCAAATGGATACATCCATCTGTATTGAACTGGACCACCGACTCTAGCTTCGTATGCCAAGTGGACCGGTAAATGCTCCATAGAATCGAAGAATGAAGGAGGAAATATCTTCTCAAGTTTGCACAAAGTCACTACGATGCTCTCCTCAAGATTTTTCATATGATCAACACGCAGTGTGGTCGATGTTAACGCTCGGAAAAAACTCACTTAACTCTATTAACACCACCCGTATATTGTCGGGCAAGAGACCCTTGAGAGCAATCGAAAGTAGTCTATCCCGGCAAAACGTGGCAATCATGACTCTTCAAACCACTGCACTTTCCCCTCCTCTACATTGACACAGTTACCAATGTTAGACACGTAACCATCTGGAAGCTTTAAATCCTTGAGCCATTTCAGGAGGAGGAGTTTGTTTTCCTTTGTAAGCACGTATTGAGCCACCTATCTAACTGGTTTACCATTGACGTATGCCATCTCTAAGGTCGGCCGCTTACAGATTTCCTTAAGGTCCATTTGACCTTTTTTTGTGTCTTTAGTTGTTGCCTTGAAATCCATCAACGTGTTAAAAACATTATCGAATACATTCTTCTCAATGTGCATCACGTCAAGGTTATGTCGAATGAGATTTGTTTTCCAGTATGGCAGCTCCCAAAATATACTCCTCTTGGTCCAGTTATGGGAAGTCCCAAACCCTTTTATTTTGGTCTTCGAAAACTTTTTCCCCCACCGAGGATCGGGCAATCTAGATACTTCCCCATAGACTGTGTCACCACTGAAACAAATCGGGGCCTCATCATGGTCAATCTTGTTCTTTTTAAACGCATTCTTCTGGATCCTGAATGGGTGGTCCTCCAGAAGAAATTTTCTATGGCAATCGAACCAACATGGTTTTCCAGAGTGCTTGAGCGTGAAAGACT
Source organism: Adenophora triphylla var. japonica (assembly GCA_022495995.1). Classification (NCBI taxonomy): domain Eukaryota; kingdom Viridiplantae; phylum Streptophyta; class Magnoliopsida; order Asterales; family Campanulaceae; genus Adenophora; species Adenophora triphylla. The sequence continues at coordinate 5,332 of JAFEMH010001141.1, read as the reverse complement.
TTGTGTCAGTCATACAATACGGACAGGCCAACTTCCCGTGGGTGCTCCAACCCGATAACATCCCATATGCAGGGAAGTCATTAACTATCCACATCAACGCTGACCTTCATCTTTGAAATTCTCTCCCTTGAAAGCATCCCACATTTCCCCGGCCCCATCCTCCCAAATCTGTTTCAATTCGTCCATCAAAGGTCGGAGATAGACGTCAATGTTCCTCCCGAATTTGTTTGGTCAGGGATGAATAACGACAAGAACATGTAGGGATCACTCATACACAACCAGGGGAAAGATTGTAGACAGTGGCTATAACCGGCCAACAAGAGTAAGATTTTGCCCCAGGACCAAACTGATTGAAACCATCAGAGCAGATGCATAACCGTATATTTCTTGCTTCAGACGCAAAGTCAGGATAAGTCTTATCAAAGTGTTTCCATGCCTCCCCACATCGGTGGGATGATCAACACACAGCCCCTCTTCCACGCAAACTTTCCTTATGCCAACGCATTGGTTCTGCAGTAGATTTAGACGCATAGAGGCATTGCAGTCTTGGAATCAACGGCATGTAACGCAATTGCTTATGTGGTTTGTTTTTCTTGTGTTTTGAACTACCACTCCGATTTGGCTTATATCTACTTTCTCCGCAAATTGGATACTCTGTCTTCTGTGAATCTTCCTTGTAAAATAGCATGCAGTCATTCTGACACGCATCAATCTATTCATAACATAGCCCAATCTGCCCAACCAACTTATTTGTCTCATAAAAGTTTGTAACCATCTTATTCTCTTTCGGCAACATCCGCTTAATTGCTTTCATGATACGATTATAAGCAGACTGGCTAATATTGCAATCAGCCTGCATATAATCATCTTTATCATTTATTATAGAGCGTGTTTATTCTGTTCATTATATGTTTGCACGTTTATTATATTGAACTGTGTCCCTAGTTATTGTGAACAACTAGTATAAGTTGATAATGGATAATCATGGAGATGATTATATGCATGGAGATGCACATTACACTTATGGATACTTGCTAGAGAACAAGTATTGGACTTGACCTACTTATGAGATTTATGACATGGCCTGTTGTCATGATTAAATCTCATGATAGTCGTGTTATTGAATCCTTAGTACACGAGATTATCATCGTCTTCCACATGACAAAGATGCGTGTTTGATATAGTCTAACACTATCTTTAATTGGATAACAATAAGGGCTATGTTACACGTTTGGATTCATAGTAGGGAAGAATGATAAGTCAAGGCGGAATTTGTCCCTCTTTATGAAGAGATGTTTGCTTGAGCCCCTACGATGAATGATGTTGATGAAATGTGTGACCACACTCCAGAGTGATTTGATAGAGATCAAATGCATTTGGATTATCAACATATTCGAAATCGAAAGCATTGAACGGAATGAAGTTGACATAGACCATGACTCATGTTCAATTGGACATTTGCGTGTGAATGAAGAGGATTATGACATTGGATCTATCAAGGAATCGAAGCTTTGATGTTATATTTAATTGGAATTGGACACATAATGATTTGCTAGAAGTCACTTATGTCTTGGTTAAGGTTGAATGTGGTTCAACTGCACTACCAACATAAAATATAATTCCTAAAGGGGTGCACACCTGATAGAGACGAATTTGATTCAAGATGAAAAATTGGAGATTTTAGGTTTTGGCATGACTCGTGACTAGGAGACACGACTCGTGCCAAGGGTTACGACTCGTGACAAGAGCTGAGACACGACTTGTGTTTTTGGTTCTTTTGATCGAGAACGAAAGGAGTTGGGGCATGGCGAAGTGACTCGTAGAGCATGAATGGAATCAAGCGAGAAACCTCGACTCGGTGCTTAGCGCCAATGAATTTGTGTCGCGTCTGAGTTTTCCTTTGCTAGGAAGGTTTTGGTGTTTGACAAGGTTTCTACCCTAATTGTTAGGGGATTTATATGGGATATAAATACAACCTTTGCAGCCATAATTTTTGCTCTCTCACATGATAATTCTAGATTTATGAAACTCTAGATTTGATTTTGATTTTTGAATCAAAGGTTCCCAATATTATTCCACATAGTTTTAGCTTTGATTATTGAATATTGATTCAATAATCAAAAGGATCATCTAGCAATCCAACAAGAAGGTGTTCTTGGATTCGTTCGCGTGTGGATTACTGCGTGATAGAGGGTGATAAGTTAATCACCAAGAAGGCTTGAAGCCTTCCGTTCGTTGATTCAGTCACAAGGTAAAGAACAAGGAAGATCGAAAACCTTAATCGACGGTTTTGAGATTCGTTTTTGAGGATTCGTTTTGAGATTCAATTTTTCGAGATTCAAATTCAAGCTAAACATAATCGCATTCAAGGTATGTAAATTCTATCTCATATAAATTTATAATCTCTTTATGCTAGACGGATCTTAGGGCTAGGGTTTTGATGTTATTTATAAATCTTCATTGTGTTTATGCCAACTCCAAAACCCAATGAGTGAAATATCGAGCCACTGTCTTGCCACATGATTAGGATTATGAAATTGCATGCTAGATTTAATTTGAATATTTGCTACCATGTGATATGAAATAGATCTAGATTCCATGTGTTTTGTTTCTATGAAAAAGCAAGTATATGTGATATGCCATGTTCATGATTCATGATAAATTGATTTGATTAGTTTATCCACATAGAGTTGATGATTTATTTAATATGATTAAATTAGATTTTGTAATTTCTCAAAATTGAATCAAATTGTTTGTATGAAATTTTGTGAATCCCTATGTTCAAGGAATTATGTTCATGAGATCTGTATGTTACAACCATGCAGATGTTTTTACATGTTGAAAACCTTCTAAATATTCAAGTCTTATGCCATTGTTCCTTGATGATTAGAACACTTGTGATATTTTAGGGTTATTTGATGTAGTTTGGACTCCGAGTTGGGTGCATCTTATATCTTAATTTTGTGATCAAGGTAAGATAATGGTTGATGTAGTTTTGACTCGGTTAGGTGCATACGTTCCATGTCTCACATGTTTGAAAAAGATTTTGACTTAATTGGTGCTTTCAAATGAGATTTGACCCAAGGCATAGATGAGATTTAAAACATATTTTTGACATATGATGTCTATTGGAAATCTCATAAAAGATCTAAAGAGTCATATAGTGATATGATTGATGTTTCTACCTAAATAGCTTGATTTCGAACATTGATTCGGTTAAATCAAGTCAAGTGAAATATGGATCTTAGCCTACTATGATTATATGATACATGTTTGTATTTGAAGGTGTATAATTTAGTTGAGATTATTTATGGAAATACGTTATTTGCTCTTAGATGATAAATGTGTTGATATTGATATATGTTTATATTGTTTGCATATTTTATTGTAGAATGTCTACACCTGATAATCGACCCTGTCATTTGCGATCCCGAGTCCTTGAGAAGGACAAGCTTGAGCGAATGGGTACAAACTATTACGATTGGATCGGAAGCCTTAGAATTGTTCTAAAGCAAGAGAAAGAAAGCTGTACATTCTCGACAGACCCATTCCTTTCAACCTCAACCACATAACCAAATGCTTCTAGGGTGATAGGGATGCACAATAAGAAACATAATAATGATTCTACATATGTTGCATGCCTTAGTCTGCAAGCCACTTATGTCTAAGGATCTTGAAGGACCTTGAGCACAATAGATGTAACAGCATTTGATCTTCTTTGAGCGCTTAAAGGAAATGTTCGAGTGCAAGCAAGAAATGAGAGGTATGATGTGGTTAAGTCCTTATTTGCATGCATACGAGATGCAAGAAGGGCGGTCGGTGGGAGCTCATGTCCTTAAGATGAAGGGTTACATTGCAGGCGTCTCGATAGGCTTTGGAAATCCGTTGAGTTTAGGAACTCTACGGATTTGATATTAGAATTAATTGCACAAGAAAGTTTATAGTCATTTTATTATGCACTTTATCACGCATGGCAGCATGGATAAGAATCTCTCGGAATTGCATGCGATGCTTAAGACCGCGAGATGAATATCAAAAAGCCTAAGCAACCGATCTTGTGTTAATGGTTAATAGTAGAGAAAGGGTTCAAGAAGGATGGCAAAGGTAAAGCAAGTGTTGCTAAACCTAAGGTAAAGGTTTGCCGGTTTGCTTGGTTGTCGGAGAGGCTCCCAGGCATCTCGAAAAGAAAGGATGCGGTTTACTACCATTGCGAAGAGGTTGGACATTGGAAGTGCAAGCTGCAAGGCTTACAAGGAAGGCCTAAAGGACGAAGAAGGACAATACGATTCTTCAACTGCCTTGCCGGGTATCTATATGATAGATATTTTCAACTTTACTGTTTCTAGTTCATGGGTATTAGATACCGGATGTGGATCTCACATTTGTTTAAATGTGCGAGGAATGATGAAAATAAAGGAAGCTACTTTCAGGCACAAGGTAGAAGTTGACACTGCGTGTTGGGAATGGAGCAAGAGTTCTTTGCATTAAGCCGGTAAGGGACATATGATGTAACTTTACCTAGTGGATTAATTGTACTTGTTTTGAACAATAGTTACTATGTTCGGGTTTGAGTAGGAATATTATTTATGTTTCTTGTTTGGATAATGAGAGGGTATAATTTTCTTATTGCGAGATAAGAAGTTTTATATTTATTTAAATGATATGCTTTATGGTATTGCAAATTCATTTTAATGGCCTTTATGTTCTTGATGTTGATGAGAAACAAAATAGTGTTGAAAATGTTTATCATGTGGACAAAGAAGTCTAAAGGGCCGAATAGCGTGAACAACTGCGTTCAATTGTGGCATTAGAAGCTTGGTCATATAAACGAGAAACACATTTCTAAACTCCACAAAGATGGAATGTTAGACTCTTGTGTAGTTATGAATCATATGAGATATGTGAATCTTGTTTATTGGGCAAAATGACAAACCACCCTACACTAAGAGTAGTGAAAGGGGCTGAAAGTGACTTATTGGGCCTAATACATGCGATGTATGTGGACCAATGAGCGGCACATTGCTAGGGGAGGGTTTCGGTATTTCATTACATTCACCTTAGATGACTTATCTAGATATATGGCTATGTCCTATCCTAATGAAGTCGAAAGAGTGAATCGTTTGAGATGTTTAGAACATTTCAAAATGAAGTGACAAAATCAACTTGGCAAAACAATTAAAGCACTTCGTGCGATCGTGGTGGTGAGTATTTGAGCGAAGAGTTTGACAATCATCTCAAAAGCTGTAGGAATTGTTTTGAGGTTGACTCCACCGGAACGTCCCTGATGGAATGGTGTTTTTAGAGGGAGGAATAGAACCACTATTAGATATGG